>JAOXNN020000082.1:1001401-1051718 GCA_028571205.2 Hydropsyche betteni
TTAAATATATTTGGATGAAAGATCCATCCGAACATAATGATGGAACCTATCTCTAATTTTCATAAAGTTGCTATATAGTTTTTTTGAAACGTATCCCCCGTGTATAAAAAGGATTTGGTGTATTTCAAAAGTATATAAATATTACATCTTGTTTTATTTTCACATGATTCTTTACTAAAACGTAACAAAAGAATAAATCTTTTCATTGTGTCTGGCGAAAAAAATCTCAAATTTCACGATTTCATAACAATCCGCTTTCGCTGTAAACGATTTAATTTCAAACACAAACGCGTCTCATAAATAATGAATTAATCACTCTATTGCCATATTCTAAAAATAGTTCATCGAAAACCCCACATTTTTCATTTATTTTGATACAACAGATAAAATTTCCGTGCGACACGGTCGAATGTCAAATTTGCTTACGGTATCATTTACCAATTCAGCACGCACGATCCGTTGAAACAGTTGATTAAATCGATGATTGATATTGCCCTAGCCGGAAGCCAGCTCACCACTGACGAATCGCAACATCAATCCGACGAAACTACTCGTATTAACGCGAATTCAATTAACATCGTGACATTTTTTCCATCATATCACAGAATGAAGATTTCGAAGCCATAAGCGATCCGGTCACGCGACCTCGTCAAACTTCCCCGATTCATAATTCATACACGCCTGTATCAATTTATAAACGACATTTCTGTATTAAAAAAAAGAGTAATTAATATTTTACGGGAGAAAAAAATTCGCCAACTATGGCCTCTCTGCGTAACCGCTGACCCATTTGCATTGTTTCGGTTTTATTTGTGACCCTTTGAATCGTTTCCGTAGACATTTTTTTTATGGAACAATCAACACTGGGACATTTTTTTCCGTAGGGCCGGGGGCGTTAATTAAACATGTAATATTTCATTTTCGTTTATTTTCAAGTATGCGAAAATTTCAAATGTCATCTTTTTTCGGTGCTGTCTATGTGCTTTTTGTAAACGTGGACGGAATCTGTTGTTTGCATTCAGCGGAAATTTGCGGTGGTATTTCAAGATGTAATTTAAAATTTTGTTTTAAATTTGATTGACGTATGGTATAAATTGAAAATGTTTTCGGTTTTTTGTCGATCCGAAAACAACTGGATTATCACTCTAATGAATATGCGTAATATTATAATTTCATTGGAATATCTCGCGGAAGTTTTCGGCTAATTCATCATTTTCGTTCATTCCAATATTCGGCTTTAGTAAGCAATCATGAATTATAATGAGGCTACGTTTGTTATTTCATTATCAAACACGCAATAAGCTGATGTACTTTTTGAATATGAATTTTTGATATAAAAATCAAAATATTCGTCTAAAATTACATTTATTCAAAAAAGCTACCGCATTTCGGAACGTTTAAATGCAATTGAATTCAATTATGCTTCTTACAAATTTATGCTTGATCTGTTTTAATAATAATATAATGGAGACATTTCCGCGAGAAGTGAAATTCATTGTCGATTCAGATCAGTGAGCAATAGTGAGTTTTCACTTCGTTTTCTTTATTTCGAACGCTCGAGTGACAAGCGTTGTTTTCAAATTGGAAAAAATCAAAATTTCCTATTTCAAAAAAGAAACAAGGTGGTTAAAAGTAATCATGAAGAGCTTTATTTTTTGTTTCTAGTGCAATAAAATTTTCTGTCGCTGTACAATTTGTAGCACAACGGATGAAGATATTTGGTTTTGTTTCATTTCTTTTTACATTTATTTTTTTTTATTTCAAAACTCGAAAAGTGAAAAAGGCAAGTTTTGCTTTTAATCTCCTTTGGAAGCCGCCTTTTCGAGAAAGACAAAAGTTTAACGTTTGAGGATTTCTTCATAATTATTCGCCATTGTTTTGAGAGAGCATCCCTAGTTCCGGATAATTTTGCATATAATATCACCGTTTCACTATTAAATGTTTATTTTATTTGATGTTTCTAATCACCTAGTTATTTTTTTGAAATCTGTTTTCACGCTTGTTCGATGCACTGCGAACTGGTCAAAATTGAACAAAGAATATTTTGGAACGTTAACAAGGAAGTGTCAAGAGATGAAAGCTTTACACGGATTAATTTCGAAAAAATGTCTCTCAAAGATCGTTTTCACTGTATATTACAGGTTCATTAAGAGTTCGCTTTCAAATTACCAGAAAAACCATCTTTGAACATCAAACGAAAGTAAAAAAAAAAAATTAAAATTGCAGATGAATTTGACGTAATTTTTAGAATATTATTTTTTCAAAATTTTCAATTACTAACTCCCGAAATAAACAAATATATAAACCAAAATTCTTTCGAATGAATAATTCGTAACGATTATAATCAAAATCGTCGATCGTTCGGTGACGAAACGCATTAAATTGCCATTAGCTTTATGGTATCGATCATTTCTATATCATTATGCTCAGAAATCAAAGAAATGCTTCGTGTTTTTTTTCTTCTTATTATTCATTGACTGTGGCAGCAATTCGTAAAAATAGAATCATATTTACGATAAATATTGATTTTCAAATTTTTGGTGTTTATATTCGATTGAGGTAGGACAAGGCGTAGTATACATATTAGTTTGAGTTAGAAATTAACGGTTTGTATTATATAAACTAACAAAAAATCTTATTCTGTAGTCAAACAAGTTTGATTAACAAAATCAACTAATTGCTTCATAGAACAACTATTATAGATTAAAATTCCTCAAACGCTATTAATCTTTTAGGAATCTGCAATATTGTAATGGTTGAACAAATTATTTCCTTTATAATTATTAAAATATGTTATCTTAAAACTTTGAATGTTTTTTCCAAATTTCATACAAATACAAACATTTTGTAGCAATATCACACACACACAACCATTAAACAAACGAACAAAAATAAAACTAACTTTTCGAAGGCTGCATCGAATTACTTGTTCCCTATTTGTTTCGAGAATAAACAGAACAAGCACTTTTCTCATCAACCGCTTCCACTAAGCAAATTCAACTACCGACTTTCAAACGTGCACAACCAAAATCAATCACGACCCGAAGCTACGTCCGCTAAAATAACACACACACACAACGTTTTTAACAGCACACTTTACATAATTTCGACCACCTTTTACTGGAACGGTTAAAAATATCTGACATTCACAACAAACCGACGATTCATAACATCGCAACGGAGGGGGAACCACCCTTGTGTGGACTCGCCCCAAGTTGAGTGTAACCCCCGAAATCGTTCAAGGACACATATCCCTTCAATTTCGGAAACTGCGTTGTTGGTAGTCCTTACGTGTCCGAGCGATTGGGTCCTGTATCGGGTTTATCGTCGGTCCTTTGGGAACATACGAGGAATTCGGAATTAAAAGTCACATGTTCGTGTTTTGGTTGTGTTTTGAAATTGGTACTATAAAATTTAAATTATTGAAGATTAAATGATGTGGTCATGCGGTTAAAAATGAAGAGAACTTAAGTTCTCTTCATTTTTTTTAAAACTCTTGACTGTTTTGAAGGATCCTCATTGAATGTACTTCATACATTTTTTCGATATTGTCTATTCAATACCCGCTTGGTCTTCTCTGTTTTCTTTTATGGTATAATGAGTACTATTCTAGTATTTCACGTGTATATTGTCAATCTATCCACGTGATCAACTCATCACTCATTGTCATATACAGCCTGAATGATATTCATTGCAGAACAAGTATCGGTATTATAAGAAATTCGTTTTTTTCAGTTTACATGTACAGTGATAAATGATAGCTAATTTTAAAGAAGTTTGTAATAATGAAAATCATCCTTCATCAAAACACGATTATATTAATGTGTTGACTATCTACAACTTTGTAAACTATAATGGCTTTAAGACAATTGGTAGAGTCATTATATTATATTATGATATTGTTTCATGTGATATTTTTAATAACCAGAATCAATAATAAGTTAAGTTTTATAAATAAAACTGTTTACTCTAAAAAAATTATGTTTTGATCAATCACTGATAACGAAATTGTGAATTTTGATTCTGAACGTTTAGTATGTGAGTTGACACTAACCTAACCCAGAGATTTGTATCGGTTGACTGTTGCATGTCAGATCAGCTGATATGATAGAATAACATAATTGACCGCTTGTGATACGTGATTTAATTATAGATTCAGAGGTGAAAAGTAGCTCCATTACCGAATAGTTTATACGTAATTAAAATCATGGAGTACAGAGTAAACCGCATCGCGTTATAACTATGAGACGGCGGTTCATTTTGTTTACTTCTTGAAACTTCATCAAGCATCTAACTCTGCAACGAAGTTGTTTTGCATCCTAAAGCGTAATTATTTTCATAGTTGGTAAATACGGATGTTTTATGCTAATGAATATGATATGAGAAGAGTCTCGTAAAACAAGCTCATATATTGTATATATTTATATTATGACGTTTTATACATAAATATTCCATATTGGTTCGCTATTTATTTAATAAAAATCGTGTATCTGTACGATTAAAATCGCGAACATTTCACCAGTTCTTTCCACCATTTCGCAACCGAAAAAAACCTTCTGTCTGGGACGATTGTGGACGACCATGGAACATACCTGGACTGGATGAGGAGGGCAAACCGGTCCATGGCGGACACAATGGACGCTTCGCATTTCACCATCGGCGATTCGCGCTCAACACTTCAATTGCATTTATTTTCACAACAAGACTGTTTCACACCGAGACAGATCTGAAAAATTCAATTAAAAACCGACTTTTCACACATTTTCCATTCATACCAAACTTTCGTATTTTCTATATATAAAAGTTTTGTGTTTTTTTTTTCTAAAACTTTATGCATGCCAGAGGAGAATTTTCATTTCGGTGCATTTCCACGTGTTTTTCCGCATGCATCCATTATCTGGCTTTGTCCGAAAAATGAGTCACCGGGCCAGACACTGTCGAATACACGGTGCCACAAAAGTTGTTTGTTTTTCCCCGATTTTGTTATGTGCTTTCTCCGTTTTTGTCGTGGAATGTGTTAAAATCGATTCGCAATCGGTTTGTTGTATATATTTATAGACGATGAATGTTTTTTCGCGTATAATAGGGTTTTTCTTGAACGTTATTTCGCAGAATCTTGAAATTCTCCGTTGTAAATATGCTAGGGTTTCGCAATCGAATGTTTTTATTGCAATAAATAAATGATACGACTGATGATTCAACTGTAATTTGCCATTGAAAAAAATAATTTGACTTAGCATTTTTACTTTATTCAAACAGTAACACAATACGAATTTATTTTTATTCCATTAACATCGATTCATATTTTTATTTGTGAAACAGAAATGTTCAGCGGACCATGATCACAGTTGCAAACAGAAATTGCACACAATCACACGGACTTATTGTTACATAGATTTTCGAATTAATCAATCGATACAAAAACGAAACTTTGAACTCTTGCAACACAAAAACGGTCCACACTCAAATCCGAACGATTTGCACGAGTCAACGAACCATTGCGAAAAGACGCAACGTATCAATTAAAATCGCAACATCGCCAAAAAACTCATATGCAAATGAAAAAACGAATCGAATTCGAAAAAAAGCATCAGCAATCTTTCGGTCACGGTGCAGTGGTAACCCTCAACGCCATCCATCGGCCATACTCCGGTTCCTTTGTGCTACACTTTGTGCTTACCGACACTTCAACAACAAAAACCGTCGGCACGCGAGCGGGAATAAAAGCGAAAAAAGGTGGACGCTTCGAAAACAAAACAGAAAGCAGAAATAAACTCCTAGACGACGGCTGGAAAACCAATTTTCATAATGCCCCGTCGCTTTATCGATCATCCGCCGATGTGTAGGAACGTTTTCGCGCTGCATCGTAATATTATAGCTAGACAATAAATTTCGATCGAATTTATGGATGTATTGTCGGCTTTCTGTTCGCGCCGGAATCCTCGGTTCGTAAACTGTTAATTAAAAGGAATTAGACGCGGGTACAGAAACAGTAATGGATTTTACGCAGAGATAAATTTTACGAGGAATGATCGGATTTGATCGAGTTACCCTGTCTTGATCAACTTTCCCCGTCGGATTTGATTCGGTGTATGATTTTCCGGGTGCTAATCGAAATAGTGAAATTTGTATCTGTTAAAATTGTGATGATTAGTTTTTATTGCATTGAAAATGCGAATCCGAATAGTTGTTATATTACCATTTATGTATCCAGTTTATAAAAAGACTTTAAATTGATTTTATGCCAGAAATATGTTTTGTACACCAATGCCCATGTTATAAAATAGGTTGAAGTTCCCAAAATTAGTTTTTAACAATGTATATCAATAGCAAATTTGAATTGTCTGTATATGTCTCTATGGGAGTTTCTTGAAAAAAACTGTTGTATTTCAAAATCTTAAAAATGGCACTTATATCGTTTTTTATTTAGGTATTTATGTCTCGCTATGCTATGATGAAGAAGTAAAATTTGAACCAATCTTTGTTTTAGATGTTCTCAAGACGAAATATTGTTTGTATAGTTGTCGAGTAGTTTTTATATACGATTGCAAATAACTCATAAACGATCTCTTACATAGATTGTAAACAATTTTCATTCGATTCGTTCTCGAGTTTTTTGTTAAATCAAAAAAGAAATGAGTAAATTATCTATATATATAAATGGATGTTTGTATATATATTTGAGCGCGTTTCACTCCAACATCGTTCTACCGATCACTATGAAAATTGGCATGTATATGCATTTTTTTGTGAGAGGGTTTTTGTATTTTTAAAACCATTTTGCAACTCGATCTGACGCTATTTGAAGATGCAAATAAAATTGTCGGCGCTGCGTATTGATTGTGACAATAATTACAATAATTATTGAAAATACTACTAAAACTCAATTTATTCATTTACATGCTGTTCAGTGATTAAGTGCTAAAACAAGTAGTGCCGGAACGCTATTTTAATCATCAAATCAAATAAGGGTAATTTTTATAACATTTCGTTTTTATAATATTATCGTATAGCTTATCCCGTAAGTAACGTCATATTCATGATTCATGGTCCTTTTCAATCCTCAGTTGTGTCGTGTTCGTCGACTTTTTTTGTATTATAATTTCGAGTGCACGTACAAAAAATATAAACAATCATTCTCGGGTGTAATTTTTTTTTTATATTCAAAAAAGTGCCGGAACGTTGTTCGGGTTTGTTCCGGTTCCACTACACCACTGATGCTATTATAATACAGACTGGCAGGACAACGTCTGCCGGATTCAACTAGTGATTATATAATGTAAGGCCAGGCGCACACTGCGATTTGTAGTCGCGGCGATCGTTTAGTCGCGAAAATGGAACGCATTTTTTTAGGTTGAAGTGCGCCCATGTGTAGTGACCATTTTTCCAAAGCAAAAACCAGTACACATTTTAAAAAAAAATCATGGGGGGGGTAGGGATTGAATTTTTTTAGCAATCCGTTCATTATTGGATTTTTGGAGACAGCGTGTCAGGGGGGAGGGGGGTAAATGCGAAAATTGTGTTTTAACCTAGGCGCTAAATACTCTCGCTACGCCACCGCATTCACTTATATACGGGTAAAATTGTACTGGTATTATTTTATAACTGATAATGCCCAAAAAACCAGTACTGTACTGGTAAAACCAGTACGAATGGTCACCTTACCATATGGTATATGGGCGCACTTCAACCTAAAACAAGGCGTTCCATTTTCGCGACTACAAATCGAAGGGCCCGCCTGGCCTAAACATAGAAAAAAAAGATAAATTACATCAATTAAATAACCATGACCAATAACATGGCCATGATAACATGACCAATCTAAAAAGCGTCGTAACGCAAAAGCGCACACGGACCACGATCGCGCGAACAACCCGAAGGGGTTGGCGCGGGTTCGCGAGCGCGTGCCGCGTCCGCCGGCTCGCGCGCCAACGGTGCGCGCGCGCTTCCGGCGTCCGGCGTTCGCGCTCTCGCTCCTCCAGTAGTGGCGGCACGGCCGCGCCGGTATGACGTGCGACCTGTCCTGTTCGCGCGCGCGCCACTGAGACGCGCTCGGCCCTCGCCCCGGCCCCCCGCTCGCGCCTCCGCCCCTCGGCCGCCATGCTGTTCGAGAACACGGCCGCCAAGCTGTTCCCGGCCGCCTTCAACATCCCGCCGCCGGTGCGCCTCAGGTCAGACGCCCCTTCCCCGCGCGCCCCCGCCCCCGCGATGCGCCCCTCGCGGCCATAGCCGGCCACCCCCCCGAGGCTGCGCCCCCGCGTCGCTCGTGCGCGCGCCGCTTACGTCACGGTGTTGTTGTTGTGCCCCCGGCGACACGCGCAACCGACATTTTATCGTCGGAGTCGTCCTTTTAGGCTCGGAGACGCGAAGATGGACGGGAACGGTCACCCCGGTCGCGTTCGTCTCGGTGCATTCGGTGCAGCAGGGCTGCCACGCGCGCTTTCGTTTCGCACGTTTGCAACGTGATCATACTCAGGTGACCAAACGTTCGTTGGTCTCAACAACAATACTGAACCCTTCCTAAACACAACGCGCTTTCCGAAAAGGGTAACAAAAGAACCCCACAAATTTTTAATATGAAAACACGCGAATATTTGGTATCTAAAAGCGTTTTAATACAAATTATACTATTTGAAGACCGTTCTACTATTAACAAAAAAAAACACGTGCATTTTATTGCTATGTATAATATAAACACTGCAGGACGCGCATCGCAGCTGCGAAGCGTTCATATACCTGGAATTGATCGATCACTTTCTAAACATCGGTCATTTTACCTGTGAAATATTACGAATTCGTAATAAACGTGCTCGTCGTAGCTACGATACGCTACACACTACGCGAGACTCTATCGAAGGTCACGGCCGACGATGCGGCATGTGCGAAATCAAAACTTCAACCCCGTTTTTTTTTCACTCGCTCGGATCAAACCTGATTTTTGAGTTATGGTCGTTTTATTCGCGGCCGTAAAAACGCACAGTCGATGGTCGCGCGTCGCGCTCCGTTGCGGCCAAAAAGTCTTCCGTGCGAGACGCTCGCGTTACTCTGCACCTATGCTCCGATTTTATTACCGTTCGATGCAATTTCATAAATTACAATTGAAAAATCGGTCGAACGTTCAGATTCTACAATAAAATATGCAACTCGATTCGAATATATAGCGAGATTACGAAAAAAAATTATTCATAGGGAAATAACGTTTTGGAGCGAATTGTGTGCTACGGATGTTTTTATCGATTTTATGTGCGCTTAGTTTTAATTATACGTACACTCTTGCCGAGAACGAAAAGCGTAAATATCGAGAATCGTTAATCGAGATTTATTTGGTTTTTCAGTCGGTCCCCGGGTAATTAACTGAAAGTAAAAGTTAACCCGTAATTGGTTGAATTCGTTCGATGTTTCGATTTTGTTGGCATCGAAAAAAGTACGACATAATTGTGATTTTTTAGTAACTTTACCGTAAATCCTTTTTCGTACCGTTTTGTGTACGAATTCAAAAATAAACATTTCGAAATGACGTCGACGACGAAACGTCATCAAATAATAACGAGGATGAAAGGAAATTTTAATTAAAATCACTTCAACGCTCGTATACTCCTTCAATTAAAACCTTCCGATGTTCGTATTCGAGTTTGTTCTTTCTAGCTTTTTAGGTTGGATAATATTTTCTTATGTACTCTTCTATGATTATTAATCCGAAGCTTTCATTTTTTCATCGATTTGGTTCGCGTATGAAATCTCGGAGTGGCCTTTGCTCTTGAATCTGTTCAATTTTAATTTGGAATCATACGAATATCTTATGCAGTAGGCGATTAAAAGTATTTATTTATACAGTCGATTATTTTTTTGACGTCCACTTTGATATTGAAATATGATGTACATATATAAAAATCAATCATGACGTTCAATATTTATTCGGAAATATTATTTTCTCGAATCGAAATTGAAAAATAAAAATAAACACTAAACACCGTTCACCGTTTATATATCGCATCAAAAAGTTATTATAGAT
This sequence comes from Hydropsyche betteni, assembly GCA_028571205.2. Taxonomy (NCBI): domain Eukaryota; kingdom Metazoa; phylum Arthropoda; class Insecta; order Trichoptera; family Hydropsychidae; genus Hydropsyche; species Hydropsyche betteni. Next base: position 1,011,414 of record JAOXNN020000082.1, read on the forward strand.
TCGGCGATGAAATTTCTCGCATTGTTAAACCCACGCTCGTTTAAAATGAAATATTTTATTCGACTCTCGCTGCACTTTAACAATCGAACAAACATAAACGTAAATTATTTACATTTTATTACTATCGCACTCACCTTCGCCGACGAAACGAGCCAATAAAGCGCAAAACATTGTCATCCTTCATTATGTAATGAAGCGAACGCTCAAAAGGCCACCCGACCGTCGGCTTAATTGCAAAAAGCAATATATTTCCTCCCCAATACATATTTTATAGCGAAACAGGAGTCCGAAACCTATTTTCCATCGATACATAAATCATTTCAGCCGACTCGGTGCGTATCCCCAGCTATTTATCGTTTTATTTCCTCCCGCGAACATTTCCTTCCATAAATTATACGACTAAATAAGGATCGGGTCTCTCCCGGCTGATGATATATTCAAATTAACACTGCACATGTGTGTCCCTTTTATCGATTGCGGAGGACATTTGCACATGTTCTATATTGCGGTTGAACTCGGCTTTGTATGACATTGTTGACATTGACGTTTTTGTATGTTTGGTTTTTTGTTTTGTTTTGTGTATGGAATTTCAGGTATGTCATGCGTTTGCTCGAGAATCGTCTGAAGTGATTTTGAAATGTTTGGCTTGTGGTTATAATCGGTAGACGAATTCAGGCGTCGGATTTGTTATCTATGTTTATATGGGTTTGTCAAAAGATATTAATGTTCAATATATCCATTTTGTTATGTATTAGGGTTTCTGTCCCGTGTCCCGGGAATTGGATATATATTTTTTTTTTAAATATGCAATATTTTCACGACTGCTCAAAGGGAAATAATAAATCAAATACACAAAGAATCCTAAAATATTTTCAAAAGTTTGTTGTTTAGTAGTAATTATAGCAAATTCCCCGAACGTGGATGTTTTATAAGCATAATGGTTCTGTGCGTTTGGCCACAATCGTTTCTTGTAATCCTATTTTTGGAAAATCTCAATATCGAAGGACTTGAGCTCACCGATGACTTTTTTCATTCGGTAGGAGTCCATCAAAAAAAAACTTCAAAATAACTTCAAATTAAAATTTAGAAGGAAACCATCATTTTTAGATATGAAAACCAAGTGGAACTCATTTTTTTATTATTAAAAAATATATTAAATTAAAAAATAAATTATTTTACATGGTTTTTTTTTCGGAACGATCCTTGGCTCCGCCCCGTGTCCCGGGAATTAAAAACGTCCGGGAAATTAGAAACCCTATAATATGTATGAATCTGATTGAATCGAGATTCTGTCCGAATTTCACATAGTCATCGAATCAAAGCAATGTTTGATTTCGGAAACGGTATCTCTGATATGCAGCTTCCTCACACTTGTTTACGCAATTCGGTGAACCGGAATCAAATCGTTCGATACAATTGCTGCATTTGATTTATGCTTATCTAATCTCGAATCAATTACAGCAAACGATATCGAATTACCGGATAAGCATTAGTCGATTGAATTTCATTCGCCTTAACGTACACAACGCTAGTTATACGCGTCTATAATGCAATGTGACGTATCGCATTCTTCGCGAAAATTGTATCAAACTGGAAAGTTGTACGTCTTCGTGTCGCCGATCGATCATTTACGTACTTTCCCCATTTTGTTTTTTTCGTATATTTTTTCAGCAGACGCAAACCTAATTTGCGGTGTGTTTCCGAAAAATTTTTCAGCGTAGGCGAACCGTTCATATCAATTTTCCATTAGGACGCTTTCGTGCGCGCGTTGTGCGTCCGAAATTTCGCACACGTCCGTTTCTTGAACTTGGACCTTAATTATACGGACCGTATATTGTTTTAGGGAAAAGGGAGAGCTGCTTGAGTACACATGTGACCTTAATTATTCCGTTTTGTTAAATAATTAATACTAGCCCGATATTCAAATGAGAAAGGGACTGTTTGTCGTTTCGCTTGTGTGCCGCTTTGGAGCGGTTTCGCATTGCATATTGCAATTACTTTTGATTTTTTATTGTAGTTGGTGTGTTTGTGTTCACGATTCGTTTTAGTTTCGGACAAACTTTGAATCTTAGGCGAACTTTCGCTCTTCGTCTAATAGATTTAACCGGGTACACGATTTTAACCTACATTTCGTCTCACGTTTTTACTCGTCGAACGTTTCATTCAAATCACGTAGGTGTGCGCGCGAGTACCTTTTTTTCAACTCTGGTTCCATTTATGCTTTCCCACGTGAAGAATAAACTTTTTAGTTCTGCGTTAAAGACACACGACACAAGGCAATCTCATTATAAAATTTCCAACTCGCAATAAAACTTACGATGTTTGTTTTCCTAGACTAGAGGGAAAGTCGACTGAAGTAGCAATATAAAGAACGAAGAGCCATCGATCGAATTCGCCTTCTGCGTGTCCACAGACGCGTAACAAATCGCAACACTCCGAATTTTAGCCGCACGCCCCGTTCGGGTCGACCTTGTTCGGTAATTTGTCGAAAAGCGAGCGACTGAATGTCAACTGTGTCAATTAGCGACATTATTCCGTATTGAAAACGGCGAAAATATGTCTGAAAATTCACTAAATCTCCACAGTCTAGGCAACGTACTTTGCTGGACAGTGCTTATCCGATGTTTACCGGATGTTCTTTTTTTTTTTTAATCGCATATGTCTACTACGCAAGAAAAAGGTATATCAGTAAGTTTCAATACTAAAAACCATCCCTTGTCAAAACAATCTCAGGTGCGCACATCCATTATAGACTTATTACTTGACTTTGACGATTGACATGTAAATATTAAATTATAATATAATGAATTTGTGTAGTAATTTTCAAATCATTCTGTATGTATATGTTACAGTTTGAATGTCCTCTTCGTTTGTGTACGAACAAACTAGTCCGTTTATTCACCTTCTGACGGTCTAGTCCAATTGTTAGTGTGGTACGACAATTTCAGTTGTGTGCGCTCAGATAACGCTCTTATGCTAAATATCAATAAGGTGGAAATTAGTATGTAACATAATGATCGAGAAATACGCGTAGTGTCTACCCATCGTGTCAGTTTTAACTTCGAGAGTGTTTTGAACATGTTTTCACAACTCAGGCTAAAACGTTAACCCGTGCATACTTATGACGTCCGTTTTTAGTTTAGACGCAATATGTAGGTTAAATTTGATAGTTGACATTCAAACTAAAATCGATAGTTTAGGTATACCCAAACTAGTATGAGTGTAAACAAATAAAAGTGAACACTTGAACTGTGACATATACGAAAAAACAAGTTACACATGCAAGTCCACAACGGATGTATACAACTTCAACGTGTGTAATAAACGGTGTCCTCATCCCGCAACAAAAATAACCTCGGATTTTATGTCCCATGTCACTTACACACTCGCGGGCTCGAAACGTCAAATCGACCTGTTGCACCCGACAAACACTATCTACACCCATCTACAACCATCTACAGCAGACCGCGTCCTTATCGAAAACGGTCGTGCCGATCGACTTTTCCGATTTTTTTTTTTTACTTCTCCATCGGGTCAGCGTCCGCATCTGGGCCGATTCCGCTTCTCGCGCTTTTCTCGCGTTTTCTGTGTTTTCATTGTGCCGGTGTGTATATAAATTTTCTCTTTGTCGCCGAAACAATTGATGCATTCTGCGCTTTTGCCGTATGCACTAGAAGAGGATGCACTCGAAGCGAGCGAGACGCGGTTGCAGATTCGAAAGCCGTGCACAATGCAAGTTCGCATTGCAGTATGTGTGTTGTGTGTGTGTTTTTTTTTAGCTAGAATGCGGCGATCGTCTAAATATGGTTCGCGGAAATTATGCGAAAATTATTCTCTATATTGTGAACGGTTGTCGAATGTTGTTAGACTTGCCATTGGTTTATTTTTGTAAGCCGGACTTAAAAAGACGTCTTTTGTTATAATGTTATGAGTTTTTCAAAGCAATAAACATGTATATTGATAAGTTCTGTTTATATTTTCAGAAAATTATTCACATTAACTGACACATTGGATATTTTTTCAATTATCACTGGTATCGTAAGATGTGTGTCATGGGGTTTTTTTCAACGGCGCATATACAGTGTAAATCGGGATTTCGGATCGATTTTCAAATCGGGACGTTTGGCGTTCCTAAATATTATTGGCGCATTCTCTTTGTTGCAATCTTTGCAGCGATTTGGAAAGGTCGAACATGATACGGCGATTTGCGTCACCGCTTTGGTATCGATTGTCTAGCGAATTATGTCTGTTTTATCGATGAAGTTGATAATTGTCAAAGTAAATGAAAAGTCATAATCGATACACAAATGCAAAGCGTTCTTACGAAAATAAACTTTGCGACCTTGTACAAACATCAAAATGTAATGGGATAATAATTCTTCGAATCAGTACGTATATTCGACGCTATATTTAAACAATTTATTTGTACGAGCCGAAGAAATTCATATCGCATTATTCACAAAGTTTTAAAACCGCCGTCCTCGGCTTGCACGCTCTTTCGTAGTATAAGCTTGTGTACGTAAACTTCTCCGGATGCATCTGCATCAGCGGCGCACAACAGTTATGGATTTTTCGTTCGAACCTCATTAAAACTTGACCTTATATTTTTGTGCTGTGAGTGTTCTGAAATAAGTCGAGACTCGGAAGCCTCTCGTCGCCGAACAATGGTTTATCCTCAACGGTAGAGTGATCGCGTTGAATGTAGAGCTGTCGTGGACTTTGTCGAGGCACGGTGACCTCTTGGAAATCTGCGTATGAAATATTCTTGTTAGTTTGCACAAATTGTTGTGTGATTTCTTGGCGTTGGGTCGGTTTACTCAAGTGTTTATCAAGAAAATCGTATTTACTTTATCGAATGCAACAAATCAGGTTTTGTCGAGTGATAAAATTGTCGGATTGAGTTGTGTCGACGAGCGTTGACCTTAATATTGCGAAGCCAATTATTTTTTTGTTAATATTAGATTTTATTGCTTTTTTGACTCGTGTATGTTTTACGTCGTTGGTGCAAATGTTTGTGGGATCTACAAAAAAAACAAACATTCGACTTTGCCACACGACAAAAACCGAAATTTAACTCAGCTCGATCCTAAAAAAGGTTGAAGACCCCCAGAACGGGCCTACCTGGTCGGTCTTCGTCCATTACCAGCGCAATGAACTTGAAGAAGCAGAACAAAGCTGGCGCCCTTTTCCCGTCGTTCGACTTGATCTTCGTCCAAGTGGTCTCCGACAGTCGCATATAAATGTAATCAACTACGTAATTCTTTTTTTTTTATTGCTACCAACGAACGAGTACGTCAATCAACAGTTCGTTTGCCATGTGACGTCGTCATACGTCATCGCTTCTAATCTCAATCGGAAAGTTTGCGTACCCCTGTCCGGTGCACTTTTGAGTTTCATATTGGTATTTTTGCCGTGAATTGGCAGCGGGCTCTGGTCTCTTTTGGCTTATATAGCCAAACTTCGGTCAGACCCCGTGCCAAAACTCTAATGACCTTATGTTTCAGTTGTCTCGCGAATTTTCATGACTCGGCCATAAAGCATTTCTATTGTCGTATCTGTCGTCGCCATTTCATTCATGATTTGCTATGTCAATGTTACATATTTTGAAATTTATTGTTTTCGGAACGTCTGCTCGTACGCGCACCTGTCTGTATACGTTTTTTATGATAAATGACAGCTGCTTTCATAAATTTTTATATTTCGAAATTAACTATTTTTGAACTATATATATATTTTTGACTCGGTTGCTTTGTGTGGTATTATACACGCGCTTGCGGCCTTATTTGGCCACGAAGCCAAAATGTTTTTGATCGTACAATAAAATAAAGTGCTACTTAAATATGCATAATGCATACTCTATCGGCCTCGTACCTATTATTGATTACAACAAAGTATTAAATTTGTTTTACGCCGATGACACGCAAATAAACCGATTTGATCTCCAACGATCCCTCTTAATTTTAATCACTCAAAAATCTATTTATATAAAAATGAATCGTGGCAGGTATTTGGTCTGGACAAAACTCAAAAACCGCTTGACCGATTCGTGTATTTATTTTTTTCTTTTGTTCGCTTTAACTAAGGGGTGGTTTATGAAGAAAAATATTAGGGTAATTCCTAAAGAAAAGCTAAAAAATGACTGTACACTCCGCAATTCGCCCGACAGTTGTGTTCTGAAGATTGCATACAATCAGAGGCATTTTGTTTTCAATGTGTTTTTGAAATAAGAAATAATTAAATTAAATAATTTCTCAACAATACAACAATTTTAATGCAATCGGTACACCGGTGTGTGCATAACGCGTATTCACAACGGGAATTGGGAACCCGAGCAACGCTGGGTACTACCGCTAGTATCTCCTATATCCCCTATATATAATAGCGGATTTCTGTGTGTGTGTTCGTTCAATGGCACTCGCGAATATGGTCTTTATGCGTATATACAGTTAAAATCTATAATATGATGCTTATTACCTACTACATCCGGCTTTGCCTATATGTCGTAATTGTGACAATAACAAATGAACTGGTTTTATTAATTAAACATTCAAATCGAGTACGGGCATCGGGTAGCCGATGTTATTAACATCGGACCTATTTACATCGATATAATCATAAACCAAATTTCATTACGAAAATCTATCTATATCGAAACGATCCTCAAAACACCAACATCAATCGTAACAAACTAGCGCTCCTAAATCATCATTCTAGCAATTTCTCCTATATACGCGCCGGTCGCCAGCAGCGTCCAGGTTATTTATTAAGCCAGTGTCATAACTTGACGGACCGCGGTCCGCAAATAAACCGATCTCGTCCATTAGTTTTGGCAACCGGCGGCCGCCTCCCCCTCGTCTGCCGAAGACCAAGACGATGACCACACCATCGTCCGACGGCAATGCCGAAAGCGACAGCTGTTGAACGGCAACGTTCGCCACGGCCGGTCGACGGCACTCGAGTGGACGACGCGGCCCGAATATTGCCGGTCGACGGCCGTGAGTCGTCAAAAGGACAAAGGTTTTGGAAAAAGTTCGCGCCCGTTGCCGGTTTGCGGATTTTGTGCTGTGACGTCTCGCCGGTGTGGTTGACTTTTCGTTATGGATTCGGAAGCCAGTGATCGTGGTCTTTGTCCGAAAATCGCCGGTTGTATTATAAATTTCCTACGGCCTTGTCCGGTTTATTAGTTTGTGAAAAACGTGGTTTGGTTTGGTATCGCAATCTTGATTTTCAACGGAGTTTGGATACCACGTATTTTAACTATAATAGATTGTGATGTGGATTGTTTTTGTATGCGATTCGTAAATTTTCAAGGTATTTGTTTTTATATTCATTTTTTGTCTTGTCCGCATAATTAGTACAAAGTTGTTTAAAAAAATCGTTGAATTAAACATACGTATATTAACGGAAGTGAATCCAAGCAATGCACGTTTGATGCTATTACAAAAATAAATAAAAAATTGTGCAGTGTTCGTGTAAGAAATTGTCATAACAGTGATCGAGTTACATTTACGAGTATATTGAGTCGTCTTATCTCGGGCATGAATCCTGTTTTAGAATCAACATTCTCGCCGACAACTTATCACAACTGGTATGTTCGATTTTGATTTTTATTGCTACTTTCAGACTAGACTGTTTATTACGCCAGCGCCGTTTTACTGTTCCAAAGATCAACGTTCATTCCGTGTGCATCATTTTCGAACGATTTCGTGTAATCGATTTCAAATTAGTGTGTTTGTGAAGTGCACCAATTTACCTAGTAATTACGCGTAATGTTAATGTATCGGTGCTTCCACGAAATTTTAATATATCCATTAATATTTCAAATGCGATATTTTTATATTTGATTTAAAAATTTTACAATACTTCATTAATAATTTTGCGGAACAGCGACCGAGTTCGTAACGCGCATCAAACTCGTTACCATTTTAAATCCATTAACGCCATTAGTGAAACGTGAAATAATATTCTGATATTTCGAACATTCTATTTATTACGGCTCGAGATTAACATCACACACGACCACGCACAAAGCCAAAAACCCGGCAAAAAACCAATTATATCCTTTTTACGAACACACACACACACACACACACACACACACACACACACACACACACACCGAAATCCAAAGGTGTTCCGAATATCGGATCCGATCGTCACACCTCGCCATTTCCGAACAGATGCAAACGAATGCGACAGACGGCCGGGGATTATTTTTGAAAGCGACATGTGTGACTTACACACGCACTTTAATGTGTATGTATGTATTCAAAAACCGAAATACACGTGTCGGGCGACGGTGCATGCATACGAATTCGCTTTTTTGCGAATCATCTGTTCTGCGAAGCTTCCAGTATAGGGTCGCGTGCCGTTTTCAACCGGTTAACCCTGTAGGTTTGTATGGGGTCTGACAAGATTGTCTGCATTGCGTGTTTTTGTTGTAGCTATCACAGTTCAAGTTTTCACTTTTGTTTGTTTATACCCATACTAGTTGGGTATACCCAAACTATCGATTTTAGTTTGAATGACAACTGTCAAATTTTACCTACTAAAAACAGACGTCACAAGTATCATGCTTGGGTTAGCGTTTTAGCTTGAATTGTAAAAAGGGGTTCAAAAAAAAACTCGAAGTTCAAACTGACACGACGGGTAGACATTGCGCGTATTCTCGATCATCGGTTGACATACCAATTTCCGCCTTATTGATATTTAGCATAAGAGCTTTATCTGAGTGCAAACAACTGAAATTGTCGTACTACACTAACAATTGGACTAGAGCGTTTAGAAGGTGGATAAGCAGACTAGTTTGTTCGTGCACAAACGAAGTGGACACTCAAACTGTAATATATACATACAGAACAGATGTATATTACCATTTCGATAACGTTTATTGTTTCAAAAATAATTTGATTCATATATTTTTTCCGCATATGTTTAATCTATGATTTGATCTTGATTTTAATTGGGGCGACTTTTCAAATAAATAAAAAAACATTCCCAAACATTTTCTGAATTCTCAAATAGATCTTATCGTTTATTATGCAATATTTTTCATTATTCACAAGAAGGTTACAATGTGACGTCTCGCGTGACGCTAAATATGACGCAGCGTGACGCTCTCGTCTGGCCCAGACGTATATTTTCTCCGTGGGTTCGCTCACAATACAAATCGCACTAGTGATTGTCGACGAAAAGTCCACTGATTGTAATTTAGTCGTTGTCACCTGATGATGACACCGTTTCTAGTGTGCTGCTTTATATAACGGGTACGTTCGTAATTGCACTACGGCAGCGTCCTTGTGACGATTCCAATGCGTCGTTCCGATGATTTTCGGACTGAAAAATTATATGGTAGAATTTGATCGAGTGTTACATCGCTGTTGTAACATCCATGTGTGCTGAAGTATGGATCGGCACAACGATATTCGTGCAATCAATTAACGTTGAGCGTGACATGTTAATGTGTGTTTGAGAACCTGCTGGTTATATCTTCGAAGTCTTCATTATTCTTCATATGTCAAATATTATTTGTATAAATTTAAATGCGTTATTATTTTGAGTTGGTTGTTAGTATGTTATTATGCTTTACAATTTAATTAGTTTATTCTTTCGATTGATAAGCTCGATACGTTGATCCGCAATTATTTGGTAGCTTCGAATAAACTACCCAGATATAAATACTAATTAAACATCTTTCAAATATCCGTGGTTTATTTACGACTGCTCACCCTTTTAAACCCTTTCGCATTCCACATTTCAGAAATCTAGTCAGCGTTATCTCCGCATGCCGGATATATGTATTGTGAAAAGCTTGCTCGTTTTCGGGAAAGTAAACGAAAATAATTTTGGTTATGATACGTTCGCTGTCTGTTGTATTCGTTTATTTCGTATTTCGAACCGTGTAAAATTACCGAATCTTTTCTGTCCACAACGAGGTAGGAAAATTCGTTTCTTTCCCCCTTTTTTTTGTAGGGGTAGCGACTTCAATTTACGATATGATTCGTCGCTTGAAATCATCATATACGAATGGCACCAGTTCAGATGACGAAGCGGAAAAGTGAAATTTCCCTCGCGTAGCTGAAAAATTTTTTTTGCTGAATATATCGAGGTGAAAACAACGGTACCCGGTTTACCAATCTCGCGGGAAATGTCAACTCTGACGCTTTTCCCCTTTCCTGCGGTTTTTATTCGCGTTTAAATGACTTCGAACGGCTCGAAAAACGCGGTTTGAAATTTTCAATCGCAACGTGACAAATATTTTTTCATATAACAAATACGCACGATGCTTGGCGACATGTATAAACAAGATGATCTTCACGGCGTCATTTGTGTTTGAGTTTATGTGAAAAAAAATCTTGAAATGTGTATCGGCACTATAAATAAATTGTTTAGATTTCGATGTTTAATTTCGCAAAATCCTCACGTTTATTTTGCATGTAATATAATACGTGGCTCACATAGACGAAATTGATTTAGTGTTCATTTGACAATTATGTAGATTCGCTACGCGAGTGAACTTCGTTCTGCTAATTAATTTGTAAATCGTACCAAAATGTATTAAACAATAATTGTAATTTATACGAAAATTTCTTCGACGTTGAATTTCCGCGATGAAATGTACTGGAAAGCTGTTTTGTAATGTGCACGCGATTAATCCTTCAGCATAGAACGTATTATAATTTTCGAATTTGCCTTGTGCAAAAACATCATTAAACCGGCACTATGTATATTTATTAGATCGAAAGTTTATTATTACGATCGATCTATAAATATCGTTAACATATAAACGACCGATCGTATCTTATCGACACTGAAACAGTGCGTTTTTTTTTCATTTTATGAAAATAGTTACTTTTCCTGGTGGATGTTACTGTATGACGGAAAACTTGTTATGTGATTTTTAACTACCGTAGCGATAACAATGGACCGATTTTCGTTACGTTCGCCATTATAATTTCCGTATAATATTTTCCGCTATATAGTGAAAGTCTATCTGGCTTTATGAATGAAATGTGATGCACGTGATTGAATATGCATTCGGCGTTTTTATGACGAAAACATTCGCAATGCGTTCGTTGTGTTCCGAAGATGAATAATTTATAACACTCGTCTTATTTATTTGAAAGTCAACACTTTAAAGCAGATACGGTTGAATTACACTTGTTTTCCATATATTATTTTTTTTATTTCGATTCTCACATGACGAAAGCCCTTTCATACTCCCACGCGGACAGAAATACCTACCTACCTGACGTCTACCTTTCCGATGCACTTACACGCGCAGTCGTCATTCAAACCCATGCATTTTTACTTCACACGCATATAACAAACCCTCCACAGACAAACCAGGCCCTGGGACCAGATAAAATCGTGGCAAGGTCTCCACTGCTTTCTGAACCGCTCCGCTGCACACAGAGTTCCTCACCCTCGAAACGCCAAGTATTTCAACCCTGACGTTACCGAACAATACTATTGAAACGACTGCGGCGTTTTCAACAGATCGTATCAGGTGAAATTGCGCCCGATATGCTAACGAAGTCGCCAGCTCGTATAGAGCAATAACTTTTATACGCAGTAAAGCGGATTTACGACTAGATTTGCATATAGAATTCGAATCGAAGCTGGTTCTTTCGGTCGTTCGAGGGTTGATCCGTCTCTGGGATACCTGATTTACCTGGCTGGACTCGTCCGACTGGTGCTCCCACGCACGGACGCATTATTCAAAACGTTCTCTGGTCATTTCCATGCCTAAATTGTAATTTCGCTTTAAGGCTGCAGTCGCCGAGGTTTCGAGGTTCTATTTCCTGTGTCTGGGTTGATGTATTCCGCGAATTTCTAGCTGAAAGTGTAAAGATAATCGGATGAAAATTCGATTTATTGCTCGCTAGGCGTGCTCGCTGTTGATTTCTCTCGCGACAGAGGCTTTGAAGTTTTCTTTTACTGCATGAAATTTTAATGTTATTTTGTATCAAAGTTTTATTCGTTCTCCGTATTTTCTTCATTTTTCGATCTCGAAGCTAGGAAAACTTGCATTCGTTTTTATCCTGTATACAAAATTCACCTTATTAAACTTTTATACATTCATTCGTTCAAATATGTATATCCTATCATACTCTTATACTTCCATAATTTATACTTATCGACGAAAACTACTTTATACATTATTTTTTTCATAATAAATTTTCACTAATATATTCACGAAAGCTGCAAATAGTTTCCTCTTGTTTCACACATCGAAAATCTCTCATTCATACTATGTATTTTTCTTAATTTTCTTACGCAACATCCGTATTTTTCGACCGAAGATTAAACGGCCATATGTCATTCCGGGGCGGCTTCGTCTTCCGCGCAGACGTCCAAGGAAATCTGTTACGTCCGCGAATATATTTTCGTTTCAGATTGGCACCGCCAACTGTTGCGAATATCTGCAACGTAGCCGACACACGCGACCGCCCGAATTTTCATACTACAGACGAAAAAAAAACACACACATACAGCAGACGGCTCCGCGAAAATTATACGCGTGCATATATTACCCGAAAAAAAAGCCATGATCGATAAAGGAGCCGAGGTTGGCTCGGGGTCACCTCGTACCCCAGGCAGCCGTTTGCTAAAAGCGGTGTGCAGTTTTCCCGACAGTCGTAATTTATGCAGGCGCGGTGCATCGGCGTTTCGGGAGTGTTGCCAGCGTTTCTATACTCGAGTTATAAACACTCGCCTACGCTCTTATCGAGTGCAGCTAGTCGCTATCTAAATTGGTACTACGCTCGTTTCCACCGAGCAAAATTGCCGTGAGCCGCTTCTTTTAGCAGCTTTTTCGTTTGTTTTTATCTTGTTAGTGTCCGGCGGTTGCGTGGATGTTGCCTCTGGTTTTGTCGTCGGTCGAGGACTTGTTTTAGAAGGTTCGTGAGCGCTTAAGTTGGATTGTATGTGTATGTTACAGTTTGAGTGTCTACTTCGTTTGTGCACGAACAAACTAGTCTGTTTATACACCTTCAAAACATCTATAGTCCAATACGACAATACGGTGTGATACGACAATTTAAGTTTTTGCATTCAGATAACGCTCTTATGCTAAATATCAATAAGGTGGAAATTGGTATGTCAATCGATAGTCGAGAATACGCACAGTGTCTACCCGTCGTGTCAGTTTGAATTTCGAGTTTTTTTGAAACCCTTTTTACAATTCAAGCTAAAACGCTAACCCAAGCATGATACTTATGACGTCTGTTTTTAGTTTAGATGCAATTATATGTAGGTGAAATTTGACAGTTGACATTCAAACTAAGATCGATTGTTTGCGTATACCCAAATTAGTATGGGTATAAACAAACAAAAGTGAACACTTGAATTGTGACATACAAATATGCACATAATACTTACAATGTATTCAAACTCTTAATAGACTGCCACTCAGCGTAACCTATATAAAGATGAGACTAATCATTTAAATTTTCCTTGTTTTTTTAATCACTTGTGATTAAAAGAAAACGAAAAGTACTCAAGAAGTTGCATATTGAATTCCTTGACAAATGGTCTCAGGTCAGTGTCATGTGGTAGTCGTTCGTTCATCCACTGAACATAGCACGTGTCGTTAAAGTTTGGTAATCAATGATACATGTGTTCTTTTTATATCTCGGTTTCTTTTTTTGAACGATCGTGCATACGTTTATTTTGGAATTTTAGTTTTTATTCGATCGGTTTAAATTTGTAAATGAATCAATCAAAATCGTTTGTAGTTTGTAGGAATAAAATGAACGGAACCCGCACGGAGTATACAAACGATTAATATAGGATTTTTGTTATTACTGAAAATAGTTTACTATTTATATCGTATTAACGTGAGTTAGAAATGTGCGTATACTGTACGAGTTAAATCTACTATGTCAAACGACCGCACTAAAAGCACTCGTAATTACTTACACACAGGTGAATTTTCGCTCATTTCGAAAATTACTTTGCCATTTGTGTGTGCGGGCGCTATCGCGGACCTAATGCATTTTTAATACACGACAAAAACTTTTTTCCTCAGCAGACTAAAACAATCGCCATTCGGTCCCTTATCGACCGCGCCGACCGTACGTATACATTACATATTTAAAAAAAAAAACGCATCCCCGCCACAAAAGTGGCCATTCCCGTTCAACAGACACCAATTATTTCTAATTTTGAACGTCGAGATACTGGGGGGCTCTTTACGCTTTTCGAGTGGATCGCCAAGATACGTCATGACGAAAACCAGGAGTCCGAAGAACTCCTGTCCGTCAATGTCTATGTATATCCGTCAGCGGCTCTGGTCAGTTCTATTTCGGCCAAGATGATGCTTCCCGATGTTGACTGACACCTGGTGACACACATATAATGCCGTAACCGATCACCCCCCCGAATCATTCTTCATAATCATCACGTTTTTAGTGCGGATCGATCATTTTTCATGTTGAAAAAATTGAAATGAAACCTTTGAAGTATTTAAGTAGCACTGTTGATGGGCTCACATTAGATTGTGCTTATTGCAGATGCCAGGACGATACGATGTTTATAAAAAGTGCTGCGTAAAACAGCAAGAAAAGTAAGACGATCAAATTTAAGTATGACAATGCCTTTTTCACCATTTTATATTTATATAACTCTTATGTGCAAGACTTGTATTTTGAACATATTTAATATTGATTAGTATCTGTTTATTTATTTATTTCTTAATCACTATATATCGCTTTTTCAAAGATTTCATCACCACTTACTTTTCTAATTGTTTATTTTTCATGTGTTTTAAGTTTATTGCTTTTTTATATTATTTATATGTGGATATTAGTTTTTGTATGTAACAGTTTTTTAACCTTAATCATAGATGACTTTGTCGTTTAGTTTAAAATAGTCATAATTAGACAGTAGTGTGATGGAGACGGTTCTTTTACGGATGTTTCCTCTTATATTTGCACGTTTTAGAATCAAACAAAAACATATGTGATGTATCGTTTTCACAAAAACAAATGCACGCGTATCGAATGATCGACGATCGACAATTAAGTGTGTGTCGTCGTTCCTATCAGGATTAGATTTTCAACGGGACGAACTCGTCCTGAATTCCTAACATTCTCTTGAAAACGGAAGACAATAATAAATCCTTTGAAATTTATTCCCGGGAAATTCTCGCAACGGTTCACGTCGAGCCGCCAATTAATATTCCGCTCGGATTCTTGCCATGGCAACATACAACCTCCGTTAGTTTTGAAAATCTGATACCTTTTCGAAGGGTCATCGACTATGATGATAGTCGTTGAAATCTTGAATTTATAAGCATTTGAATTAACGTGTTGATCCTATTCATTTCGAACTGTCTCGTTCAAATGCGTTGAAAAACTGCTCTTCATCTAAAATGGGAGGAAATCTAACACGTGACTTTACATATTAATTTTCGCCTTGAATTCTGAACGAGTCTTTCACTATTAGTATACGATAACACGTATTGTATTATATTTTATTTTGTAAAAATTATATACTTTTTCTAAAGCATGTTATTATTGCATGTTCGTATATTTTTTCACATTTTTTCCTCTCGAGCGAAGCAACGATATTAGTTTTCATGTTTATTTTATACGTATTTTTCTCGAGTTTAATCCGTATTGTATCGAACCACCCGTCGCTTTAACAATCGGTCGCCCGCGGTTTTCTCAGGTTTTTCATTTATTTTCGTTTATTACGAACGGAAAACGATTTCCTTCAGACGCCCCGAAACTTATATTTATTACACGCGAACTGGAATTTTCAGGATATACACCGGCGGTTTTAATCAAGGAATTCTTATCTGAAAGCGATGGCCGACCGACGACAGCTGCCAAATAGATAGGCCAAAGACCGATGGTCGTGCACACCTGTTACCTTCAATTACACACATCGAAACGCACCTGTCATCCCCGAGACGAATTTTCGCATCGCGAATTCTACCACCGATTTCGGCCCGATTTAATCTATCCGAAATGTTAATGGCTTCAGACTGTTTATTTCGTCTGGGTCTTAATGCACCTGTCTGATCGCGAATGCGCATTGCATTTTAGCCGTAAACACATATACGTCGTATGCGAATTTCCCACTTTGCCAAAAACGAGCTTTGGCAATAGAATGCTCCGAATGTGCATCGTTGTACCGATTGCATATAAACTCGGGCACGTGGGTTCTTTAACAGTTTGACGGCCGTCCTCAAGTTCAATTGCCGTGGTTTAATGTTGGCGGTGGTCAGGAACGGGCCGTTTCATTACGTGGAACGCCGGTTATGATTTTACGTTGCGTGTAATTAGTTAAATAATTCGTCGAGTTAACCGCATAATTTATGGCGTGTATAAATTGTGAACGTAAGCTCGCAGCTGTTACGTAGTATGAATTCGGAATATCATTGGAATTTCGAGCCGATTGTTGTGTTCGAAAGAATTGGGCTATTCAAAATATTTGTATATCGAAAATCCAATCTGCTCGCTTTGTTCGTCCTATCGTCGGGCCGCATTCCTGAAATGCTAAATCTCTCAGGTCTTAGGGCTTTCATCAATGTCATATATCAAATGAATCTTTTTTTATTTGTTCATCTGTTTTATTTAGGTAAAGCGGCTACATTTATCAAATCGTCTTATATGTAATCTGTATTCTTGTACATAACTTACGATGGTACACTTAATTTGATTGTTTTGTGTGGATATGTAGTTTACAAGTAGTTGGATAATGTAATACATAAACTTGTATTTTATTGAAACTGTAAAAAACATAGATAGTATAAATAGTTAAATGTTTCACTCTCAATATAACAGATTCATTAGTTACAATTACACATAGAAACAATTATTATGTGAAACTGGTTCAACAGCTTTTTCTTTTGCAATTCAAATCCTCAAGCAAGCTAGCAGTGTGCATGACCAATTAATTACGAAAAAAAGACAAACCAACGAAGCAAACATTGTTAATAATTACACTTTCAACATTATTATAATACTTTTTCACACTATATATTAATTGATGTTTTTCTTTCGATTTTCAGGTATAAAATGCCGCTTTATACATCGTCTCTGAATGAGGCATCTCTCACTACTTGCACGTATGTATTACACGAGTTTTTGTCATGTATTTTCGGGGGCGTCTTGTAAAAAAAAATAATGTTTCAAATCCGAAACGTCAAGCCGAAGTCGGAAATCGCGTCATTTTTCATTTCGCGTCCGAAGCGATGAATCAAACTAGACCTGAATACGTATTTATGCGTGTTTTCGCCGCCGTGTGATTTTCTTTCCGCGGACAAAAAAGTTTTTATGTATATCGCTCTTTATGAGATTTTTCTTTTGGGAAAACGGGGGAGGCAGGAATCGTGCAAAAAAACAACTTTTTTTTCGATTATTTCCAACGTCCGTTACTCAGTTTTAATACACTCGAATTACGGTCAGGTCTTTTTTCTTGGAAAAACGCTTACATGTCGCCGTAATTTTGCGCTTTATGTGTTTTTATGATTTTTATTACGGACGTTGTTCAGTCCTACCTGGTCGCCGTTGTTTTCAGTCGGTTTTTTTTTTTACCGTTTTTCACAATTTTCCGAAGTGTCAAAACGCTCTCGCATTTATTTTTCGTTCGTCTATCTTTCGCTTCATCTCGTCACAATACATTCTGAATACGAAATGCGTTCTCGAATTTGACGCGGATTCGCTTACGAATTTATGAAAAATGATTTTTTAACGCAAACGTTTGTTTCGAAATAGACGCTTAAATATTTTGGACGCGGGCGTGACTAAGGAGCAAATTTTTGTGACACGTTTTGGGAAAATTAACGCTGATATATTGCCGAAACGTGTCGACTAAATTATAAACTACCTTTACTAATTAATTTGTGTTGAACGTCAAAAGTTACTTCTACGCGTAAGATTATGAGAAAAATTTCCTCACAGACGCTGCGTTTCAGGTCATTAACTATGTGATCCTTTTAATATTCATATTATCGTTATGCCCCTTTACATTAATGAAGGTTTTTATGTTTTAAAAGAACCCTCACAAAACGTTCGAGGAACAAACAACTCGAATTTATGTAGAATACATAATCACAACGTTCAGTATGAAATTCCATCAAATTTTCTAATACTGGAACAAAATAGTTTATAATTAACACAGCCAATCGAAAATCAATATAATGAAAATTCTCCATCGAAATTGCTTTCGGAGCAATAAAGGTCTAAACCAAACAAAAGGGACATTAATACGCAACAAAACCCAGCAATTTCAACATGCTAAATTTCACTATTCACACACCGTTAAATTCTGACGACTATTTTAATTTTTCACAACTCCCCACCCCCCCAGAACACGTGCAAAGTTATTACACCTAAGCACGAGTCCACGTGTGCAAACTACAACACAACAGGGAAGACCTGCCCCAACGCAGACCGCGCACCTTAATTTATTACCCCTGGCCGTGCCCGAACAAAGAATAAACTCTTCGTGTCGTAACCACCGTCTCGATGACCACTATTATCGTATGGTCTGTGCGTGTGTATGTATGTGCTCTTTTTATTTCGCTTTTCGGCGAATTTGTGTGGAAATCTATCCGTGTTTTTTTTCTTCGTGCTTTTCTTTTCACTCCCGGCGCCCGATTTATTCCCGTTCGATCGGACGTTTGTTTTTCGGCGGCACGAAAATGTTTTATGCGGAACAATTGAAATAGATCGCTCTTTTTATATCGTATGTTTTTGGGTTCAAATGCGTTTGTTTCGTTTCTTCGCTAACGAGTTGGCAGAACGCGCGTTCCGCCTTTTAATTTAGTGCTTCGATGAACTTGAAAAATTGTCGCGCGATTGTTCGGACTGTCAAAATTAACCGGTTTTCGAACGAATCGGTGCTTCGAAAACTGTTGTCGTATATTTCGTCCGTCACGTTTCGATGCATAACTCTTCGCAGACAAGCATATCGCACATTTAGAACACGATTCCCTTTGATACGTTACACCGCATTTTATTACAACACCACCAGACCGTATATTCTTGCCGCTCTTTATCTATTTTTATTGAGAATTTCAACTGGTCGGATGGCGATAAGAAAATTCGCTTTTGTTGTGCACGCCATGTGTATTGGACACGTTAATGTGTGCGCTTTCATAACGCATCTCCGGACAAATAAAATGTTTCGCGGCGTCCACAAATATAAATGCACCGCGACGAATTGGCTTGTTATTCTGATTCGGACAATTGCATTATAATGTCAGTCTTGAAAGCTGCACACGCGCGACGTTTGTATTCGTTAATGTGTTGCTCTGTTTTTGAATATGAAACTGTTTCGTTTTCGAATTGATGCATGCGATATATCAAAATTCTGTTTTTAATTTTAATCGAGCACAGAATAATTTTTTTGCATTATCATATCTGATACGATTTTTTTCTTGTTTTTTATATAACGAATCGTGCGTCAATTTTTTTCTGGGTGAAATAAAATATTTGCTTTTTCTGGAAGCGATATTAAAATTTGTCGCTTTTTGCCTACTTTTTCCCCCGTTTCGCGAATGCCTCTTCCTCGCTTGCGTATCTGTGGCAGGATAGCGTCAGGTCGTACTGCGGAGGCCCATTACCGAGAGAAATTCCTTTTAATTAAAATCCTTTTAAAGGTCCTGCGGCCTCGGGGCCCTCGAACGAAACAGATGCGTCCCGCCAAGTTTCCAAACATATTATTTAAATTATGAGGACGACGCGCGTTTCCGCTAATCGAAAAAAGTATACGCTCTCGGGGTCGATTAAAGTTTAAAATTTCCGATAATTCTTAATGGGAGACACAGCTCGATTCGGAAACGATTTATCCTGAATAGCCTCTTCGCTCGTGTTCCGGACGATTCGATGCGCATTTCTAACGAGATCTTCTGAAACATTTTAGAAATAAAATTCGAGATTGTGCACGTACAATAAAGTGATCATTTTATAAATATCGAATAGAAGATTTATACATATATTTATTTTACTAGTGGTAGTGCCCAGCGTTGCTCGGGACTTGTTTTATTAAATTGTTGTTGAAGGTTTTGGTATCATTAGATACAAAAACCTTCTCGACAAAAAAAAAATACATATACATGCCAATTTTTATGGCGATCGGTCGAACGGTGTTGGGAGTGAAACGGCATCAAACAAATATATATAAAAACAAACATCCATTTTTATATATATATAGATTATATTATTATACGTTTAACTTTATCGAACTGTATGTTTCGAAAATAACGAGGCCGCAGTTAAAATCAGAAAAACCGCGCTTCGTATTAATTAAAAGTCGCTTTGTCGAATTGCAACATGAACTATTTTTACTCCTCATTCTTCTAAATAGAGCAGTCTCGTTCTGTGCAAACGTTCGCCATTACGCTTTCGACTTTTCTTCTTTCGTGTATTTATTTTTCGCCGCACATTGTGGCCGTTTTCCGAGCCGAGTGCAATTTGGGAATAGTGCCGTGGCTGCTTTTCACGTGTGACCTCTTTTTCTGCAAAGGTTCTTCAGCCTCCGCCTCGGCTTGCTGCTCCTCTACTTTTTGCGCCTTCCGCTTCGGGCGAAACGAGTCCTATCTCGTGAAAACGCTTCTACTTTCTAGTAGTTTATTCACGAGCAGTTTCTGCCTTGCATTCGACGAGGCGAAAATAGCTGCCGGCTTACAGTTTTGATTGTGCAAGGTCGCCAAAATTGCTACTGCGTACGTCGGGTGTTCTATAATATATGTGTGTGTGTGTTTTTTTTTTTATAAAATGGACGCTGAAAATTATCAGGTCAAATAAATTTTGAATGTACGGTGCGGCCTTCGTGAAAAATTATGGATATGTAAATCCAATAATGATATATTGAATGTTCCACTCTCGTGATATTGAAATTTTTTCTCGCATTCATCATGTTGAATATTACCTTTTTATGGGCAGATTCTTTCGTTATTTTTTTTTTCTTGTTTTTCTATCCCTAAGTATAATCGATGTACAGGTAGTCCTCGACTTGCGACAGAGATACGTTCCTGAACTTCGGTCGTAAATCGAATCCATCGTAAGACGAATCTGGTATCATAATTATTTTTTTCGCTAGTTTTACTTACTTTTATTAATACAATAATGAAATAATAAATAAATAACATTTGAAAATCTTTCTCTGTTTGAGCTCATCATTTCAAATTTTTGTATTACTTGATTAATTAAATTAAAAGCAACAGCCATTTCTTTCAGTACAACTTTTTTATGGTTCTACATTTCTCCGTATTTATTTCTCACATCCGCTTGAGATTTATCATTCAATTTTTAAAAAATAATTAATTTAAAAAATTTATATTATTATTTTTTTCGATCGTAAGTGCGAACCGCCACAAGTCGAGGACTACCTGTATTTAGTTTGTGCATTATTCTTGGAATATTGGCATTCGAAGTTTCCTGTTTAACATTTGTTGGAACATAATACAAATGCAAATAAAGAAAACGTGCTATATTGTGTTTTAATAACTATTGACGTGAACTCCCAAAGGAAATGCACTACATGCTTGTTTATATAGTATGGAATTGTATTAAACATTTGATGCTAAGGATACGATTTCAATTTCAATTTTCAATGTGCATTCACAAATTGAAATTTTCCACTGTCGCGACACAAATTGAATTATAACTAATAAATCATGTGATACTTTTTGACATAATACCGATTCTCGTTAATAATGCTTTCATGTTACTCATCATACTCGGGTTTCATATGTCACATTTGCCACGCATGCAAAAAGTCTCGCTTCATAATTAAATTTATATAATATGCGGTCGTAAGTACGGCCTTTGGTGGGATTCTTTCATGTGCGAAACAGCAGACGATATAATAATGAAATAAAACGGCTGAAGCCCGGTCAATCGTTTGTGAAGCCTTTCCAAGACGCGGGTACACAGCCGCTTCAGAATCGGACCGACTTAACATCCAAAGCTTCCATTGTTAACCTCATTGTTGTGTCTGCTTTGATCCATAAAGCACTTCCGTATATCCCTTTCGATCTTTCCCAGAGGAGGCGATTCGGCCTTAGGCACACATCAATGGAATTCCTCTTCCGCACAACATACACCGATATACGAATATTTAGGTTCATCTGGTGATATTAGATTTTCTTTTCAAATTAGACGCTTATTTAACATATATATATATCGTTCTTCAATAATATATTCTTCGACTGCGAATGATTTACTCGTTCAGTCTGTCGGTCGTTACAATTCTCGAGGTGAACGCTTGACCTTGTCTTTGGCGGTGTTAATGACTCGCTTTTCGCATGTCCGCAAAACCGAACGAACGGCCATCATCATCGTCGTCATCAGAGCAAATAATCATTATCAAATACGAATAACCGATACCGATCAAGATAACGCAGCAATCGATGTTGATTTTGCGCCCGCTCAATAAATATTGAGACCGGTTGGTTCGATGATATTTCGTTCTGCGACAGATCTAATTATATATTTCATCAAAATTTTAAAAATTATTTCATCGCGTTGGATTAATTATATTATAGTGTTAATTCCTTGATTGATCGTATCGTTTACGCTCACGACTGCGAAAGGTCAACAACTCGTTCCGGCGCTCATCTACTTTTCGAATATCAAATTGAATATTTTCGTACACATAATAAATCTCAAAATTGTGTTTGCGCTTTCATAATGCGCTCATTTAACGACTAATTAGCACCGTCTCGTAATGTGTTGTACGGCGGTGTCGTGTACACGAACTGCTCTGTTTGAATTGCGCTCTAATCTTGTCATAGTGAAAGTTTACGATAGTTAAAATTGCAACCCGTGTCTAACCGAAACGTTCCCCAGACGACGCCGTAGTGGTTTTACGGCTTCCATCCCCGAACCGGACCAGATTAATAAAATCATCGGGCGTTTAACATTTCGCTTTGACATTGCGGCCTAGGATGACCATATTTCCCAGAACCCAAAACGGGACGGTCCGAAAAAAAAATTGTTGCACGTTCAAAAGTTTTTCCTCAATTAATACCGTTAAATAAATAAATGTCGTAAAATCTTGTAGATCAAGCCAAAAAGGCGCCGCATACGAAAATTTTTTCCCAAATGTTTTACTCAATCAAAATGTATAACTAGAAAACAATCAATTTACTTAATTTCTATCAACAGAACTTTTTTCTTCGGTTAATTTATCAATATTTCTAAAACAAGCAATTGTATAATCAAGGTAAAAATAGCGCCGCAGACGATTTTTTTTTTTTTCAAAAACCTTATTGTAAGTCAATCAAACTATCCCCTATATATAATAGCGGATTTCTGTGTGTCTGTCTGTCTTTCTGTCTGTGTATCTGTGTCGATGACGCTCGCGACTTTAAAACGACCCGTCGATCCACTATATATAAATACACAGCCGATGTTATTAACATCGGGCCTATATACTAGTATCACCATAAAATTATCAATTTACTTATTTTCTTTGGTTTATTTTCTAATATTTTCGCCAATTTTTTCATATATTCAGAAAAGTAACTACAATTAAATATATAAACCGGAAAAACGGGACAAATAAAAAAAAAATACGAAAACGACGGGACGAACGCAAGACATGACGAAAACGGGACTGTCCCGGCGAAAACGGGACGTATAGTCAGCCTATTGCGGCCGCAAGTTCAATGGCACCTTTGCGAGCCGTGCGTTTTTTTTTTTTACGTTTTTGTTAGATGCTGCAGTCGGGTTCTCGACGCTTCCTTCTAGCACAAGACTCGTTTCTTCTCGCGAATCTGTCAGAGCCGAGGACGAGTGGAACTGCCAGTTTCGGAGACTTGAGTCGGAGTTTAGGTTACATTAATTATTGTTATGGCCGATTGAAAACGGGGCGATCAAAATTTAACGGCCGACCGCCGCGTATCAGCACTAACTTTTTGACAGTTCTAGTGTGATGTTTATCGTGCGAATGTCTGAATTGCTGTATCGCATGAATTATATATTGTACCTGTTTCGGTTACAAGTTTATCGCGGTGTGAATAATTTCTGCGATTTCTATATATAATTTCCGTCGAAAGTTGTATTATTCGCGATGACGTAGAAAGACAAATTTTCGTTGTTGGACCCATCAAATTTTTCATTGATATCAAATTCAGTAGCATTCTTCTGATGATTCTTTTATTAAAATTTTTGTGGATCATTAACGTTATATCTATACATTCAATCGTAATAAACAGTTATGCAACGATATATATATAATAGATACACATTTTGTTATATTTCACACTATAGCTGTGTTATGTGATGCGTATTTATTCTCCTTACATATTCATGTCACGCAATTTTCGCAATTTATGTTATGACGCTATTGAAATTAGCTTGTACGCTCTCGTAGCACGTACATACGTATCGAATCAGAATTATCACAACGAAGCCGACGGTTTTAATTCATCCATTATTTCAGCTCATCGAATATAACATATCCGATATGAAAATTCGTCGCGTTAACAACCCGCGTAACAAATCGACGACACGTCTTCGATCTCTTTCATATACGAAAAGTTTCAAGAGCGCAATATATCTTCGGCGGCAACTTTTCGCGCCGACAATAAAACGCGCTTCAAAGTAAACCGATCAATAACGACTTTCGACTTAACAACGTTTCCGTTTTAATATTTAAATTTAATTACGTCGACTCCGGCGTTTTCTCTGTGTACATCCGAGACGTATCGAATTTTCGCCGACACGGATCCGCCGATATGTGATATATCATAATTGTCAAAGGTACTGTTTTGTGTTTACGATAACACGCCATTTACATAATTGATCATAATGTTTCATCGATCGGTGAGCCTTTTTGGCGAGTGCTATGCCGTGGAACAATGCCAGTGTCCCGTCGTTCGTGTATTCGTGTTAATTTAGGTTGAATGTAATCGTAATGCACGATATATAAATATACGATCTGCGGTTTGTCCTTTGGATATTTTATGAATTGTTTTGTTGCGAGTTTGTCGCTGAAATGTACTCGATGAATTTCGTTGCGAATTTGTATAGGAATTTTATGAATTTTTTTGAAATGTTTAATTTTCATCTAAACACTTCAATTTGATGCACTTCTATTGTTTGGAAAGCGTGTTAGAGTCGATTTATTTGAAATTGATTTGTATATAATCAATACATTTTCTGTTTATTATGAGTATGCTATTGTTTAGATTTTTTTGAACATATTATATTACCCTCATAAGAATTATTCATAAAAAACCTTCGAGGACAGATAACTATGTCAAATATGTATTATTACTTATAGTATTGTGCTATATTAAAATTATTGAGTGGTCTAATTCGAACTTCCCACGCATAAATGTATGAAATTATCGCATCTTTGCACATTCAAAAAAAGTCACACGAAATTACGTAGAGTTATTTAGGTCACTTTTACTCTCGGCATCAGTTCTCGCTTTATCTCGGTAGCGAAATGTTTATAGTTTGTTTTAGCTATGCGAACAATATTTGTTTTCATTATAAACAATATAATGTATACGTTCATTATATGGTGCCGGCTCGTAAAGGCGTTTATCCGCGAGTTTTAAAAGGCTTTTTGTTTTCTTTGAATTCATTATAATCGGCCATTGTTCGGTCCTCCTACCTTATACGTTGTTGAAAACAAATTCAAAAAAGATGCGGGGGAGGGATGTATAGAGCATGTGTAGAGAAAGAATGCGATTAATTTTTATGTTCGTTTATTTCATATCCGTTTCTTATGAGAGTTCGGCACAATTTGCAAAATTCAAACGAACCTCGTTTGCCGCGAAAGCATTAACGAATAATCCGTTGTTGGTTTTGATCACGATTCTAGTCCACCTTTCACTTTCCCTGTGTTATACTTGCCGGGCAAAATAACCGTTGTACGATTTCACAAATTATCAGTGAATATTCTAAGAAACCTACGAGAATATTCATAGTCTCTCGATCTGGGATTATCCTGCTTTCGTGTATAAATAATGGGACGAGACGCATCCTAACGCGTCAAAGATTCAGCTAACGGGGTCAGGAAATTAGATTTGCTCTTGCAACAGTGAAGACGCTTTGAAAATGAACAGATCTTGTTATGATCAGTTATCTGAGATGATCCTCTGAGGATATTCTGCTTTAACCCTTTCTGGGAATACCTTGAGAATGTGTACATTGTGTTATTCGTATGAATATTTTTTGTTGTTGAATGGTGTAAGGTTTCGGTGGCTGAAGATATTTAGGTAAGAATTGTGAAGTTTTGTTCTTTTTTCAGTAAGAAAGGTTAGCCGAAAACTAGTTTGCGAAATGGTCTAGATATTTCATAAGATCACGCTAATAAATAGATAGATAGCCAATTAAATTATTATATTCAATTGTTAGAATTCGTATAAAATTTAGTAGATTATTTTAAATGTCTGGCAATGAAATTTGATCTTCTTCGGTTTATATAAAATGAAATAAAACACGATTCCATTCAAATTTGTTTATTAATGTCTAAAGTCTACGCATTTTCAACAAAAGCGTTTTCTACGGCAGGCAAGTTTCACAACAAATAATTTTATTTTGAAAATTTAAGCGTATTTTTACTACAATAAATAAACATTTTCTATAATAAATAAGCTATGTATTGCATAAGTGAATGCATTTATTTTTCTTGTTTTTTCAATGCAGCTTGAGCTTCAGCCATCTCCTGGTACAACTGGGCCAATTGGGCATTTCCCCTATCTTCGTGAAACACCTTATGGAGCTGAAACAATGAAAACAAAAAAAATAAATAAATAAAACTTTCTAATACAAGGGCGGCGTCGCCAAATTCAATTTCAAATTAGATAGATTTTCCTTGGGCGCCTCGAAAAAATCCACTTTATGATGGAAATAGGTCGTTTACGGGGTGTTAACTTTTCAACGGGAGAGAAAGAGGAACGCTCGAGCTTTCGAAACTTTGTTATAAAACGTAACGTGTTTGAATACCTAATTTAACTTCGCAGCGTTTAAAACGTATAAACTGTGCGTAAAATGAATAAATTGCGAGCGAGTTTATTAACGTTTCATATCGTTCGCGAATTTATGATTTTTCGAACTCTCCTCCCTTATTCCCTCCCCTACGAAAAAAACCCACTTTTCCGGCTGCGATTATTACGACACACTACAACAGCGTTCTCAGTTTTCAGGAAGTGCTCACGGTATGAAATTATACCGCAGCGCGAGAGCGGTGGGGCTTCTTCGTGTACATATCCCATTACAGGATTTGTGCTGAAACCTTACTAGTCGTACAAGGGAATTTCATTAATGGGCTTAGGAAATGTATACGTGCGTCGTTGAACGAAACACCTTTCGCATACCATCTGGTGTAAGACAATTGCCCCGCGCGCATGATGTAGGACACCCATTACGAACCTTTTCAAAATGGTTAGAAAATATGACTAGGTTTCACACGCTCGTATCATTCCATATTCATAATGGTAATACGCACGGTGCGTAATCCTCAGATATTCATTTCTCGGTATTATCAATTCAAATTTTGTTCGATTTAAAATGATAAATATAATATGTCGATATAACGCGTTTTTTTCTATCGCGTGAATTCGCAATTTTCTGCCTATCTGTAAATCGTGATTAATTCGCATTTAGCTGGTTTCTTTTTGTAATAATAATTTTTAACCTTGGAATGTATGATGAATTCAATAGCATCATTAAAAGAGAAAAAAATCAAGTACATTGCTATTTATTTGATGCGTAGTTAGTTATAATATGACGATTGTGTGAAAGTTCTTCGCCAATAAACACAATTGTACTACGCGTAAAATGGATTTTTAACAATCAGAATAACGAAAACAGTATCTTCTCTAATAGAAAGCTCATTACGAATTTGAAATTTACATAATAAAACCGTATCAATGGTTGATCGATCGAGCAATAAATCTGTTTCGTTTAATGCGTTTTTTATGTCACGATATCGGCAATCAATTAGGTAAATTTTCATAATGTTTTATTTAACGGAGCCGAGTTGAACGAACTCGAAAAAATTCACATCATAATTGCCAGAAGCGTGTAAAATATCTAGATAACTTTTTTCGATATGAAACACAAACAAACCGTGACCTTCCAACCTAAATTTGAATGAGCTTTTCATAAAAAAAATGTTTTGATTCATACTATGACGCATATGCTGAATATCGCATAATAGAACATTAGTGAAATTTTATGGAAATCCAATTGTGACGATTTCTTTCAAAAATCAAAAGACAATAATAACGATAAAGTTTCATGGCGCTTCTGTATCGAATGAGTTTTTAGTAAAGGAAATTCTATTTTAAGAACAAATCTACAATTAAAAATTAGAACCTTTCGATATGTTCAGACTAACGACGTGCAATTATTATCATTTCACTAATCGTGTCATATATCGTTTAACTTCGGAATGTGCGACATAACCAAAACAAACGACATCATTATATTAAATTTCGACACTCCATCATCCGACAAACATAAACAAAACTTCATTATTCGAATCGAAGTTCTGACACACACATCATAAAATCAAACACCGAAGACCAATAAGCTCCCTTCGCCACTACACCACCACTTCCATGTTGACCCCCAACACTAGAGGAGAGAACATCCAGAGCAAAACCCCATAGAACGCCGATCGCCCTCCACCTTACCGCATACCCAAACGGACATTTTCTCTTTCGCTCCGCAAGATCTGTGTGACAACACTCGTCCCTTTCTGGTCGTTCGTATCGATTGTTGCCACTCTGACGTAAAAGCTTAGGAGTAACAGGTGTGTCTGTACCACGTTGGACGTCCTCATCTGCCTCCGGGACGACCACCCACCCACCCACCACCCACCAGAAGCTTTATTTTCAACCCACCCACCCCCGGCAGCCTTGGAGACTCGTCTAGTTTGATCGAAGCGTTGATTGAACCGGGCTGATAAACGAGCGATAAGATTATGTGCGTGTTCCTCGAACGCTGCCGGTGATCTATTAACGGTGCTCCGTTTTCTGATAAGGCCGTGGTCGTGCTAAACGTTGATGGTCGTGTATTTAATGAGATTTTTGCTTTATATTAAGTGTACGGAGCGAGGGAGTAGTCGGTGATGGATGGCAAGACATATCGATTCGATTATTAAATATGAATGGTCTTTTATTTCGAATGGTCAGGTTATTGAAGAAGTTATCGATTGTTATAAACGGCAGGGTTTTGATACGCGTTCGTAGTAAATCGTGTTTTCGATTGTGATCTTTTTATGTTTCATGTGTCGGGTAAATGTATTGTAATTTTTTTTCGTGAAATGAGATATTGTTGGGCGTACATGAATAATTTAAAAGGTATCGTTTTTTTAAATTGAAAATTAACGATATGAAAAATATATATTTAATTTTTATACCAGCAAAATTTAATATCTTCTAAAGAAAATGGTTTTATATTTATTTTTACGATATAATTCTAACTTTTTATACAAAATTTTATTTCTTCAGATCAAATCCCTATTCAACATATGCATTTATTTTCCAACTTTATAGCATCCCAGTTACTTTAATAGAAAAAAAAAAACAAATACGTTGTAATATGTTCGCGTTTTATTTTCAGTTCTTCAACGTCAAGTTAATTCACGCAGACTCAAAAAAAAGCATCCGAACATAAATGTAGACAATTTTTCATGTGAGCTTTGACCTTCCCGACGGACCGACAGTACTTTGAACCCATCCTAGAGGATCGAATCCCCATTTTCCAATCAGACTAAAAGACGTTGACTTGTTTCAAAGGCTCCCCGGACTAATCTAGCGACCAAACGGACCATATTTCGCCCGCTGGTACATCGCCGCGAGACGTCGGTGTATTTTGAAAACGTTTACGTTTTCGTTCACTCGGACGAACGATATGTCGGCGGAATCTTGGCAGCAGAAGTCGATATATTGAAATCGGCAATAAATAGACGGAGCTAACTTATGAAGAATTTACGAAAGTACGTCTTCATTCGACGCGGTTAACCCGAACTCGACTTGTAAAATAAATCAGCGGATGACCCATTGACGTCCGACTCGAATATAGCCGCGGAAAGTGGTTCTTAACTTTTTCTACGCGCGATCCCCTCGAGACATCCAAGACTTGGCTCTTAAGTCGCTTGCCAAAAAATATGTTTAGAATTACGACTTCGAATCAAAATTTCTTCCATCACAGAAGAACAATGAAAAAGCCACGCTTGCGTCAACGCTGTAGAAACACGAAACGTGAAAGCTTTCCGTTCATTTCGACGACAATGAGGAAACGTCCTCGTTGCGGTTTTTGACGCCGAAAACAATGACACTCGACAATATATGATGCCTCGAAGGTTTTCGACATCTTCGGTCGAGGATGTGCAAACAAAACGACACCGCTCCGTGGTAAATGCCCCGAGTGGTTCTGGTTCGAAGTGGTTCGCTGTGGCGGCGGCGGCGGTTGTCAGAGGATCTTTTTCATTGTCTATCGCAGATACGAGGAGGGCCGGACTCGTATCTGCCTCTGCTTCGCTTCGCCACTTTTTTCCCGAAGAAGAAGATCGTCACGATAGATCACAAAAAATCGGGGGGGAGGGAAAAGCTAAGGACAAAGGGAGTGAAAAAAAGCGCACTTCAACTTCTCCGGTTCTCGTTTGGATGTGAATAATGCGCGCGGTTTTTTTTACGGCGCGAGGAAATTTATAA
This sequence comes from Hydropsyche betteni, assembly GCA_028571205.2. Lineage (NCBI taxonomy): Eukaryota > Metazoa > Arthropoda > Insecta > Trichoptera > Hydropsychidae > Hydropsyche > Hydropsyche betteni. Next base: position 1,042,060 of record JAOXNN020000082.1, read on the forward strand.
ATTCGACTAAATGGTTCCACTGTTTCCGTTATTCCATTATAAATTTTTACGCGACACACTTATAATTTGTGAAACAAGATTATTATTTTATGCGCAAAATTTTAACTGTAAAATTAACGTTGATTATAAAACATCATTCAATATTTAATCATACATCCAATTTCGAAATTAAACACGACGAATTGCTTCGATCTCAAATTCCCACTAAGCGATCGTGTTTTCGTATTAAAAAGATAAAAAGAATCGCGAATCCATTTATTTCAACGTATATTCACAATCCAAACAATATAATACACCCAGAAAACATCCGCATAAAAAAAACCAATGGGTTCCAGATCCATCGATAAGACCGCCCCTGTGACATAATCCGCGATTACGCACGTACGAGCTTAAATCCGAATTTAATACGTACGGGAACGCACGAACCGAAAAGGGCCGATAATTTTTTAACAGTGCACACCACACACTTAACCCTCGACATATTCTCGCACACGCATGCGAAGGACCGAAGATTCGGGTCCTTATCAAATATTTATCCGAGCCGCGAAAGTTTCTCGATACACAATTAAGGACGCTTGATTTCGTCTAATCAACCGCGCGTGATCGGAATCCTGCGCAAAAATGACGCGTTTCACGGACCGTTTCTTCGCACACAGTCTGAGAGGATTGCAAATAGGGATTAAGGGTTCGTCGCGGTATCCCGAAGGATATTTTCGCACCCCTGTGCGGGACGGATTCGCCGCGTTTGCGTTTTCCATTCTTCCGCGCAAGTGCTCATCCGAGTTTGCATATCCTCGAAAATGGAAATGCTGGATGTGTCGTCGAGTGCGTTGTGCATATTTGTCTAGTCATAAATTTTGGCCTGATACGATATCAATCTCGCTCGATTCAGATATGACACGTCGGCGCGAAAGTCGTTAGGTAAAATGAGAAATAAAATACGGTCGAAATAAATAAGTTCAAATTTGAGCGGCCGATGGGGGAAGTATCGCGTTTTATCGCGGCCGAAACATAAAATGCGGTATTCTATGGCGTTTCTTATAAAGGTACGAAAACAGGGATATCAATAAAACGCCACCCACCCCGGGCTATGCGACTTTTGCAAAATAGATACGCTTCGCATTGGGGATCTGCTTTCTGATTCGCTTTTTTTATGTCGGGATATGTGAGAAAATTCTAGCGTCGATAAAATATACGCGTATATATATATGTATTTCTAGTTATTATGTAACTTTCCATAGATTTTTTGTCGTCAAGTTTCCGCGGTTTTCTCTTCTTCGGCAGCATCCATTCATTCCTATTTTTAATTTAACGCTCTCCATAGTTCACAGGGCTCTTCTTTGTATACCTTCGGTATAAACTGTATATGGGACGGGCGGTCTGGGTCTTGGTATCCTTTGAGATATGTTTACGAGGGGATGCGAACACTACATTACCCTTGTTGCCTTGTAAAAAGGAATCTATCCACAACACCAAATCCCGACACATAATTTGGTAAATCCGCCAAATACGTATTCGCGTACGATACCTGCGCATACGAAGCAATATCTTTATCCGTTCTATGTTTGCCTAAAATCAATTTTCGTTTATTTCGAGACCAACTCGAGTTCGTCGACTTCGACTTTAAGAAATAATGCGTTCGGAAGTTCAAAAGAAAAGCACTAGCCCACTTCAACATTGTCGAAAATGCAGGAAGTATGAAAAGTGGAAATGGGAGGTGCTTTCAGTTTATTACTTTCAAAATATAGAACCACTCCGTTATTCATGAAAATCATCGCACTCGCATGTAACACAACATACGAACTTCATTTCTCGACAAAGCGACAATTCGAACCGTTCACGCCGAACGAACTCTTCTGTCGTTCACACCAAAAATTAATCACGGACGACGACTTAAATATTCAGAGCCCGCTATTTAGATTTCAGATTTATGTCTGCATATAGCAAACAGCTCAGAAAATCTATTGTTTGTCCTATGCAAATTTCTCTCGCTCGACGAAGCATTCCGTTAGGATGTCTCCGCGGAGACAGAAGCCCGCGCCATTGTTGTATTCGAACGTTCCTGTTAAGTCGCGCAAAGATGATAGACAACACAATGATCTATTTAAATTTCGTCCGACGAACTCGTTTGCATAACATCGATCACGAACCGATCCGCCTTTCCCGAACTAACCGTATCTCTGCCGAACACACGGCAGGGGTTATTTTTACCGGATGCACCTCTAGGCACGGTCGTACGTGTCCCAGCATCCGTGCTCGGAGCACGTCGATCCATATCTTACACGTCCTTATTACGGCAGACGCCGTGTCCTCGTTATTGGCACACTCGGATGTTAGACGTGCCCGCAAATAATGAAGGGACCAACCTTCGCGGCGCCGTTGTTAATTTCGAGAAATTGAATCGTTTGTTCGAAAACGTCCCGCGTTTTTGTGTTTGTGTGTGCTTTCTTCGCGTACGCGTGTGTACGGGTGCCCTTTGTGAGCGAAAAGTTGGTCAAGGTTCGTTGCTTTGCGAGTGGAAAAAAAATGGTATGACATTTTCGTTATTGTCGGTAACGGACGTAGGTCAACTGTGAAAGGAACGATCGATATATAATTTAATTTATTAATTGATTTTTTTTTCGTCGGTGGCTAAATGTCGATTATTTGAATCTGAATATAAACGGTTATTTTATGGATATCGACAGTATATTTGACTGGATAAATATCGTAAATTTTTGTATCAAAAGAATCTTGTTGAAATTAATATGTTTAATTATTTATTGACTAGTATTCAACAAGAAACTTCTATGTAACAGACACATGATTCATATATTCAAACGGAGAAGATGTTATTCTTTAAATAGATAATTACAAATATCGATGATCCATTCTAATTATAAAACAGTATAGCATTCGAGATCACAGACATGTATAATATAACTTGATTTAAATAACATAACGTGTATTTTATAAACAAGATCGGATCGAAATTCTGGAAAGGATGCAATATTTACCGACACAAATCCGCCCTATTCGAATGCTATGGACATTTCGCAATCGCATGCACACGATACGTGCAGAAAGTGAAACTCACATGCATACATAATCGCTGAAACGAAAAAGCTCGCGTGTTTCAGACTTTTCGAATTTTTGTTTCACGCGCGCACGACCGCTCCCGAAAACCGAAACGATAAATCATCGACGCGAAAATAAAGTAACAAAAAAATAATATATATACGTATATATGAAAACGGGAGAAAATCGACGCCGAATTTTGACAGGCTACGATAAGAAAATTCTGAAAGCTTCGTACGTCTGATGGTATAAATATATGTGAGCTGTCTTGGACCGTATTATATTCGTAAAATGGAACGGAAAACAAGGCGAAACCTCCAATTTCGTTGATAAATATATATATTTGTTTCTCGAGAGCGAGGCGGCCGAAAGGAAAGGGCCTTCGGTTCCGAAATTGAATATTATCATTTTCACCTTTTCCCTTTTATCGTGTCGAAGAAACGGAAAACCTTTGTCATTGTTTTTAAACCTTTGCTCGTTCGGGCGAGCAACGACGAACTCTCTCCGTCACGGTTTCGTATCGTTTCTTGAACAGTTCGAATCGTGCTGTTAAATGCGAGTTGTCTGAAAATTACGACGGTTATATTGAAGAAATTTCCTGAGTGTTTAAATGAAAATTTTGATTTCTTTCGCGAATTGTTTGATTTATCATGCTTGTTTATGCACGTTCATGATTACGCGTTAGAATTGATTGTTTTCGCCAATTTATGTTACGTACTAATTGCATGCGGAATATTGCTATGTAAACGTATGAATTATGTAAAATATTAATGCGATATTACATAACGTTATAAATTAGTCGTCGTTTTTTTAAATATTTAGAATTTTCCATTCTTTGATTTATGATTGGAAAAATTAATTTACATATTTTTCAACGAAATTAATCGAGGGGAATTGTAATGTAATTTTGATTACTTCTTAAAACGCATTTGTATACCCTTACGATTTGAATTATCGCCATAGATTATCTCCACTTTTCTAATTATAAAACCGAGTTTGTGCACGGATTGGAAGGGCCGCCGAAGGGATTTAATAAAAAAAGGAAAACTTCGGGGACCCTTCGAAATTGCGTAAAGTTTTCCCACTTGTTCAAACGTTATTATGCCGACGAGTAGGACGAACTGGAAAAAAAATCGTTTTTCTACGACATCGTGCGTATTATGTACGTACTCTCTTTTTTCTTACAAATTCATGAATAATGCATGCACGAATCGTCAGCGAATCTCGAAACTGGACCTCTGCACGCGAATACCCGAATTTGTTCCATTAATATGTTTTTTCGATAAACACAGCGGAAACCTATACTGTATATTGACTTTTTCAGCTAAAGAAGCTTTGTATTCAACGTTTGACTCTAAAAAAATCAATGTTATTTTATGATAGTTAATTCACTCATTTTTTCCTTTACGATGAAAAAATAGTCGTAGCCGTATTTAACTCTTGGTAAAGTATAGGATTTTTGAAAAAAAAAAAAAAACTAGTTGCATAGAAATTTGATCCTCAAAAATTGAACAAAATGGAATTATTTTGATCAACAAGAAAGTAAAATTACTGATTAGGTACATAATATTAATAAAAAAATTAAAAATATATATTTTTTAAAGTAAGTTATTTATTGATCAGTTTACAGCTAAAATTATAGTTCAACAGAAAAAAAACTATGTCAGTGAATCAATGAAAAACACGAACTGAAAAAAGTTAATAATTTTAAAAATTAAAGTGGCCGAAACTCACCTCAACTATATTATTCAATTTATTTAAATTTTTCGACATGGGACATTTTTAATACCTCCATAGTTTTCATCATGTTTTCGATTGTAAATATGCATCATAATATTTTTCGAAACAGTGTAATATATAATATTTCGTACAGTTATTGTTAAAATGCCGGTTTAATGACTGCTATAATAGCGGTCATTCGCGCTAATGTTTGTTTAAATATCTTACTCATTTCTTAATTGAAATCTAAAATTGTCGATTCATTTCAACACAACGTTTGCATGACATTCATATCAATGATCGAAGAATAAACTTTTACCAATTTTCATTCAAATTCAGATAAAAACTTCAAATCCACACAACGAAAGCACCAAAAATAATTCAAACGTCATACACCAAACCCAATTTTCTCAACAATCCCAAAACGCACACCGCACAACTGCCCACCGAATTCCGCACCACAAACCCAACAATCACCGCTCCACCTTCCCGCGAACTATGCGCCCGACAATGAAGTATTAATTCACGTGATGTGCACACACGTGGGACACGTGTGCGTGCCGATCGGGACGGGACGGCTACGCGCACGTGATCTATCTGGGCCGGGAGCGCGTCGCGGCCGATGGAACGGTCGTGGAAAATGCGTGGGTGGATGGTTTTTTGGTGGTGTTGCGTGTTTTCCCGCCGTCGGGTTGGAGGTTTTTGGGGATTTTTCCGTTTTTGGGGGTGAGGGGGGTTGGTGCGGGTTGGATGTTGTTGTTTGGATGGTTGGGGTGGTGGTGGGTTTTTGTTTAATTTTGATGGTTTCGGTTTGAAATGTTGGTGTCGTGAAAATGTACGCAGTACGGTTTAAAAGATTAACCTTTGAAATTTTTGTTTACTGAATTATGAATGATACAAATGTGCTTTTTTTTTATTAAGATGTATTTGTTATCTTCGAGGGAAAGTTAGTTAAAAAAAACGAAATTCTTAAGAAAAAAAACCTATTTTTAAGGTCATTTTCAATTAATGAAAATGTATCTCGTTAAAAACGTTATGAAACGGCCGGCTCAAAGGTGCAGCGAAGTTGGCTCGTGCTTGAGGCGCCATAGTCAAAAACAGCCGTAAGACGCCATTTTTTTTATAAAATTTAAACGTAAAACATGCTTATTTTGAATACGGATTTGTAAATTTCCAGTAAAAAATAAATTGTTGCGTTTCGAATATTGTTAAATTTTTTTTACCGTACTATAGAATATGTTTTATGGAAAAGTCGGTTTTGGAAAGTACGATTTTTTCGAAAAATATTATTGTTTTTTTTGGAAAATATTTAAAAACTATGGGGAGGGGGGCGCTGAAATTCAATCTGTCTAGAGTGCCATATACCCTCGAGCACCGGTCCTAGGCATGAAGAATATATATAAGGGGAAAAATTACTTAGCTATCTAATTGTGATCGCATAAAATACCAATTTACCAATATGGGCTGTTTGGTATTTTATCACGAAAGAAAAAAAGAACGAACACGTCGAAATTTAAGTGAATTATTCCAACTTTTAACAATTTTGTATTATTTAATAGTGTCAATTTCTAAGAAGATTAATTTTTTTTTAATTTTTAAGCCTTATGATCTGTTTAAATGAATTTGATTTTGTAATGGAATGCACCATGAATATATTTCGATATTTTATTCATTTGTATGAAAGGTAAACATCGAGTGACGTTGTCTCATTATTTTTCATCGCTTATAAAATAATTTTTTTCAACAACTCTCCTCATCCTTAAATCCTATTGTACTGAACTGAAAAAATATTTTATAAACGATGTCATAATCATTATCGTCCCCCATAATTATCGCGCGAAAACGCTCGCCTCCGTCGCAGATCGACCACATTTTCCCAAAATAATCATCAAAAAAGCCTCGCCTACATCTATTTTTTCCCCGCATTTACTTTTATTTTTCAATACATATAAAACATATATATCGGACGAGCTTCCACACGAGCCGGCGCATACTCGCTCCGTTTTTAAGTGCTACGGCTTTTAATGGAAGTTCCATTTTTTATATGCGGCGCTTGTGTGCACATCCCGAGGCACGTGTGCGAAAAGCTTTCTTCGTACGAAAGCTCGCCAGAGACGGGCCGTAATCTAAATCAGGGGTTGCCGTGTTCTTTTTTTTTCTCGGATTTTTCGGCGAAATCCCGCGCGCGATTCTCGAAAATTATGCATGATCGCGAAATTGAACTGTGGTGCTAGGTGGGAGGTTTTGAATGCGATAAAGAATTCAGCGTGTGATTCGTTGTCATAATGCGCTGTTCGTATTTGTTAAAATTATTGTTTAAATATGCGTTTCGTTCAGTTTTCATATAAAGATGGGTATTCTGATGAAAAGGTGGTCGGAATTAAGTTGATTTCTTCCACTTAATTATTTAAAAATTATTTTGCGGTCATTATTTTCAAATCAAACTGCGCTAAAATTCCAATGCCATCGGTAAATGTTCTTTAAAAACGTTTTAAGAACAAGGATTTTTTTTTCTAAATTTCCGTATAATTTATCGTCGAAAAAGCAAAATCCGAATATAATAGCTTTTCGGATCATATCATAGTTTATGGGTTATCGGTTAGTAATTAATCTCTTAAAATTTCAGCGAACATTCTGCGATCGTTAATTCACGTTTTTACCGTATTTAATCAATACGTCTTTAGTATTCGTATCAAAGAACGCGACAGCCCTTGAGGCGAAATTTCTTAGCTGCGAACGTCTAGGAAACTTTTTGTCTTATGGAATCTGTTGAAGTTTCCCGAACGAAGATCAACCGTTTTTGTTGGTGCGTCATTTGCATTGTTAATTTCTTCCTATTATAAAGCAACGAAACGTTCGACGTAACAGCTTGCTCTTGGTGAAAAAATAAAAGAAAAACGTATCACTTTTTTCCCGATACGTGTTATATTTCTCTCCTACAACCGACTAACGATATATTAATGTCGGTATATAAAAAAAATCCCTTCGCGCCTCGAATCCAAATCGAAGACGTTCCGCAGTGTATAAGACGCCATAATATATTTTTTCCCACCCGATGTACTTTTACTGGCATTTTCGTAAAAGACTTTTTCATGGGAGTCAATGAAGACTGACAACTTCCCGTATACTGGCTGAGGGTGAGAGAATATCCTCCCTTTGAGACCTGACATCCGATACAGGTGGATAAGGTTTTTATATAAACCTGCGTGCGTGCCATTGACAAAAGATTCCCTCGTTCGAACGCCAGAAAAAAATGATTTCGAAAACTGTGAAGAGCTTTAAAAATATGCTACGGCGTTAGTTGGTTGACTCTTGTTAATTTTCGGCTTATATGCGTTCATTTTATTTAATCTTGATGTTCAAATTACTATTCAAATGAATATAAGTCTTTTTATCAAAGAAATTTACTCTTATATAATACACTGCGTTAATTCTCTCTTTTAAAGGGTTATTCTCGTGTAGAAGCTTAAATTTCATGCGTTTTTTCGCATAGAATAAAAAAAAACTAAAAAATGGCAATGATTTGAAAAAAAAATTTTTTTTTCAGCCTCTTTTTTTTTGACGTTCACGATTTTTTAAAAATAGTAAAAAAATTTTTTTTTCAAAATCCAAGGTTCAACTTCTAGAGGAATATACAAAGAATATTTTCCCAAAATTTTGAGTAAATTGGTTAATTAGAACTTAAGATATCATGACAATCAGGTTGAAAAAAGTGATTTCGAGAAAATCGTGTTTAAAATTTCGGGCAGCATGACTGATTCATACATTGGGCCGTCACAAAAATTGCTGTAACTACATATAAGGCACATATTTTTAAAGGTCTAGACTTAAAAAATATGAAAAAAACAACGATTTTTTTCGAATTTCTAAACGGTTAACCTCTTTAAACCATTTATACAATTCAAATTCCAATCTTTATTACACTTAAACCCCTCAAAATATCCAGATTGTTGATATAAAAATAATTTTTCAATCCCGCTCAATTTGTATGCGAAATCGTAACGAATTTTCGCATATAAAGAATAACGCCGTGGATAAAAAAAACTCAAATATTACACAATATAACATCTTTTTCCAAAATTCGTCCTTATAAAATTCTATTCGTCGGAATACATAAACGTCTCCATGATGGGGACCGTATTTACATTTGAAAAACGCCAACAACCTGTTTACACATACAATCCAACGGAAAGTAGCCACCCGTACAAAAGCGTTCTTTCCATTATTTATACGATCCTCTATTTTTAACGAGTTTACGCTTTTGTTACGTATTGTTAGTGAAAAAAATTCAGCACTCCTCACGGGACTCTCGCCCCTGTCTTCTTCGCAATTAACTCGACTTTGGCGCACATGTAAGCCCGTAAAAAGGGAATTAATCGTCGGCGGCATTACACACGCGAAACATTAACGTTTACGTACGTGGGAGCTGTCTTACGTGATTATTGCACTCCTCTTTTCTCGGGAATTTAACGCGCCTTTTGCCCCGCCCGACTTTTGCTAATTGCCAGTTTGATATGTCGCGAAAGTCGGCAGTTTTATTCTGCAATGCCGAAACGGGATGTTTGTGTTTAATTAAATTTTGTTTAAATATGATGATGATTCGTTTTATTATGTTTCATTCTTCATGAATACTAATTTTTTATTTTGTATTTGTAATGAAAGATCCCCTATATATAATAGCGGATATCTGTGTCTGTGTGTCCGTCTGTGTGACCGTCTGCCACGATGACGCTCGCGACTTTAAAACGACTCGTCGATCCCCTATATATAATTATTCATGTGTATATGATCTTTATGTGTATATACTTAACGTCTATAATATTATGCAATACGTCGATTATTACGCAGTGGAAAAAATATTTGAATCCCCTATACTTGTATAT
>JAOXNN020000082.1:1051818-1121315 GCA_028571205.2 Hydropsyche betteni
GCAAGGGCACGGTTATAACATAATTTTGCATAGATATATTTAATTTTTATTTTATTGCGTAATAGTATGGTTATCAACACACAACCGATGTTATTAACATCGGGCCTATATACTAGTATAATAATAATATTATACAACGTTGCGATCAAAATGTTTCATTAAACACTTTAGTAACCGCGTCATATCATCGGCCGCTTACTTAATTAAACATCACCGAAATTAACGGTCGATCGTCAATTCGAAAATCGAACAGTTCCAGGCTTTCTTCGACGACGTTCGAGATTTTTCCAAAATAAAAAAAAAAACTCATTGAGCCGCAGCTGCCAAGAGTACCGAGCACAATAGACATCGGCGACATCCAATTACCGGCCCTCGGTAAAACAAGCGGCTCGATTTATACAAAAGAGGCGCGGTTTTTTCGCAAAACTTTCGCCGACATCATTATTTACGAGCCCCGCTGTTACGCACCGAGCTGAGTCGGCAAAACGATATGTGTGTGTGTGTTTCGGACGAATTTTCCAGTCATCGTCGGATTCATTAGGCGCCAGGACCGCAGTCACGCCCAAAACTTGTATCCATTTTGTTTGACCCTCGGACGGGGGGGCGGAGGCTGGAAAAATTCGCTAAACCAACACCGATCCCCGGGAAAACTCGACCCCGGAAAATTAACTGGTAATCCGCTTTTCCGCAGCCCGAGGCGATTTTCTCGCGCTGGACGCTTCGGTGCGAAATTCGAATCATTGTTTCGAATCGGAAAGTGCTTTGGTTTTCTGTTTGATGTTTTAAAATTGATTAATGAATATTTTCGGTTGAGTAGTGTCGTGAAGTTTTATCCAAGAATGTATATTGTATTGTATTTAAGATCAAATGAAATTTTTTTTTATTCGGTTATTTATTAATTTAATATAATAGGCTTATTATGTGATTACCGGAATCGTGCAAGAGAATTCTTAGATTGCCGTTACGTTTGTTTTAAGTCTAATGTTGTGTTTGTATTGTACGCTTTTAATCCCTTCACGTCCATTAAGATATATCACGTTTATGCGAAATACAATTGAAAAGGTCACGGAATGATCCGTTTTCGTATTTGGAGTCGAACTGAAATTGTCTACATTAATTAATTGACTTGAATGATTCGTATTGGTCGCTTGTAATTTCACAGCGAATATTTCTTACGTAGTAAAATATTTTAATAATTGGAAATAATTTTATTGAGAATATTTAATTGATATTATATCTTATAAAAAATGTAATTGATCGACCCCGAAACTCTAATTTAATTTTCATATCTCCCCAGCGAATCGCTATAATCTGTAATATTATAAAACCGAAATTTGAATACCTATATAAAAATAAAATCGTTATATAAATATCTGATCAAAAATTCGCAATATCTAATACATTTTTTATTTTAATTTCGACATCGATCTCATACGAAAAACAAACTTTCTCATATGAATACTCCGCGTTCTTCGAACAAATACAAATCCTTTATTCTTCATAAAATATTTTTTCCGATATGAAATTTCCATTTTTCCCTTCTTTCATATAATCATTTGTTCAACGTTATAATACGCTTTCGATATCCGATAAGATATCGCATTTCTCATACGATAAAAACGAATCGAGAACAAACGTTACATGGCCACTGGGTACACACGAGTATCTAATATTGTGTAGGGAAAAGTGTACTTTTCACATACACACACACACGTTGCCCTTTTGACGAAAGAGGATACTTTGCTCCGAGGACACGCTGAAGAATGTTCCCGACGTCTCAAGTGCTCACATCTCGACCCTTAAAAGACAGTTCCAGTTTAATTTAACCAGAACCTCCCCTCATGCCGCTAGTTTTGCAATTCGATTAATTTTCGTTTTTTGTCTTGTTCGCAGGTAATTTCGCAACTGCCCGAGAAGTCGCTTCTGCTTTGATTCGATTTAAATTTGGATCTAGATCTCTAGTGTATAATGAAACTGACGCCTTATCTGTTGTGAGTATCGATTGTGTTGCAGAATCGATCTTCGCGTTGGATTTTCTGATAGTTTCGATTGTGTAAAAAGTATATTTTGTAATGCGTCTTGGGATTGTTTTGTATAATTTAGAAAGGCGATCTAACGATCTCCGTAATGAGTTTCGTTCGTTAGAGGTATTATCAATTGTCTATTAACGTTTGGCTATCTAAATTTATTTTTAATCGTAATGTTTCTTGAGAAATATATTTCTCTATTAAAAAGTCGTAAAGATAACTTAAATAATGTTTAGATAATATAACGAAGACATGATACGGTAACGAATAGCCTCAAGAGAATCGTACTCGATAATTTTTCTCAGACTTCATATAATCATTTCTTAAGAAATATTATTCTAATACAATTTTTATAGATTTCAAGTAAAATAGATAAAAAAAAATATAATATATGACTCCCAAAGACTTGAATCATCATAATCATAAATATGAATCAATACCCATTCGACAATATCTATGATAATATGAAATCCATTCAATCCGCCGATTTGAGATTCTCGAGCAATAAAAAAGACAATAGAAGATAACTTTATGATAATGGCGGAATTTACATTTTCAAATAAATAGTATATATCTGTGTTTCTCAAACTTTCCGATCTTTCGAACGTAATGGACGTTATTGATGGATCGCTGCCTTTATTTTTACGTCACGCGTCACGTATTCTTTTCTGCCGAATGTTTAAAACGGATCTGTCAACCGAGCCGTTATATAAAATGTCGAATTTACATTAACATTTCGATATTGAAAATGTCTTCATAGAAAATTTAACCGGCAACCGTGAAAATTCCTGAACCGAAGATTTTCCACCGAAAAGCATCGCCGCTGTTTTCAAAAGAACAGAAAGAAAAATGATCGATCATGATAGAAACGAGTTCGATGTTGAAATTTGGCCGACGTCGAGAAAATCAAAAGAGTTTTCTCGCTTTTGTATTTCGATATCGAAAAAGAGCATTGGTTCAATTAATAGAATAAAAGACACTTGCGCGATAACGATACAAATCTAATCGAGAATATATATGTTTATTATTGATACTAGTAAAAGTAAGATTATGAGATAGTTTTTAAAAATATCAAACATTTCTTAAGTACTTTTAACACATCATTCAACTTCCACTACAAACTATGAAGATCTTTCATCTTCTTCCTGTTTATATATTTATAAAAAGAATCATTTAATTTTTTTCTATTCATCTTTTTAATCCCATCCACCTATCGTCTATTCGTTCTTTATTTTATTTTATAATAGTAACTCGGGTGCCATTCCAATACTACACGTATACATATTGGATTTACACACAACTAGAAAAATGCAAACTCGGGATCATTTTTAAAAAATTTTACCCCAAAATTCATAGATCAATAATCACAAAGATTTTAGAATCGGATTTCTTCTTACGATCCCGAGATTCCATTCTCTACTCAACCCACTACCTTCTAGTCTCACATCACCCAATCAACATTCCATCCCACTTGAGACCACATCTCCTTCAAAGCATAAAACCATCGACATAACCCATCGCACACGTCCATCGTCATCGGCGACCGACACCACAACCCCACACACGCATGCGTCCCGGTCCTCCCGACCGCCAAAGGGGACCTTTCCAAAGAGGGGAACGGGAGCGACGAATCGGTTGTTCCCACTTTCGAACGTTTGGCCGTTGTCCTACGTCACACGCCTATCGATTCAGCAGACACGTAGCCCTCGTCCTACGACTTGCCCGTTCCCTTTTTGGCGGGACGGTGCCTATTTTTCGACCGTCGGGACGCTGTTAGTTTTTGGTTAATATTTAAATGGTCAGAATTTTTATCCCATTTATCAGAATTTATTCGACATTGGTCAGAATTTTAATCATGTTTTGGTCAGAATTTTAATCAAAAGGTCAGAATTTTAGTCAAAAAGTCAGAATTTTAATCAAAAGGTCAGAATTTTAACTAGGTTTGTCAGAATTTATATTAAACAGTCAGAATAATATTAAGAACCCTAACCCAACCTATTTTGACCGTTTATTTATTAAATTCTGACCATTTATTATTTTATTCTGACAATTCATCATTTTATTCTGACCATTTTTGATTAAAATTCTGACCAAATCATGACAAATTCTGATCGTTTAATTTTTTGTCGTGTGATTGGTAAATTTGGTTGAAAAAATTATTGTGGTTTGTGCTCGAAATTGGAATTGCAAGTGTTGAGCACTGGAATTATGTGCAATTCAGCAAAAGTTTTTTTTTTCGTTTCCAATGTATTTTTAGCCACGTTTGTAGTTTTTCGTTCAAATTTACAGAAATCAATTTATTTATGAAGTAAAATTTCTAATTAAAATATAATATTTTACTTGAGTGTGAACGTGCATATAAGCCAAAAGTTTAATTAATCCATTATATTCGTATCAGATTTAATTAAAAAAAATCAATTTCCAATTATTCGACATTATGTGGGGGAAAAATTCGATGTATAAACTTGGAAACGTCAAATGGAATCTAATTTATCCGCTCATCAATATTAGCTTGATTCAATTAAAGTTATATATGTACGTAGACGTTTCGAGTTAATCAAAACGTTTACAAAAGTAACGGTGAAAGTTCAAAAAGTTTAAACGATTAAACGGCAGATTCGAGCACTTCGCAAAGACGTACTAAGAAGTATAAGAAGCTTCGTTTTAATTAAAACCAAACCTGTAAACGACCCACGCAATTCGCTATTAAAACAAAAACACCGCATTATGTAAAGACGACTCTCGTCTATGTCGAAGCGATAAAAATGTTAACGCCACAACCGCGCCATTTAATCCAAATAATAAAATAGATAATTTGTAAATTATTCCCGATTCGGCAGTTTTCGATCGAAAACACCGAGAAAATTCGAATCTAACGACCGTACACTAAAAACAATCACAATATGACTCTTCTGATGTAATTTCCTCGGGCGGCAATGTTATCGACCTTCCCCGTAGTCGGCCTTGATGGAGAACGATCTCAATACCGCGGATTTGGTTTTTTGCCCGATTTTTTGCCATCGTTTGGCGTTTCTTGTCGTTTTCCACGTGTGTGTGTGTGTGAGAGCCGCGGGCGAATTTGTTTTCGCTGATTCTTATCAAATGCGTGACCAAATGGATCGAAATGCTGGAATCATCGACGCTGTGCGGTCTCGGATGTTTGGGTTTCGGCCAGATTCGTAGATCGTTAAAATTGTGGGTTTTTTGGCTATATGCACGTTTGGCGAATCGTCAGAGAAAGCGCGATCGATTGCGAATTTGTATTTTTTTTAATATGCGAATTTTGGTCGTATCTATAATAAAATCTTTTTAAGCGTGAGAAAATTTAATAAATAAATATTGTAAGTAACGATTTTTGCGGTGTTGCTTTTTCGAGAAAAATCTTCTAGTGACACCTATGTTTTTCTCGGAAAACTCTCAAGAATTTTCTTCAAAATTAGTTTTTTTGTTTCAAATTAATTTCGGTTTCATAATAAAAAATTATAGTTGATTGTCTTTTATTTTATTGAAAAGCTATGATATTATTATTAAATAATTAAAACTGAAAAAAAAATTAATTTACCGTGTACGCGAACCGAATTTTCCGAGAATAGTTACAATTTTCACCGCTAGATGTCACCTTCAATTCTCGATACGTTTGATGTCGTTTTTCCAGCGCATTATTTTCATTAATTTCAAACGTGACCAACACAATTTCATATGATTTACAACAAAATTACATCAAATAAAACTACTACATAAACAATAAAACGATGAATTACCATTAAAACAAGCATGGATGTGGATAAATAATTTATTGATACATCAACCCTCATACACAAAACATGAACAATAAATACAATAAATCACTATAATTTCAACGTGCGGCGCGACTCGTTCGATACGCGACGTCCGCGGCGAGGTTATATAAGAACAAGAGTCGCAACAAAACGGCGGCAAGTCGCCCGTTCGCAAAACGGCGAGGGTGTGTGCAAAGGGAGCGAGCGACGTCGCGGGTCAACGAACCCTTCATGACCGAGTTCGCGCACTGCCCGCCCTCGAAAAGCCAAAAGGGGAATCGCAACTCGTTTCGCATTCGTGTCTCAAACAAAGGCGCCGATGCACTCTCACTGCGAACGAAAAAAAAAAATACATACATACCGACCGAAAATTTCCGAACAATCGATAATACACCACGCGAATGTCACTGCGAGGGGGGAGGGCCGCGAAAACATGGCGGTTGCGAAAACAAGGAGTGGCGCGCCGATCGAGCACGAAAATCAACTTATATCGATCGCCGAACAACAATTCGCCGCGTAGAGCCTCCGATTCAAGATGGGGGCGCAGCGGATCGATACGCCGCGCCGCTTCGGCGCCTCCGTCTCCGGCTCCCGGCGGCAGTTCGAGGGGGGCGCAGGCGTCGATGGGGGCGGCGGCGCGTCCGCTGTCATGTCCCGGCCCAGCAGTAGACCTGAGGCCAGTGCACGTACTGCTGTGACAGGACAATATAGCGGCCGGCCGCGCGGAGCGCCCGCGCCCGACTGCCCGCCGACGGCGCCCCCGCCCCCGCGAGGGGCCCGCGCCTGCGCCCGCGCCCCAAACACGCCCTGGCCGCCCCCCACGGCCCCCGGACCCCCTGCCCCGGGGGCGCTTTCGACGCGGACGCTCGCGCGGGACGCACGTCTATACCACACGTACCAAGGACGTAGAAGCTTTTATCGTCTTTTGCGACAGAGTGGACGCAATTTTGTGTTTTCTCAATTTTTTTTTTGTTACGTGATCAGTGGTGGATCGATGATTTTTTTTTTGTATATATACATATATATATACTGAAGTATTAGTATGTTGTTTTCAGGCACGCAATGATTCGTAACAGGTTGCAATTCGTGTGCCGACACGTAGAACAGATTATGAACGCTGATACGATTCGACGTATATGTAGGCCAAGTCCACGTGCAACAGGAAAATACACTAATAGTATACGAGAACTTTCGTGTTCGAACGCGGCTTTTCACGCAAATGAAAAATGAAAGGCTTCCGTGACGGCGACCCCGACCGTCGCCGATTCAAGGAGAACTCGACGAAACCGCCACAGAACGAGTCAAATTTTAATTTATAATATATATCAAAAATCGAACAACGAAACGGCATTTAATCAAAAAATCATACAAAATTTCCCCCATCCCATATATATAAAAAAAAAAAAACATCCCTCGATTAACCCTCCCCGCAAATAATTGAGACGTGTTCGATCCGGCTCGCAAGCCCAGGATGAATCGCGTTTTGTTGTAACAATTTCCTACACGTCGAGGGGCCCCACACAAAGGGGCGGCGGCGCGCCCCCATCCTCCGAGGGGCGCAGGCGCGCGTTCGCGGACATTGATCCCTGAGGCGGATGGACCCCGCCCACGGCGTGCACCAGCCCTGGCCGCGGGACCAACTGCAGCCCCGAATTGATTTATCAGTGTGACGACCCGCGAACGCTCCCTTTCCGGGGGGCTAGGGTAGAACCGGGGGGGGCCCGTTTCTCGGGGCTTTCGGTTTCGCGGGTCGCGGTTTGCGATGTCGCTCTGGGCGTGGGCGGCGCTGTTTTGTGCACTTTTTGATCGCAGGGGTGGGTTTGGTTGTATGGATTTTCGGAGAATTGTTAATTGTGGGATTTTGAGGGAGACGCGCTAGTGCGCCGCGTGCGAAAATCCAATTGGAAGTTGGGCCGGATTCGCGAAGTCGGTGAAATTTTTGCGTAGAGGGATTCGCGCGGTATAGAATTGAATTTTGAAAGTTTGAAGAATTTTTCTAATGAATCATGGATAAAAATGTTCTATTATACATTTTTTTTTCGGAAATCTGAATTTAAATACAGTAAACCCCCCTATAAAATCGAGATAGGTTTGACGTTATAGGGGGGAATGTAGGGAAATCAATAAATGAAACATTATCATTTTTTTTTATATTTTTACACGTCAATGTCTTGTTTCAAATACATTTGGAACAAATTAAAAAAAAAATCTAAACGCATTTGGAAAAAATGACGTTATAAGGGGGACGCCGCAAACGTCATATAGGAGGGGACGTTATAGGGGGATTTACTGTATATTTGAACAAAGAGATAATTTCTATAGGTTATAAAAGTTTATTTTTTAAACATTCACGAGAAATGAGAAATTTTAAATCAAAAAGATGATTAAAATGTATTTTATTTTTGGCAAAAATTAATTTTTATTTTTTAACATTAAAAAATACGTATCTATACCTATATATTTATAAAATTAAATTCCCTTTCATTAAAAAATAGTAAAAACGCAAAAAATATGTTTTAAAAAATAGCTAAACTTACTCGAAATATTATATTACAATTCATAGTACGAAAAGTACAAATATGATAAGTATTTTATGATCATATAGCGAAATCATCGGATTACGCATAATCGTGAAAGATAAATAATCTTTTATTTAAAATATATGATCCGTTGTTTTATATTCGCATTCAGTGCATTTTCATCAGAATTGCACAGTTTTAATTTTAATCAATGTCGGACAAAGAGTGAGATCCAAGCCGTGCGTGTGACGAAAGTATGATTCTAATTTTAATGTACCCATTTGAATACTAGTATTCGTAAAGCGGTCATAATTCATATCTCGCACGTAAATTTATCGAACAAAAAATTGCAATGCAAAAAGGTCGCAAATGTCACGTCCTTGAACATCAAGCACAAAAACCAACCACAACGGTTCGCCCGTTTTGCAATTGTGCAATCACTAAATAATGAACTGAGATCGTTGTAAGGTTTCTAATGCTATTTTGAACCGGTATTAATCGGTTTCAAAAATGTTGATCGTGATCACCTGTTTTCGACGATTCGATTTGAAATTTGCATGTTGTAATATTTTGCCTACAATAATTACCAAGCGAATAAATAAATATAATCACTCACATTTAAATGGGGAGGATTCGCCAGATCCATAGTTTCAGATAAAGTTTTTTTCGGTTCGCGGAAAATCCTGAAAAAAAAAAATTAGTAAGATTTTTAATTATTCATTTTTTTTTAATTTATGCTTATATGTTACTTACGACAAATCTGTCCTGGTATTCCAGAAAAATCCCCAGAAAGACAATATAGCTATACCAACACCACCGATAAATGTGAATAAGGGGATCAACTGAAACAATAAAAAAATATTCGTTAGCAAAAATTAACACATTGTTATCTTTCACAGTGGCGCCGGTGGCGTGGGTGCTCTGGAAGGTGTCGGAGTAGGAGTTGGTCTTCTGGACCACCATCAACACCATCCACATGCTTCTCATGAACACCATCATCAATTGCACGCAGCTGCTGCAGGTGCTCTTGTTCCGGTGTTAGCTTCGGCCCAAGTTGCCCATGCCCAGGTACATGCACAGGCACAGGCTCAGGCCCAGGCCCAGGCACAAGCCCAGGCCCAAGCTCAGGCTCAAGCTCAAGCTCAAGCTCAAGCCCAAGCCCAAGCGCAAGCTCAAGCTCAAGCGCAGGCTCAAGCACAAGCGAATGGTACGTTTTTTTTTTCTTCGATATATATTTATTTTGAAATTTACAACTAAATTGCTTCTATTTAATTTCACTTTGCCGATTAATTTTGTAAATTAGTTCTAAAATTATATTCTAAATGTGGTAGATAAAATTTTTCACAATTTCTCTTTCTAGTTCTAGGATTTCATGAATATTTTATTTTGTTGTAAATTAAATTTTAGATTTATTGATAGATGATTTTCTATAAATATAGGAGGAAGCCATTCCGGATCATCCGGTAGGTCGACTCCAAGCGGTGGCACCGGCACCGGTGGTACAGTCACATCTGCAACGACAACGTCTTCCGACCCAGCACCTGGCAAATTATTTGTTGGTGGTCTCTCTTGGCAAACTTCTAGCGAAAAATTGCGAGAGTATTTTGGCATGTTTGGAAATGTTACAGATGTTCTTATCATGAAGGATCCCGTTACTCAGGTTAATAAATACATAACATATTGCCCTAATTAAATAATTATATAATAGGAAATTTCATCTGATTATATATATATATATTACATAAAACAATTATTCTATGTGTGCATTGTTGATACTTAAAAAAATAATTACATTTTATTTGCAATGTCCACAAAACAAGTATAAAATTTTAATGAAAGTTTACATAGTAAAAAGAATGGCTACCGAAAATTTTACAATATTAAACTATGTGTATGTAGGAGCAATCGAAGAAGAAATTGTTTTTCAATAAAACAATACATCTGTACAATGGGTGATTGTGTGTTGTGATTGTCCTAACAGCACACAGTGGAAGAATTGCTCGTGTTTCCTGAATCACATGATATCGTGTGACATTCACATAGTCTTCGAGAGTTTGGATCGTTGGCCAAATAATCCGATATCCGCGAGAGAGGTACAAGTGTCCAGTTATGTAGGTAGAGGGACTTAGTAACTGTAACAGTTTTGGGGCTTATCATGCTTAGTGCCCATATATTTATTACACATTCTAAATATATAATATTAGCAAATGGGCATCATGTTTATTGTAGTAATCGAATTTTATGTATTCTTTTTTCCACTAGTGTCAAATTTGGGCTTAAATTTAACTGTACCAGATTATCGACAGGAAGTGCAATGGAAATTCTATATTTTTTACTGTATATTGCATTTTCTTGTATTTGATTCTCATCACATTTCTGTTTTCAAAGATAACATTTCTATATTTTATATTTGCATCTTAAAACACATTAACCTAATTCATGTTAATAGTAAAAAAATAAATGAATTTGATGTTAGCTTGCACTTTGTGGCTTTTTAAGTTTAATATAAATCGTAATTTGCATTGAAATGTATTTGTTAAAATCTTACTTTTTTTTTCGAACAAGCAAATTTTTGCTTTAAAATTGCAAATTTGTACTTGTGTCTCATTGCACACCTCTGGTACATTACGACGGATCACTATCAATCTCGAATGACCCCACTTTTTAAAATAATTTACCATTCTGCTACTAAAATATTAACGAGTCACGTTGCATACCTCTCTTTAACTTGTATAATATTTTAGTTTTTTGACAATTCTTGGTTTTTATGGTTTATTTTAATGTAAAGTTCACTTAGGAAATAGTGGTACTTATAATGAGCACTGGGGCTTGCATTAGTCAGTGCTCGCGGAAACAATGTTTTTTTCTTTAATACTAAAAATGAAGTATTTTTGGAACCAATTATGAACTTAGACTAGTTGTGTACGGATAGTAAATAGTCTGATTATTTGGGTACTACTTAAAACCCATCTACAAACGAATCCACTACTTTGAAATGAACTTAAAAAGTCATTTGAAACTCGAAAATGTGTAGCATACACTATGAACAGAATATACATAAGGACGAACATCAGAATTACATGTATTTAACGAAGTGTGTTTTTTTACAGGTGATCGAATGCTCGTATGAATGCGAGTGTGTATGTATGCATGCATGTGTGTTTTTTGTAGATATATTATATGTAGCAATAGAAAATTAAATTATTTCTAGCGTATAATATATTTTACATATATACATTTATTATGTATATATTAATTTATGAAATTCTTTTGATGTAAATTATGGTCCAACTTTATTTCAGTTTTACACTTATTTTGTGTGCCTGAATGTTTAATTTTTATGCTCACATTATTTTACATAGCTATTTATAATCACATCGTTCATCCTTATTATTGATCAAAGTACACTCCTAACATTATCTTAACAAAGATTTTGTTTATATAATTTGTTTTTATTCGTTTTATTTAGTTGAAATTGTAATTTTGGACCATCATTACATTTTTTTTTCATTCTTTAGTAACTGTATATATCACAACAGATTGAAAGACTATTTTGTTCAATAAACTTGTTGTTATAGAATTTATATTTATGAAACTTTTGGCTTTGTATTCTGATCAATAATTTATTCATTAATCAACGTAAAAAAAAGCTGGTGGGAAAATTAAAAATTTTCCCAAACGAAATATTTTATATTTTTTATTATTATAAACACGTATACATCTATAATAACTAATGAAAATATAAAACTAAAAATATCTTCGGCAACGAAACGAGTGGTTTTTTCCATACTTTTCCAAGTTTTCTACTTTTCATTAGGATATATCAATGTATCTCGATATCAATTATGTTTTACTAAACGTTCTGATATTATTATTTATTTATTTCATATCTTTGTCACATTGAATTTTCATCTCATTCTTATTCTTTATACAAGAATATTAAGATAAAGAAAATATCTGTACTTTAACAACTTCTAGATTATATGTATTTTTGCTTTCGAAAGTAGTTTTTTCACAATTTATGAAATAGAAATTTAATGTAATTGAAATTCTTAGCATTTCTTAATTTTTTAAATTAATTATTTCAAATAGTTGGTTGGGATTACACATACAGCTTTGACGAATGGCTATATTACACTGATGAAATTAACACCTAAC
The DNA here is from genome assembly GCA_028571205.2 of Hydropsyche betteni. Lineage (NCBI taxonomy): Eukaryota > Metazoa > Arthropoda > Insecta > Trichoptera > Hydropsychidae > Hydropsyche > Hydropsyche betteni. Next base: position 1,064,302 of record JAOXNN020000082.1, read on the forward strand.
ATTGTATTTTTATTGTTATTCGGTTTTGTGATAGATTTGTAAAATTCAAGTTTATTTTGTGAAATTAGGGAATACTTTGTATAATTCAAAAGATCCTTTTAATTTTCATTTTATATATGCAAATTTTTATTTATAATAATTGTTTTGTTTTGTTATAACTTTTACAGAGAAGTCGAGGATTTGGTTTTATCACATTCTCAGAACCACATAGTGTAGACAACGTCTTGAAAGTGCCCATCCACACGTTGGATGGTAAGAAGATAGACCCTAAGCATGCAACCCCCAAAAATCGTCCTAAACAGGCAAACAAAACCAAGAAGATATTCGTTGGAGGAGTTAGTCAAGATACCTCTAGCGAAGAAGTTAAGTCTTACTTTAATCAATTTGGAAAGGTAGAGGAAACTGTAATGCTTATGGATCAACAAACTAAACGTCACAGAGGCTTTGGCTTTGTTACCTTCGAAAGCGAGGACGTAGTCGACCGAGTCTGTGAAATTCACTTCCATACAATCAAAAACAAAAAAGTGGAATGCAAAAAGGCTCAACCTAAAGAAGTAGTGCAAGCTGGGGGGGGACTATTAGGTAAAAGGTTAGCAGGAGTAGGAGCCGCTGCTGCAGCGCTCGGTGCAAGACTGCCACCAGCTCCTGCTCCGCTTGCAGTTGCTCAGGTGCAGGCACATGCTGCTGCTGCTGCAGCCTACCCCAAACTTCTTTATCCAGCTGCGGCTTTAGCTGCATACCGCTATGCCCCCTATCCTGCACCAGCGGCAGCACCTGCCCCTCCAGCTGCTCCAACAGCTCCTGCTTACCACCCTTACCAGCTTGCTGGGGTCGACATGTCCAGCTTTCAGGGTGTCGATTGGGCTTCAATGTATGGCATGGGAATGTATGTCTAACAAGCACTGCAATTCATGTTCGAAACTATTTCTATGTTCACGAGATACATACGTACATGCATACACATTTGTTCTCCACTCTTTTTATAATACTCGTATACACTTATTTTATATTATATATGAACAATATATATTTCATTCCCATCTTATTGATTTGGTGAATCTGAATTTTGTTTATGCATGTATGTAACAATGTATTTATTGTAAATCTGTGAGGCTTGCACTTGCAGTGATTTCAATGTGATTTTGATACTCCCATGATCTGGGTTTGTTTCTCATTTTGTACTTAACAAGTTATGTGATATATAAATATCAAATATTTTATTTACTTTTTCAGTCAGATTCTATATGAATCTTGTTCTTGTAGTCATTTGCGAATTAGTTTGGGATATTAGATTTTTTCAGTCGGCTCGAATGCTCAGTTTTGTTTCTTAAGATTTTTCAAAATCCACTACTTAAAACATTTGAAAAAGTTACTCAATTGAGAAAACTCCCAAGATAGCATTTTTGTGTATATATAATTAAGTGCTGTGCCATTATCCCGTACTTATGTTAGTATTAATTTAATCTTTTTTATTGATAGTTTATCTTCCCATGATCGCTCATAACAGGGACTTCAAACTATTAGTTAGTTTCGTTTTTTCATAATCCAAATTTAGTTATATTGTGATAAGATTTTTGTTTGGATGATTAATAGTAAATGTTTAATTTCACAACTGCTTGGATATGAAGTTAAATTGTTTCTTCATATTGGTAAAATAAAAAAGCTATTGGTAAATTGGTAATTCATTAAATATGAACTGAAATCAGTACATGATGCATTAAAGGCATCACTAAAAGCATTAGTTAGCTTTATTGACAACAACTCCTTAAAATGCTGAATAAAACAAATAATTCCCATTGAATATAAAATTTAAAAAAATGTTCGGACTTTGATGCCTTTGATCCATTGCCTGAAACTGGGGCCATATATGCCATAGTGTAGAGACAGTTGTTTTATATTCATAGATTTTTGGAATTCTTCAAAATTGTCTAAAACTGATCATAGACCAAACACTGAAAATTTGTTGGTTAAAACTTATTTTAGACATTTTGTTTTTGTGATATTTTCACTCTTTGAAAAGTATTGAAATTAGACTGACTTAAATTCGTTAATTTACTTAGTGATTAAACTTTTCAAATGTTAATTATTTTTTTAAGACTTAAACATATTTTGTTTTAACAAGTTTTTACAGTAAATACAACTCATTTTAGATGTAAAATTACAATTTTACTTGAACACAAAATTAGACATTGAAAAGCTTTCAATTTACCTTATTTTAACAATTAACAAATGAAAATAATGAAATTGATAATGTCAATATAAAACATACAAAAAAATTATATTTGTAGGTTGTTGATGTAAGATGAAAATTTATTGAAATGAAAAATTTTCACTTGAATAGAGATTTCAAATATATTTTTTCGTATAATCATTATTAATACTCACGTTATCTGTGTCTTATGGGCCTTTATACGTGAACTGGCTTTTCGGCCTTTCAAAAATGGTTGTTTAAAATAAGCAAGAAATATATTAATTATTTCATAATTTCTCTTGCAACAATAAGAGCAATAAGTGTATAATAATTAAATAATAATATAAATAGTGATAATGATAAAAGTATTGATAAAGGATAAAATACTCTTGTTATTCCTAATCGTTAAGATAACTCGTAGAGGGAAAGTAATATTGAAAGTGGATTGATATTGCAATAATTTCAGTATTAAATGGCAACATATTTATCTTTTACATGATATAAGTATTTTATAAATTAGTGGGCTGTATATTGAGCTGTTTATTACACACATAAAATCATCTTTGTTTTAATCCTTCTTCAATATTGGAAAACATTATTATTTTGTTCGATTTCAGTCATTATTCATGTATATATTATATATACTTTTACGTCATACACATTCGATACGTATCAAAAAAAATAAATAAAAAAACTAGCCTATCATACCTTTCTTTACAACAACAAAAATCATGTTTATTTCAAAAATATTAATATATTTTGATAAAACGGCACTGAAACCAAGCCAAAACAAAGTTCCTTTTACTATTTTAATATTATAGTTTTAGAGTTTCAATCTACTTCTGTATGCTATTTTTCAAAACATTTATTTATTCTGTTAAGTCTAAATAGTCTTTAGAAAGCAGACTTAGCTATATGATATGAAAACATTTTATTTTTCTCTGAATGTTTTTACTTTCACACATTTTCATTTTATTTTTACACATCTAGTTTGTTTCAGAAATCACCAACATAACGCTTCATTATAGGTTTTATGTGCCAACAATTTTTTTTTTTCAGTATGTGTATATTATGAACTTTTATATTTTTTAAATATTTTACTCATTCCTAAGTTTCATTTGAGTTTCACCATTTTCAACACATATGATATAAACATAAAAGCCTCTTTTCTCTTTCACTTTATTTTGATTAATCATTTATCTATCATCGAATCATCAAAACTCCACAGATATATTGATTTTCTGCAAATCAATATATTTGTGATGCAGTTTAGAAGGATTTTAGAATCGTTAATATAAATCAAAATTAAGTCACTATTATGTGTACAAAATAACTTATACTTATGTACTTAATTGATTATGACATTGTACTCAATTATTTTGCCTATAATGCCAAAGCTAATGTGTTATTTAGTCTCAAGTAAATCTTGCCGTTCAAATTTAGTTTATAATAATGCCGTAGAAATTTGAAAATCTATCCTATATTATTTGTAGATAATAGTTTTTTTGGAACTAAATGTAATAACAGCTAATAAGAGACAATCAGATATTAAATTGTTTGTAATGGTATGCACAATTTCTTTGAAAAGAATTTAAATTTTGCTTTGGTTCATTACATTGCTTAAATAAAATACATTATGTGTGTGTGTATATTTTCATATCTGCAATAAAAGAATGTTAGTGATTTTAGTAGTGTTGTAATGTTATAATTTTCTTTTTGTAGTGTGCAACAATTGTAGCTTAGGATTACTTGATCTCAATTTTTATCATAAGATCTTTGGAAGTTATTAAATTATTAGTGTATAAAATGTTTGTGCATTTTTATGATTTTTCACATTGTTCCCTTTTCCATTTTTTCAAATGCACATAAACATTGAAGTTTTCATTTGCTGGTTTATTTTAATCGCACTCTGATTAAAATAAATCAACATTACACAGTTAATTGAAAATTTTGCACACTGTGAATTTCGGTAAGTTTGTCAGTTGTATTATTCTAATTTTGTTTGGTTTTTCCCACTAATTTACATATTTGAAAAACAAACAGACATTTGTTTGATTTAATGTATTAGTTTAGCAATTATATAACTCACAATAGATTAGTATTTTCATAGCTAAAAGTAAAAAAAAATCAATTAAGTTTAATTTCAGTTCGCGCATATGCTTGCAAGGTGAGTATTAGTGGAATACTTGTTACATGTAAGCTTTCGTGACTCATTCTGCTATTATTGTACAATAATTTGGAATTCTTTTGGTTGATTACAATCTGTTTATTGTCACAATTGCAATATACATATGTATTTCAAAATAATGGTAGATTTTAATCCTTCAATTAACATTTCTACTAAATAATCTGGTTTTGCACTAAATCCTACATTACTATGCATATGTATCTTGAAATATGATTTGTAATACAGTTTCTAAATGCGCTTTGTGCATACTATTAAAACTTATACACCTTAGATTTTCTCACAGTACTTAAATTATAGTTCATATAAACATTAACTGACATTGTTTGAGACTGAGGACTTGTCTAACATGAAACCATAATCTAGGATTATTTTATGCAAAAGTTTTTATGTTTCATTGAATTTCTCATTTTGTTTTCTTTTTTTAAGCTTAAGCTGTATAATTATTGTGATTAGTTACTTTCTTTCAAAATCTTCTTTTTCACAAATTATGATACTTTTCTATTGTATCGAAAGTTTTTTGTGTACTATTTTCATTATTATCACATTGACTTTTAAAATTTGTCTTAAAGCATGTTATGATTTTTTTTATTATCCTTTTATTCAGTTAGTTATTTTCTATAAATCTATATGCAATTTGATTTTTCATACTAGTTTGAACATATACATGTATTTTAATTATTTAAAATTCATTAAATTGCTTAAGATTAACTGATCTGATTTCATGCATGTTGTACAAATGCAAAAAAGTAATCATTTGTGTTTCATAGCACTTCATTATAACTTTGTAGAAAGAATTGATGACTGCAAACAATGATTTTTACTATCATATTCACCAAATTATCTATATATTGTTTTTGCAGTCAAAAAACATTCTACTAACATATTTCAACTCATTTTTGCTCTATATGTAATACTAAAATTTCAAAGTTACATCATGATTGAATACTTAATATCATTTAGACAATAATGAACAATTTAATTATAAGTTTATGTCTCCTATATTATGTATTATGATACATTTGTGATCATTTAAATGTTTGAGCATCTAAATGTAATAAATTTTTGTGTCCTGATAGTAGTATTTTTTTTTTAATTATTAGCGAGTAGTTGTTTGATAACTGCCTCACATTTTCGGGTCGATTAACAATTCTGATAAATATCCCTTTTGTGCATTGTGCATAATATTTTGATTAAAAGAAGATTGTGAATCTAAGCAATAATTTTCTATGGAAAAATAATTTTTACAATTTTTTTTTATTCTTTTCGACCGGAAAATTGTGAGCATAAAACGTTGCATCTATTCCGTTGTAGATAAGTAGTAATTACACAGTATTTTCTTTATTCCTCCTGAATTTTTTTAGGTTTAGTTTCTTATGTATAAAAACTACACTGTATTGTGTTGAATTTATTATCATTAATAAAAATAGTATGTAGATTGAAATAGAACTAATAGTTATTAATTTAATAAGATTATTTGTTAGAACTTCATGTGTGTGTTTTATTTTTGCATCATTAAACAACCCTCACAATCCTTGCTCTCACATTCGCTACGTATATAACTGAATACGTATCATATATAACATTGGCACACTGTCGATAAAATTTTGCTACACATTGGTTTGAATCCACTTCTATGAATATAGCTGAAAAAATACACCATGTAGATTTTACCTGCATGAAAATTTTCACATGAAAATTTTATATAGATGGGAATTCATTTTAAGATGAACATTTAAAAATTATGGCAATTTTTCAGCTTGAAATTATATTTTATTTTAAGCTTTATATGTAGAAACAGTAAAAGAATTAACTGAACTTATAATAAAAAAAAATGATCGTTTACATACATATGATTCATGCAATTATAAGATATTCAAGTGTACATATATTTAAAAGAATATAAAATGAAGGGTGCTTAAGTCGCCCTAATTGTATATTTCATTTACAAAATGTACTGAACAGTTTTCGAGAGTGTTATTTAAAATAGTAACACTGATGATGTGAACACAAATGACAACATTGAAATTAAAAATTTTCGAATAATTCGATGCCTTATTCACATAAAATCTGTAAATTATATGTGAACATATTATATAATAAAAAGACATCTTCAATTTCATTCCTCTAAAAATAAAAACTAGAGCGTATGCATATGTGATTATTCGGAATTTTTAGTACTGCTAAGAAGTAATATTATTTTTCAACATATACTCAATGGCTTTTGGACACGATACTAGAAGATTTTTTTTCATTAATAAATCTTTGAAGTGTCCACTTTTGAGGCTGTTGGTTGTGCTTCTATGATTAACATTTTTTACTGAGAGTTTCACTTGGTGTTTGCTTTTAGATTTTTAGTAGCTGATCTATATATTATCATATCTTCAAAATTAGAATTATCAATTTCAGCAATAAATATATGTATGATTGGTATAAAATATTTGTATATTAAAGTTAAACTTTATATATATTTTTGAATTTTCACATTAATGTACATTTTTACATATGTGCATAGATGAGTAATGAGATTATATGCATGCAAGTTTGTATTATTGATATGCACTTATGTTTTTGTCAATTTATAAAAAAAAATTATCTTCAACTCAATCTAAATTATGTAATATTTAAATTTAAACTAATAGTAACATAAAATATGTGTATAATTTTTATTTTCTTATTTATATTGATTTTTTCCTTTTAATAATTAACATTAAATAGTCAATAAATTTGTAGTTAATTGTTATCGAACACGTAAACATGCTTGCAAATCACTTTCATGTTATGGTTGGCGTTTATGCAATTTAATGGTAATAAATAATAATACATAGTCATGCTGCTAGTCTTAGAAGAATGATAAAGATGGGCTGTTGAAGTAAAAGTACAATAAATATATATTTCCCAATGAAAATTCATTATAAGTTTGTTTTTATGATTAGACTTTAAAATTTACAGTAGACATAAGATTTTTAACTTGAAATGAAATTTTAACCGCTAATGTTACATGTATATTTTTGACAAGTAAGACCTGATTACTTATAAGCAATGTTTTTCAGACTGATTTTTTTTTCATTCTAACACGAAAAATTGTAAAATCAGAAAGACAACAGGTTGTGTATACCTTTTTCGAACATTCTAGTAATACAAATAAATCTTAAATATGTATAAGCAATCAAGTCACATTCCATGTGCTTTCAATAATATATATATATATATATATATATTTTTTAATAGAAAACTTTTTTCCAATAACACCCTTTTAATTTAGTAAAAGTTAGTATAATTGTGATAATGTTTGGCTGGATTTAATTTGTAGGTTGAATTTTAATAACATTTATGTTAGTATTACAACGTTTGTTTTGGACAATGCTTGAGGATTATTGGGAAATTGGCAATTTACGTGACCAACACGGCCTCAAGTATCCGAAAGTAAGATGCATCTGTGTATGTGCAAATGCATTTGTTTTATAATTGGAATCGGTATTGGAAAATTTTACATGTAATTTTGATGAACTCGAATTTCAGTCATCATTGCATATTCCACAGACACATTGCATCTCGTATATAAAATTATTTATAGTTATATAACAATATTTTTTTATTTGTTTACGCACTCGAGTAGTAATGGTTTTAAATGGCTCTATCTTACTATATATGTACACTAAAATTCAGATTACATTTAACAGTTGTCTTCTTAATATCATGAGTTTCTATTGGAATTATGATATTATATTTTGATTTTTTTGTCATTGAGAAAAGTATTGAAAAATAAATTATTTATGTCATATCATTTTTCAAAAATGGTATCCGATGTCTCGATTATGAGATAATGATAAGTTAGTTGAGTATTTCATAATTTAATAGAAACTTCCTATTTTAATACAAAAAAAATCTAAATTTTTCTGTATTGAAACCTTAATTGTAAATTATAATTAACAGTTTTGTCGTTTAATACGTGGATTTTTATGATTCAATACAGGACTATTACCATATAAATAGTATTAATATTTTATTATGTAGGTGAATGTATGTGGAAGAAATCAATTAACAACCCTATTTAAAAATAATAACTATTTGAAATATGCATTGTTTTTCATTCATCTTTTTCTTTTTTTAATTATATTCATATATGTATATTTTTATTTTGATTTTCAGTCGTGTTCCTATAAAATTTTATTTCAAAATGAAAAATTTGCTTTAGCTCTTAGATACTTCACTAAACCCACACTGGTTATCTAATGATACGTAGAATTTCAGTGTTGTTTCTCAGTAGGAAAATTAGGTTTACAGATTTTGCTTTAAACATGTAGTTTTTGCACCATTTCAACGTGTAGTTTAATCAGTAGATGTAGAATGTGGTATTTTTTTTATTATTACAAAACTACAAGAGTTTTCACACAAATAAATCATAGACCAGTGTTATTTTTCTGAATTTTCCTAGTATAAATTTGTACATGCTATAATAGCTTTTGTTATTGATCAAATGTGGGTTTTTAGCACATTCCAGTGTGGTTTTCTTAATACAATGTGGTGCTGTTATTATGAAACTAATATAATAGATATTTTATTATCTAGACTTATTTTGTAGTGCTTGATTTTAACTTTTACAAACTATATGTGTTTTATTTGATTTTTAACCTTCACAAATTTATTTTTATCGAGCACAGTTTTGTGTAACATAAACAAGCATAACATTTTTTATTTAGTCGGTCTATTCTGCAATCAAGAAGAACTCAAAGAAAGAAGTAAGTTGGTAAATGAAGGAGGTCACGTAAATTCCTTAGAAAAAACAACACCTACACACATTTCATACTGGACAATCATTGACTTCTTATTGAATTTTCACCTTGTGGGTAAATGTACTTATATTCGATAATGGCATGATTTACAATTGCTCATTTAATCATTAGCTATCATACAAGGATATACATAACATAATAATATATGATTACATAAGGACAATATCATGTGCCTTATTTTTTATTTAAAGAATACAAAAATCATCAAATTTTCAGGTATTCAAAATTTATCTTTATATATATATATGTGCAAACAAGTATTCGCAATTAATATATAATATAAAATATATACAATAACTTCAATTTTATTTCAAAACGTTTCACAGTGACTTTTAGAGTCGTTGAAATAATTTAGTGTTGTAAAAAAAATATATGCAAAGGGCATCCATGTGCCTGTACTGTAAAACGAAGTCATTTTCCTTGAAAAGATAAAATTATATTCATGTACTAGAATCAGTCGAAATAAAATAGAATATCATAGCTGAATAAAACAGTTAAAATATATATAAACTTTTGTTATTTTTTCTAATGTTTGTATTATTTTATTAATGTACTAAACAATTTTTTTATTACAGGTTATCGATGTTCTCGGTGGATTTTTTTCTAACATTCATTTTTGTTTCAATTGTATACATATTTGCATCAAAAAGTTACTTGTATTTGAAGTACTTAAATTTGAAATTGAAACTCATGGGAGAAATTCCAATAAAATTATTAATACCTATTGTGCCAATAGTGCCCAAATTACTTAAAACCAATACGTTTTGATTGTATGGTGGTTAACTTTATAGGCGTAAAGTGTAATCAAAACTTAATTAAATTATATATTAATATATCTAGTTGAATAATTAATGAAAGCTATTTTTACAAGCATATTCAGACATCTAAAGAAATGTCTTCCAAATTATTTTTTCTTCTTATTTTTCAAATCTAATATGGATCAATTATCTAAAATATGTGCTTATGTACTATGGTTCATTATCAAATATATTCTCAATATGTGCATAGTCGATTATATATTATAAAATATAACTTCAATTATAAACGAACTAATTGTAATATATTGAATACATTTTTTATGAATAAAATCAGCGGAGCATTAAAATGATTTTTTTCTAGTCAAGCAATCAACAGTACAAATCTGTATTAAAATTAGTCTACTCATAAATGTAAAAATATTGTGTCAAATTAACTATACATAATTAACTAAATTACAAAATTATAACTAAAATCACATCATTTTTTATGACATAATAATGACTTATTTATAAGATATACTTTAAAACATATCAATTACATTGACAGATTTCATTTTGATATTGCATTAAACAAAGGCTTAATCATTTATGTTAGTAAATTTAATGTAAAAATTTGTTTCTAGTTTGAAATTAATCATTTTCACAAACATCAATCTGTGACCAATTATTATTATATTAAAAAATCAATTTTTGTTTCTATTTTTATGTTTTATTATTATTTTTATTTTCAATGAAATGTTTAATCTTTAAGTTAATTTTTCGAATTTGTACAAAGTTTTCAGTCACCGAAAATTGCATAGATACATTCCCTTTATGTGTATAAATTAATGTATTAATGTTGCATATGATACAACAATATTGTTTAAAATGAGTTTTGTTTCATTTTCACCAAAACTGTTTTTCAGACATTAATTTTTCATAAAATTTATACTTCTTGCTATGGATGGGATTTTTTTTAAATAATAAGAATACTATTAAATATCGTTTAATAGCGCAATTACTTTTGTGTGTGTGTGTGTGTGTGTGTTTATATGTTTCAACGCAAATAGATGGCATCAAAGACAACTCAAAATTTTTATAATAATATTATTCAAATTCTACATACCTCATAATTTTTTTTCAAAACTGAAACCGAAAACTTGTTGGGTCTTATTTGATCTCCTAAAAGCTTCGCTCCAGCGCTGGGCTGTAAAATAAATATTTTAAAATGTTAACAAGTACTATATTTTCCTATAATAATTTTTCATTATCAAAAAAACATAGAAAACACAGGATATTTTAAAATCGACCGCCTTAGTCAAAAGTGACAAACGATACGGTCAATAAATTACGTAACAAACGATTAAAAAAAGTCCGAATTTCCAATATTGATTAAAGAAGTTTCAACAATAGACTACATATTATGACGATGAGCTGTCATCAAAATAAATAAAAATACTTAATTGCGACGCATATGAAAATTTATATGATGTTAAACTTTACCTGAATCATCGGAAATGGCGATGGCTTCAGGATGTTTGTAGAAGTCAAGCTGATGTAGTTGTTTGGTTTTTGAGCGGCACGCATGCCAAAAACACCCAAGAAACGTAAAGCCATCGTGGAAGTTTGCTGAAAATGACGAAAATTCAAAAAATTAGCACACGTAACTTGATAACGTATCAAAAAAAAAGATATGGTGTATTAAAAAAAAAGTTAAACTAGAAATTTGTGCAACTGATATGATAAACGCGAACTGATATAGATAAACAGATTCAGTCAATTTTTTGTGATATTTTCAAACATTACAGTAATATGTGCGATCCTATAAAACATGGTGGGTTACGTAACAAGCAATTTTCGCAAATGGGATAGATTTTATTGTCATGTTTTTCCAGCGAACAAAATAAGATCGAGGCCAAGTATTATTTTTTTTTGAACTTTCTTAATTTGGCGCTCTTTTGCGCTATATCAGGCTTGCCCAACATTTAGCACGCAAACAAATTTCATATTTCTAAATAGCGCAATTATTTTTTTATATAAAAAAGTATTACTGTATCGAATTAATAGTTTCAACTATTTCAAGTTTTTCCCTCGATAATGGTTTTTCTTTGTATAAAACAACATTGGTGAAAAATAAATTCAAAACGACAAGCGAGATATAAGAAGGCCGCTTCTCGAACAATAATATAATATATGTAATAATACAATATATTTTTCATGTTTGTTCGTATTGCGAATGTGGCGTCTTATTTGGTCAATATTTATACTAAAAACTAGACAGTCTTTTTTTCGCATATTTCAAATATGTACATAGTTTGGCGATATACCCAAACAGAAAAGTGATGCATACGAGTTTTTTGCGCACGAGATGTATTTTAGCCAAATGTGTGTTCTTTATGGGGTTATGTAAAGAAGAAAAAGTAAGCAAATATGTTGATAGCTTCAGCTGAAAATATCACGCAGTGAAAATATCAGTTTATGATTTTCACATTCGTCCAGAAACCTACTTACAATTATGTAGTTCCATTTGCGAAGAAAATTTTTCAGATACGAAAATATAACGATTTTATTGCCCATAAAACGAACTTTTCATACGCAGCGTATCGAAAAAGTATCTATGAGATTCAATTTATTTTATTAAAATTGAATAAGAAACTTTCAAATGTAATTGAATAAATAAAGGAAACTTCTTAATACTTTATTAGTATTCCGATAACGAGAATAATGTATCCGTTTGCCTCTTGTGCCTACGTTTATTTATATTTGAACTTATCCTTATACAATTTCAAATACGTGATTTCATCCTGCAATGTTTTTATTGCTTAGTTTTCAATAAGAAATAACCAATCAACTTTAATTATTCATTCAATAGACACTTAAAAAGAATCCGATACCAAAATAAATCGAATTAAATTTTTAAAACGAACTTCGAAAGGTATCGATGCTTCAGGATAAGAAAAATATTTAATTGCGCTTATAAAATTTTTGAGTGAATGAAGAACTCTTTGAAATAATTAACATAACCCATTAAAATGGAAAAAAAATTCTTAGAAATCGAAATCTAATTGAAAAACGATGTTATTATATTTCGAAAATAAATTAAATAAGTATTTATCGAGGTGTATTAAAAAAGCAAAGTTCATTGAAATTTATTCTATTTGTATAATTATCAAACGATTCATTCAAACGTAAATTATTTTTGTAAGCATTTTCACGATCGATTTTTCTTTCGGTTAAATCAGAGAACCCGATTTTCTTACATGTAAAAAGTATAGTGTTTCCCAACCTTATTTGTACCATGCCCATATAGATTGACAATCTTCGTTTTATGAGGAGGCTCTCGATTTTTCCAGAGGACATTTGAAGGGCGGTCGATGCCGAAAGCTCGCAAGAATAAGCACAGTGGAGTCTGGATTATCCGAATTTTCCATTAACCGAAAAAATGGACGATTGTGTACCCCGTTTCAAAATTGTATGCTTAAAATATGAATTATATATGTTTGAATGTTTCTTTGGCTCGTTTGTAGTTCGTTCCGTATCTCGAAATGAAAGAATACATTAGTTCAAAAATTTCAAAGAGTATGAAATCATCGTTTAAAAAAAATACATTTGAATCGAATGATGTTTTGAATAATATTAGTTAATTATTGTTCGGATGTGGGTTTGAAATTTGTCGGAAAAGACCGCACACAATCAAAATTGAGCTATTATGCTAAATAAATATTTATTCGAATTAAAAATCAACTTCAATATGATTTTTTTTAACTATTGACGATTTCTGCATATACAGATTATTTTTCTTCATTTAACATTTTCACTTATTTATTTTTTATATTAATGTTATAGTAAAAGGACATCTATTATATATTTTCAAGCTTTATAATTTTTTTAGATTGTTAGGTTTCTTTTTGATTAGATTTATTAGTGTTAAAAGTTAGACAAAGTATAGATCAACAAGGGATCTTTGCTTCTATTCAGATTCTTTATAGCAAAAATACAGATTAACTATTAACAAGTTTTACATTTCAAATTCAAACTTTTAAAATCGATAATACAAATTCTCTACAACATTTCACAAAAAAATTCCCAATTTTAAGAATTTCCACAGAATGGGATACACACTACACACAGACAGATGTCAACCCCCGAAAAAAATGCCAATAATGGCGCCAAAGGCACAAATTCTTCTAGGATTTCATTTTGCAACACAAAACCGACACATCGCAATGGGACCGTTATCAAAATGTACACAAGTGTAGATAGGCGACTTTTATCTATTTCGCATATTTTCCTAAATCGATTTTCAACCACAAACGAAAAATACGATTACACGAAAAGCGGACTTTTATAATCGTCTCATGTAAATTCGACGTTGTTTATGTCTTTTTCAGTTTATGATTCAGAGCGGAGTTCAACTTTGGTACGCTTTTGTATATTTTGCGTAAGCGGGGTGAGCGAATTTTCCTGCCTTCAGTCACGTAGCACTTTTTGAAGGTCGAAGAAGACAAAGTGTTAATGATTGTAGGGAAAATTATGTTTTTAATATAAAAATATTTGCTCGTTAATTTAAACAATTCTGGTTTTAATGACGTCGTAAAGTGTCCATGCATTATAAGTACGGAAAATAATCAGTTTGGAAAAGTTTGCATTTGAAATTACTCAAGTTTTCTTAATATGACCTTCGGAAATATTCTGCAACAAAAATAAATGACGTTTGTGTTCAATTTTGATTTTTTCGATGCCGAATTTACTCGTTAATTAACACCATAGAATTTTTTATAAATATATACATAAATGCAAGATCGAATAATATGTATTTTCATTTTTTTCTATATACATATATTTTATATATTAAATGAATTACATAATAAATTACGACATTTAATCGTGCTTTATCGATCGCCCTTAAAAGGGACCAAGCCCGTTTTAATTGCATCAATTCTATCGGAGCTGCACGAATCGTACTTCTTCCTTAACTCGTGGCTAATCTAAAACTATTCTGGGGGATTTTGGGGAATTTCCCGAATTAGTGGCAAATTGAGGAAGTTTTCTCACCACAAGTCCGTCAGCTGCGACGTCCTGATATGAACTGGCGTACAAATGTGTTGCGATGTGCGAAGGAGGAAACGTTTTAAAGAAAAAAAATAATAAATTCTAAACGTTTCGTTTGGGGAATTTTCAAATTTGGCGCCACCGTCGCGTTGCAGCTTGCTGTGCAACGAAATGTGGTTGGTGTTTGGTGAAAATTTTGAATAATTAAAAGGGTTGAATGTTTCGTGTTATTGCTTTCGATACCGATTCGATTTTTTGCTTTTTTTTCAATCGCGGTAGATTTGATTTTTTTATTTTTGAAAAAATATTTTTGTTGAAAAAACAATGAGAATTTGTAACCAGGGAGTTAAAAAAAATATATATTGTATGGCTAGTTGTTAGAATCATTTATCTATTACTATCTAAAAGTTATTTACATTTAATAAATAAATATAAATGATTTCATACTTTTATTGGTAACTTTTTTTTTAGTATAGTTTTTTAAACCTTTCTAGTTACATACACAGCTAATACAAGGCTTATTTTCAAATTATTAAAGGATATTCTATTTGATAAAAAATTATTTATTACTGAGAAGCTCATTTTGGCAATACAAATTTACTAACAAATCTTATCAAATAAACAAAATTTTATAGCTATTTTTCATATAATTTTATGTTTATATAAAAAATAGAAATCTGCAAAATAAAAAGGTATACCATCAAAAAAATAATGAAAAATCTTTTGTATTTCACAAATATTCGTTTATTACATTACCATATAAGTCTTTGAATATCATCAAAATCTGTCCAAATGATTTCTTTAGTAAAAAATATCTTCATTGTAATAGCATTCAGAATTAAACTGATAATCAAATCAAATACAATAATAGACAATTTTGAGTTATCAAATCTCATTTTTAATATGATAAATGGTATAAAAAAATATCTGATTTCAATCATCCTTTGTAAGGCTACTGAAACAAATAGACAAATAAAAAATGAGATTGAAAACCCAGCATTGATGTTGTCCTTAACGTTAGATGAAAAAGACAATATTAAGAATACATACAAAGGTACCACAATATATTTTGCAAACCAGTATTTGCCGTAAAACTTATTCCATATGTAGAATGTGTAATGGCGGTTATCAGCTAGTAAATACGGATGAACTAACGTATTGTAGTGTACAGTAATCGTACAAAAAATAACAGTGAGTATAAATAATAATTTATTATTGTAAATTTTTGTAGTTACGTTTTTCAAATTGTTAAATATATATGGAATGGAAAAAACAGCATAAAACAATGTAAAATAAAACATTTGGGGTATATGAATAGCTGCTTTATGAGCAGTTTTATCTCCAACTACAATAGATCCATTGATAAACACAAACAATAAAAATCCAATCAGGATCAAAATCAACGATAAAATCTCTATAATAATATTAACATTAAGAAAATTAATAAGATATTTTAATCTTGTTTTAAAATGAAACATGAATGCCAAATAGATGTCTCGAAGATCATAATTGCATTTAAATAAATCGTATGTTTCCTGCTTTCTTTTAATCTTTTTGTCAATTTTTGCAGAATTATTAGACTTAATGTATGATTGTACAAATACATTTATAATAGTTTGACCTAAACAAAATGCGACCCATACAACATTAGTTTGTCTAACGAGAATAGAAAAAAATCCGCATAATATCAAAGTAAATGTATTAGATTTATTCAAATAAAGCTTGATAAAAAGAAGAACAGACAAGAGTGATACAGTGTCTGTGTAATATAAATGAGAAAAGAAGTACAAAGGTGGCAGTATGCTTAAATTCAATGCTTGTAGAGCGATTTTAAAATTTGAAGATTTTTTATTTAATTTTAATATAATTGAATAAAATAGATATAAATTTATACAAGACGCTACTAGGTTTGTGAATCTTAAAGTATATGGTGTGCAATTGGTAAAAGGTTTTAAGACAGCCACAGATACTAAATAGAGTCCAGGTAATGTAGTTATTTTCGGATCCCAATGAGTGAAATTAAAATTACAATATTGTAACGCTTGAGGAATGTGAAAAAATTCATCGATTATATTTTGCGATGTTTCATGTACACAATTAAAAATTTTCAAAGATATTGCAAAGTATAAAATAATAATGCCTAGTACATACAGAGATACAGAATACATTTTTAGGTTAATTTTTCGATAAATTGATGTTTATTTTTCAGCCTAATATAATATAGTTGACGTCCAAATCTGAAAATTAAAGATATTATTTGAGAAAGAATGTAAAAGTTATTAAATATGAACTTCCATTTTTTTAATAAACTTGATGAAAGTTGAGAAATGTTATAAAAATAAGAGAAATATACCATCAAACATTGAAGTGGACATAGTGTCGATGTGAAAAAAAATATTGAATAATGTACGACACGATCCAAATTCAATGAAGTTTAAACGTCAATTTGACAAGCCGGTAAATGTTGCCATTATGCAACACTAGATTGAATATTGTCATTATGCAACACTGGATTGAATATTGTCATTATCAATTTTTTTGAATTTGACTTTTGAAACTTTTTTCTCTATTTGTATATTTTTTCTCACCACAATCAAAACTAAATTCAAAATCATTTTGAAATATTTTCGATCAAAGCTTGAGGTAAGTATAGAAAATAAAAAATATCTTCATAGGAAAAATATATTACAATAATAAAAAGTATTTTATTTATCAATTTACAATTATAAATATAACATATATTTACAAGAATTTCACTGATAACAATTGACAACACTTCAAAGTAAATTTATCGAGTTTTTGTTTTAAAAACATTTCAGAAAATCATTTGCTTACGCAACGTATAATTTCATTATATTGTTTCTATCTTTATTTATTTTCAGAAGCATTTCAAATAGCGCATGTATTTGAGCTGATCAGGCAACTAGTACATTTATAAACAAACAAATACTTAATGCAAACAAGATCAATAAAATAATTTAAATATCGTTTCATTCCATCAGAAAGGCAATTTTTAATAAAAGAAATCACTTTAAAATGGTTAATTTCAAGAAAATAAATAACTTTGATTATGCAAATTTAATTTAGATAATATCTGCAGTTATGGTGCTAGACATTTACAAATTATTTTTTCCTAACATTGTATGGGTAATGCTATTTAGATTTGATATTATATTCATATAACCAGAAATAAAACAACTGAAACCATATGAAGATCAATAAATTAATCCAGTTCTAGCTCTATACTCATTTCACTGCCAGTATCTCCAGCATCATCGTCATCATCTAGTTCGTTTCGATTACGTCTGCTATCCGATGTCGATGGAGCTTCTGTAGGCGTAACCGGTTCAGATGTGTGTCTTCTATGAATTCGTGATCGGGTTCGTCTCCTTGATGGATTTCTATTTCGTGGTCTCCACTCGTTGTCATCGTCATCATCTCCACCATCATCGTTATCACCATAACTGTCATCGTCATCGTCATCTTCATCTGTGTTATTATCATCTAAATCGTCAGAATTATTACCATCCATACCCAGACCGTTCAGCACATTACGTATAATATCTGGATCAACTAAAATTAAATGAAATTATCTGAAGAACATAACATATATGACAAAATAACAAGGATTATATAGTAACCGTCATTCTCAGAGTCAGAGTTTTCACTAGCCATATCATCTTCTTCATCCTCCTCCTGTAATTATATTTTGAAATAAAATATTCATATCATTGCAAAATAAATTAGAGTACAGAAAAAATAATACCACTTCATCTTCTTGATCACGACGTCTACCAACATCATATAATTTGACAACACTTTCTTGTATGTTTTCGTAATCACCAACATTTTCCACTAAAGCTAGTTGACTACCAGTTTTAGCAACACTCAGTGAAACGATATTGCGTTTAACATCAATAGTGGCTATTAAATAAATTATTAATTAGTAATAATAATTAATGCAAATAAAAAATAATAATAAATAAATGTTTACCAATACTAGAATAGTCATATGCATCTAAGGTTTTGAAATTGGATTCATACTGATTTTTCTCTTCACCGTCGTGATCCATTGTTACTGAATAAATTACACTACATAATGGAGAAAATAAAACCTGGGAAAAAATTGTTAAATGTAACAAAAATATTGAAATATGAATAAAACTATTTGAAATTACTTCTGATTTATCAAGAGTAGGCACAGTTCTTAAAAGATGAAATGTTCTTAGATCCCAAACTTCAGTATTCGAAATAATCTAAAAAAATTAATTAAATATAGTTGAACATTTTATACACATTTTGAATTTAAAAAATAAACAAACCTCTAAGCCATTAGGGTGAAACACTCCACTCAAAGATTGATTTAATTTATCGAATTTATGAATTTCTTTTCCAGAGTTCAAGTCCCACAAGACTCCATCTAATTATATAAAGTTCAGTGAAAATTTTGTATGGAACAAAAGTTGAAATCAATGCATAAAACACATACCAGATAAAACTAATTCATCAGTAGGATTAAATGTGGCTCTATTCTTGGTATATTGATTACTAAGTGCTGGATGTAACGTTATAAAAGAGCGTCCAGTTGCCACATCAAAAATGGTAGCAGTTTCAGCTTTCGTTCCAATTATTTTATCTTCAGCATTACTAAATTCTACATATTCTTCTTCACTCAAGCGTAATCTATCGAAAAGCAAATGATTAAAATATACCGCTTTTAAAAAACTGCTGCAAAAAAATAATTTTATCAAAACTTACTGCATTTCATAATTTTTCATACTCCATAAGGCCGAAAGTGGTCGCCATGAACTAGACGCCAAAAGCAACGTACCTTCTCTATTGGCCTGCAATCCAATTTTTATTAATCTCCCGAAAATTCAATATAAACAGAAAAAAATAAATAAATCATATTTACCTGCATATGTTGAATATGTGAATCATGAAGTTGATAATAACTTTCTTCTTGTCCTGAGAAAAGGTTAAATATTTTGACATCTCCAGTTGATGTTCCAGCTAATAATGTTTGTTGAGTCGGCTATAAAAACAATAACATAATTAGTGTTTAATCGATAAAATAAATAATCAAAGTCGTATACTAACGTGAAAAATGCAACAGGTGAAATGCGTATCTTCATCGGCAAAACGGAATGTTTGTACACACCGAAAATAAGAATGAAGTAACCTAGCGTCTAAAAGACCACCGCCAGTACCGAAACCGGTTTGACGTCTAGCCAAACGCACTGCTACATTTGTTGCTGCGACGCGTTTCGATCCAAGACCATCGGGACATTTGTGGGGTCTGATACAATTTCAATAATACAATAAGATCTCATAAGAATAAATCTCGCAAGAATAAATCATAAGAATTGATAAAACTTACTCGAAAAGATTGAATTGAGGACACGTAACCATAGGATTTTTACATAAAGCGTGCTGATTTGTCAAATACTCAGTAATTATAGTGTCTAATGTGACTCGAGGGGTTGCTACGGTAGGAATGAGATTAGAAGATGGAGTCAAATGCGACATGTGAGATGGTTTTTGTAAAGATCTTTTTTCTAAAACTGAAGTGTTACTCGAAATAGAAGGTAAATTATAAGCTGAAGGCGTGATGTTGGTGGAAGATGTGGACTGACATCGTCTGAAAAAGTAACATATATTTTTAACTCTGTAAACATAATCTGATAAATTTTATCCATAAAGAAATTACCTTATTTTTATCGGAGTCACAAGCGGTTGTAAGGATGTATTACTTTGTTGCTCTTCTATCACAGATCCATTGAGTGTTTGGCTATTTTGGCTAGAGATAGTATCGATTTGACTCAACGTCGATGTATTTCGATTTTGCGATGCAAGTCGCGACTAAAAAACGAATATCTCGTTACTACAATACAATGAAAATCAAAAATAACATATATATTTTTAGGTAAATAAATACTCTGGTTGGAGTCGCCGGTTGATAAACTAACGGAGGTGCTGGAGCAGAAGGCATAGGAGGTAAAGGCAAAGGTGACAAATCCGCTTCTTTTTGCAAAACATCAGCTGCACCGGTGAGTCCTTTACTCAACAAATGCTGATGTATGAGTTGGAACAACTGATTTTCATTGAAGGTGATATGAGTTTGAGCCACTACATTTGCCTATTGTCAAAAATAAACATTGGAATAATATTTGACTGATGAAAGACGTAATTTTTTTTTTAATATTAACAAACCCTGTGAATATTTGCTAAAGTTTCGAATTTGGTTTCAAATTCAGCTCCAGATGGTTTAGTTTTGCCGGATACTCTTTCCATTAATTCTAAAGCATATTTTTGAAACATGACATGTTCTTGCCTTTTTTCTTGGAGTATTGGATCACGCATTAAGCCTAGAATATAAAAATGATCATAATAGAAGGAAAAAAAGCAATAACTTATAATATAAGAAAAAAAGATGCACACTTTGAATTTGACCAGTAGTAAAAAGAGGCAATTTAGAAATAATTTGTCTAACTGTGGGACATCTAGCCAATCCAGCTAAAGCTCGACATGCCAAGCCACGTAAACAATCTGCATCAGTTATAGGTGATTTCACAAGCATCAATTGCAAAAGAACCTAAAAATATCAACACATTTTGAAAACAAATACCACATAATATAAAATACATAAGCAAATAATTAAATTTTTCAAACTCACCATAATACCGTTATTGGTTCGTGCACATTCCCAAACTTTTTGAATAACATCTTCATAAGATTTCATATTTGTTTTCTTTTTAATGGAACCAGTTAACGAAAACCTAGCCGACGACCCACCAATCTGAAAAATAACTAGTATAAAACAAATACACGACAAAAACATAAACACGCATAAAAACCGAGTACGAACCCTTTGAACTGGTGCACATATACAATTCACAAGAACATTTAATGCAGCTTTTTGAACGTCAGCATCAGCTACTATTTCACCTTCGGCTGCACCAAGCACAATATTAAGTCCGACTGTAACACCTTCTTCGGGCATGTCAACTTTTTCACATAAAAGAAGCTGTGCTCTTGGAGCGACACAACACACTGATATAACATCTAAGGCTGATCTCACGGTTTCAGCTCTACAAATAAAGCGATAAAAATATTGTGAAGACGAATAACTAATAAAGATTTTTGTAAAATAAATAGATGCATATTTACCTTCCGTTGAAATTCCAATCATATGAAAAAGCGACTATCTGTAGAAGCAATGTTACGCCGCCTAGTTTTAAAAACTGATCACAAGGCGCCCATTTTGTCCAAACAGCTGATTGTAATCGCTCAATTTGTTCTTGAATTTCTTCCGGTGATGACTTGCATGCCTGATGACATTTAAATCACATTAAAATATGGCAATTAACTATGAAACAAATTATGTATTTACAGTAGTCACTTTGTACGGAGGCTGTTCAGGGTGTAACTCTCCAGGCCGACCCTGTCTTCGTAAAGCTGCCGCTTTATGATAAAGATGGCTTTCTAAATACTTTTTAAGGGCAACACATACGTGTCGAACAATCTGTCTGGCGGCACAACTTTCATCGTCCGAAATAAGATCGTTATCTTCAACTGAGAGAATTGGTAAAGTTGATATAAGATTAAACAATTTTCTCAAGCCATCCTAAAAACGTAAAATATACAATTAGTAAATATTTTTTTCAATACAGAACTATTTATTGTATTTTCTAAATAATACCTGAGCATCGAATTCTTCTAAAATAACTCTGAATTGGAAAGAAAAGCCGAAAAACATAGTAGCATGACATCGGCCTGAGTCGTGCGAGCATTCTAATAACCATAAAGCATACCGCACTAAATCTGCGAGTACTTTTCTAGGTAATAAGCACACTCTTTCCATAGCATCTTCACAATAAGCTAAATAGTACATACAAATTGAAACACCAGTAGCGGCAACGCTCGGTCTTGGTACATCCAAAAACCGCTAAAATATGAAACGTTAGTGATTAAATTAAATTTTCTATAAAGCCACTCATCAAATACAGACAAAACAAACCTGTAATCCATTCATATTGATGAACTCTATTGAAAACTTTTTATGACAAAGAAGAGCAGCTAAATATTTTAAAGCTTCAAAAGCTAACCTAGAATCTCTAGATTCCCTTAGATTTACATATGCCAGTATTAATTCGAGTGCATTTTCAGAAAATACATGACTTAAAAACTGAAAAAATAAAAATATGTATACAAAAATTTATAAAAATATTTATAAATTTGTACAAAATATTCAGAAAAAATAAATTACTTCTTGGTACTCTCCCATTGGAGTTAAATATCTCAATATTAGCATTTGTCTCGTTGCGTCTGTTGGAGGGTGAATTTGTATATTACCTATAATAAAAAAAAGTATTTCATGAAATAAATATTTTTTGTCAATTTTTTATTATTGAAAGTAATACACTACCTATAACATATGATTCCATTTCTGCCCAAGAACTATTGCTAGTAGAATCCGATGGCAGTGCTGGTGTTTTGGGAACTTGTTTAATTAGGCCTCTCGTTGGAGGAGACATCATGCCGTCAGAAATAGGACCTGAAAATATTCAACAATTAGTATACAATTGTTAAATCGGAACTTGTTCAATCATTTTCTTACTAGTAACAGAAGTATTAAAATTAGCTTCTTCGGATTGACGTTTTACGGGCGTTCCAAAAGGTTCTTCATCACTATCGGCGACTCCTTCGATGGCATGCGCTAGTATAAAAATATCACAGTTTAGGTAATGTCTATAAAAACTTAAGTAATTATCAAAAGAATACTAACGTCTTTTTCTAGTAATAGATTCTTTTTCTTGAGGTGACGATTGGCTGAGGGCAAATCTAGCAAAATGTCTAGTTTGAATAGGTTGACTATTTTGATTTGAATTCTGAAAAAAATAAATTCAGTTAGAAAATTTAAATTAAAAATTGGTTGAACATCCTAGACGTCACAGTAATAAGTACTTGGTTTTCTGTAAGAGTCTTTTTTCTAAGCCTGTGTAATCTTTGAAGCATCAAAGGAACTAAGCGAGCATTTTGTTCTCTAAAAACATAAAATAAAATGATGATTTGTCAAATATTGTCGATATTGTTGTCGAATCAATAAAGATACCTAAATCCGGCAGCTATCTCTTGCACTTCCATGGCTGCAGCTAAAAGCCCCGTAGCATAGGTCTGAAGAGGTTCAGTCGAACATTCCGCCCAAGTGAAGAGACGAAGAATAAAACCTTCGTTATCCTGAAACGATACGAACACTCTGATGTTGAAAAGATCTTATGAATTTTAACAAACACACCACAATAAAAAATAAACACCTGAAATACAACTGATATCTCTAGTCCGGGCATCAAATCCAAAGTGAGGCGGCAAGCGGCGATGTTGAGTTTTCGAACGTCTTTTCCGGTTATGTTTTGTCTAGAATAATAGGTATCCCGCACATAATCGTTGACGAGCTACATCACAAAACGTCAATAAAAGGTATTAATATGTATTATTGCGTTAGAAACAGTGTTTCATATTTTTCGACATTTTTCATTTCTTGAGAAACGAGAATTCTCAGTTTCTTCAAAAAATATTTAAGAATTCTTGAGAATTTTTCTGATACTTCTATAAATTAAATTAATGGAAATTAAGGTAGATTAAAAAATGCACAGATGTCTTAAAAATTCATTTTAAAGTAGTGCTATAGAAAACATAATGCATTTAACACTGAGTTGATAGCTGTTTATCGTAGATAATGTATTTTTAAGTTGCTGTAAATTATTTGTCTTTTTGCCCATTGATTCAAATATACTAAACTCTTTAGCTAGAGACCGTTTATAATTGAAATTATAATAAAGATTAAAAATTTGAAATTATAATATGATTATAATAAAGTTGTTGATGTGCTGATGATAATCTTCCAAATTTTTGCATAGCAGCGGCACCATCACTCATAAAAGCCACAATATCATTTTCAAATGGAACATCATACCAAAAGAATTCAATTTTACGGTGATAAGCTCTAAAATTTTTCCGGCTGGACAACATCCATTTATTGTTATCAAGCCGAGGCTAGTCAGATAAATTTATGTAATTGAGTTTACAAAATTATTGTTATTTTGATAGTGAAAGAATTCAATTTATAATAAAATATACAAAACATTAAAATAGTTTTATCGTTTCTTACTTTTTCGAGAATTAGAAAAAATAGAAAAATTCTCGAGAAGAAACACTAGTTTGAAACATCACCGTACCTTTGTCATGAAGTTGTCTTTCTTGAACATAACTTTGAGGGCCATTCCGAGAGCGCAAGAAGGATCAGTTCTGGAGGGATGCCTTTCGTCGAACGGGTCCGGATCCTTTTTCATGAAATTCTCCGTCTCCGCTTCGATGATTTCGGCGAGCCTGAAAGCGAAACGTCAACGAAACTCAAAAATGCGCAATACACACACGTTGCCCAAAATTTGACAGCGGCAACGTCAAAAAGTTCGAAAATCAGCACGGAGCGCGGGAAACGACCGAACCGAGGCGCGGACACGAAAAACGGCGAGTTACGACTACAAAAATAATATTCGAGGTTATGAGGCGCAAGTGTGACAATAGTGAACCTGGTGAGATGGGGCACCGGGTCATAGTTGGGCGTCTGGTGGTGCTCCTCCCAAAGTCGCAGGAGTTCCGTCACTTCGGCGGCCGCTTCCATGGCGCGAAAAGCAGCCGCCTCAACTTTAATTTTTACTAAATCCGAATCTACGCTCACACTCGCACTCGACAAGTGACCGACGACGCACAATCGTACCAACTATGAACCTACTCGTACCAACTTTGGCCTACTCGTGCCAACGCTATCTTCGATGTTTTCTTATCACAGTACCTATAACGTCAAGATAGGTTCGACGTTATAGGGGGGAATTTAGGTAATCAATAAATGAAACATTTTTATATTTTTGCAAATTTCTACGTGTTAATTGCTTGTTTCAAATACATTAAAAAAATCGATGTTTGGGGGAGGGGGGACGTTATAGAGGGGATGTTATTGGGGGGCTTATTGTATTAGGTTGTAATACTCGAAATGCCCGATTTTTTTAAACCAATAAAACACTAGGTATTACTTTTTTAATTTTCAAAATTGGTGTACGAAAATTAGATTAATTTATAGAATTTATACCAAAAAGTCCTCAGCCGATGATTCGGTACCGAATATACTCCGTGTTTATAAAATTCTGTATTTTTAAAGGCTATATAACACTCGAAATGCCCGATTTTTTTTTAACCAACAAAACACTAGGTATTACTTTTTCAATTTTCAAAATTGGTTTACGAAAATTAGATCAATTTATACCAAAAAGTCCTCTGCCGATGATTCGGTACCGAATATACTCCGTGTTTATAAAATTCTGTATTTTTAAAGGCTATAAAGTCACCAAAAACCCTTTTATTAAAAAATCTTTTAATTGGTTCACGAAAATTACATCAATTTACGCCAAAAGCCTTCTGCGAATGATTCGGTACCGAATATACTCCGAGCTTATAAAATTCCGTATTTTCGAAGGCTATAAAGTCACCAAAGGCTCTCGTTATTAAAAACGCCTTTAATCGCTTAACGTCGTTCAGGATCACGAAACAAAAATAAGAGTCGCAATAAGCGCGACGACGGCCAAATCGTTACTCAATGACATACGACATACGATACACGATATACGTTGTGATTGTGCGACCGCGATAAAGTGGCGGAATAAAAAGAAGCGGCAACTGGTCTCGTCTAACCATGGTGGACCCCATGTTCGATTATCAATTTCGGCTCATCTTGATCGGCGACAGCACCGTGGGGAAGAGTTCGCTGCTCAAATACTTCACGGACGGGAAATTCGCCGAGGTTAGTATGCACTTAGGCCGCGAAGCCTTCGCCCCTTGTTTGTATTCGCCGCCAATTTTCGTTTGGTTTTTTTCCGGGTGCGCTCTTCCGAATTTCCACGTTGTCATTGTGATTGTATGCTAATTTTGAATGTCGCGCACAATTGCGTCTTTCTCTATTTCCAGTTAAGAATTTATCTTTGTTTACTGATACGTTTTTGTCAAGTAGTAGTGAAAATTTTCGTCATATTTACCATTTGCTGATTAGATCTGTCAAAATGTTTGAAAACATTCATATAATGATAAGGGCGTTATAATTAATAGAATACGTCATATTTTAATGATTGTCAAAACAAAAGATTTCTATGATCTCACACAAAATTGATAATTGTTCAATACAAATTTCGGGGCCTCTTTGACAGTATAAAACAACTATGAAATATTTTCGATCTGAATATCTGATTGAATAACATACGTTTAGTAATAAATACTAAATTTTTGATTGACTAAGATATGCAATATGAAATAAGTTTGTTTAGTTTTACTGACTGATTATAACGAATGTGGCCTTTGCCAAATCAACCCTCACATTCAGTTTTTTTAAAAGGAAAGTTCAAGGAAAATATGTCTAGATATCGCTAATATAATTTAGTGTGGGGTGATGTCAAAGATTATTTAGATTAAATTAGAAATTACACATTGGCTTATTGACAGATATTTGATTCATCAATTTGTTATACATTGGTCGATACAATAGGCCAATGTATTACAAGTTTGTAGTATGAGCAATATTTATTTGGATGTGGCTATTTGCAAATACACTATCTGCGAATTATTGGCTATTTGCAGATACACTAACTGTAAACTACTGGCTATTTGCAGATACACTAACTGTAAATTACTGGCTGTTTGCAGATAGCCAATAATTTGCAGATAGTATATCTACAAATAGCCTCAACCTATTTATTTACCTAAACTATATACAGTTAAACATTTTTGAAAGAACCGATTAAAAAAACGAGAGGAAAAACATAGATTGGGGTTTAAAATTGAAAAATTAGGTTTTCGGGGTTGCAAAAATCAAACACAAATTGCAGGAAAACATAAATTTCAAGCATATAAAATCAGAGTTTCACCGTGTTTTGATATTTTTTGAAATGCAAAAATTAAAACTTTTAATTTAGCTTTCAGATCCTACTGTCGGTGTTGATTTCTTCGCCCGATTGATCGAAGTGAAAGATGGCACCAAAATCAAACTGCAACTATGGGACACGGCCGGCCAAGAAAGATTTAGATCCATCACCAAATCGTATTACAGAAATTCAGTCGGTGCACTTTTAGTATACGACGTTTGCAAAAGATCAAGTTTCGAGCACATACCTCTTTGGATGATGGAAGCCAAAAGACACATAGAACCTCACAGACCCGTTTTCGCTCTCGTCGGATGCAAAGTGGATCTGGTCAGCGGAGGGAACAAAAATGGAGCACACAGAGAAGTGTCGTGCGAAGAGGCCAGAGCTTTCGCTGAGCAAAATGGCATGTTTTTTCTCTTTGTATTTTTTTTATGTTTTATTTGTATTAAAACTTCATGTTTATAAATTCAGGTCTTCATCACGTTGAAACTTCGGCAAAAACGGGTCAAAATGTTGAAGAAGCCTTCACTTTAGTAACCGAAGAAGTTTACAATAGAATTCAAACTGGAGAGTACAAGGTGGAAGACGGATGGGATGGTATTAAGACTGGATTTAATCGACCAAACGGTCTCGATTTTAATTTGATAGAAGCCGAACCAGCCAAATCTCACTGTTGCTAATAAAAAAACCGTCCATTTTCCAGTAACTCGTACACAGATAGTTTGTTACTCTCAAAAATAACAATGAAATACTATAAATTCATCTCCGTTAATTTTTTCCTAGTAATTTCCTAACTAACAATGAAATAAGTCATATTTAAAATAGAGTAACATGTTTTTATTAAAGTATCGGAACACAAAGATTCTTCAGGCATTTATCTTGAAATTATTAACCCCTTGCCCCATGAATTTATTTGCCACTTATTTATATGAAAACGTGTGTGAATTAAACAATGTATTCACTTTTTGATAATCGAATAGTAATATAGTGATTATGTATAAATAAGAGTGTTCGAGTATAGTTTTATAATAATTTTACTTAAACACTATTGAAAACGGCAATTAAAGATCAAACACCAGGCAATATTTGACCTGTGCGGTAATCGGTTAAGGCAATCGGTGATTATTGCATCGGTGAACAATGCCAAATACTCGTCAGGAAAAAATTTGAGTTTCGTTTATTAAACGAGCATTGATTAGGTTTTGTAGTACAAATTAAGCAACATCCATTATATACGTTTGTTACCCTGAAGAGAAAAGAACTCAAGGCATACAAGATCTGGTGATCGAAGGTTGATAACAAGCGCCTTAGGAGGGTACTGTCGGTAATGGACTTTTGTGTAAATTAACTAATATTTTTATTCATAATATATTTAACCTTTAGGACTTCAGAAAATTAATAACATTTGAAATTTTCACCGTCTATTGCGATTTGTTTTGTCATTCACTCTTATCTTCTTTATACTCTTAAAAGTTGTACATTTATTTGTAAATATATTGTTATTAGTTTTGTAGTGTTTTGAAAATATGTATTTTAAAATTTCAGATATGTACAAAATAGAGCACTAAATAATTAAGTAAACCAAATCAAAATCAACTGAGGTTCTAGAGGTCACATGTTACCATGATTATTTTTTTGAATGTTTGGGTTTATATTTATTTTTATTTAATGCTCGAAAATGCATAAATATTTTTTTGATTTTATAATGCAAAAAATTAGCTTTTTTTTTTGTTTTCAGGCCTAAATTTTTAATTTTAATATTATCATCAATTTATACAGGTATTCATGTGCTTTATTTACATGATGAATGTAATTTTTAAATGAAAATATTGTTCGACAAGCAAATATTGAACAAATGACCAAATCCTGGTTTTACATCAAAGAATTTTTTTTTACTGAAACGCCTATGAAAAGTTTTTATTCGCTCAATCTTATGTATTCAACATATAAAACTAGTCTAGAATGCTTTTCAATTTTTTCGACAAATAGAGTATAAGTTAATAAATTAAAATTGATTTTTTTTGTTATAGACATTCTCGTTTGTATGTATAAACTAATCGGCATGTAGACAACATATTTTTTGTGCTTTATGTTATGAAAACAAATATTATTTATGTCCATTATCTGGTAATCGTTATTAACCTGGTCATAGATGTAGCTTTTTCTTATATAATTAACATATAAAAATATATTATATGTTTAGCAACCTAGTTTTATTTGGTAGTTAAAAATAAATTTATATTCTTAACAAACAATACATAATACTTATTTTTCTTTGGTAGTCAAAATGTTTTTTTTTTTTAATTATTATTAATTAATGTTATATGAATATTCTCAATTTACTCGTTTTGTTATCTTTTAATTTTAATTCTTATTTTTAGTCAGATTTATTATTGATAAATGGGGCATTTTCAATTGATTGCGTGTGCATTAAAATGGTTATATTGTAGTAGTGATTACTTTCGAAAAGTAGAGTAATTTCATAATTTTCCTAAATATTCTCAATTTTACAAACTGTTTAATTTCCATAAATACATTTAAATTTACAAGATTAAGAAAGTGATAATAATCTATTACACAAATCATGTATTATCGTGATTTGCCGGAATAAATAATTAAGACTATGTGTTGTGGTTGTGTAAAAGCTAGATGGAATATATATACATATAAAGAATTGTTTTAATTTAAAATTTTCAAAATACCCTGAATAAACAATGTAATTTCTATGAAATTTTAAAACTACCCAGTCTCGCCATTTGCAATTTTGTATATTTCGTTTTTCCTCTTGAGAACTAAGGTAAATCTCGAGCCTATGTAATGACTAATAATTTTTTGCAATTTCAAAATTTAAACCCTTATATGTACCTTATAAAATATAAATGTATATAAAATTTGTATAAATTTTTGAATAAATAATCTTGCAAATAAGGTTCCATATTTATATTTTCTTCGTCTTTAGGTTTTATAAATGTCTACATCCAATTGAATCGAAAAAAAACGTATAAAACCATGATAATAGATCAAGATTAAATATTATCTTCTTGAAAGATAAATTACTAATCTTAACAGTTCAGACAATGAAAGCATCTGAGCAATTTGTAATTGTTAATAAATTCAATGCAATGAAAATTGAAAAATTGGTTATATTATTTCTAAAATGAAAAAACGCATTTGATTTCTTATCATTTATTTTCAAAATGTTGTTTTTCAGGACATAAAAAATTCAAAATCTCACTGCTCGTTTGATTGTTGACATGCTCTTGAGATTTGCAAGTAGCTTTTCAAAATTTCTAATATTTTGAAGGCTACAAAACTCTAATATAAAATATAGAAATATTAACATTCGCATCTTATTTATACCAGCACCATCAATTGGTTAAATAAATTGTTAACACTTACAAGATGAAATTAATTTTTTTGGCAAGACATTAAAATCGATTAAGATATTCGTGTCACCAACTACATCATTCAAGATGTTAAAGTGTCTAACAATCAACAATACAATCTTTTTTTATTATTTTACTAAAATTTGTGTGTAGCTTATGGTCACACAGTCAACAATCACCACAAAAGTGAAAGTCGTAATTTATACAGAAAACATTAATAGTTTTTTTATGACGTGTTTAATTGAATTTAAAATATTAGTTCGTCTAACAGATTGTAAGTGTATTTCATAATAAAAAATAATACTTGAACATTCATGAAAAAAAGCGAAAGAAAAAATATCTAGTAATTCTTAAACACAAAAGTACATCGTAATAAATGAGGTAACATGTAAAATACAATAAACATGTAGTATCACAATTATTTTTTTTTAATAAATCAAAATCTCCATCGATATATACCCATGTATTTGAAAAATTACACTTTGATGATAGTTACGAAACATTTGTATGCTATGTGCTTGAAAAACTTGAACAATGAGTTCAACAAATAATATAAATTATACTTCAAATAAATTGACAACATAAATATAGCTAAAAGAATAATATTCAATGACATTGAGCATTGACAATTTGACAATATAATACTTATTTAATATAAGTTTTAATGAATGAGCATATTATCGCAATTACAGTGAAATTATTGTAGTAAAAGACAAAATTACTCAACCATAACTAAAAATTTATCATTTACAAACATAACGCTATTCTGTAAGGCTGTTCTAACATCGATAGATGAAATTCTAGCCTATTTGACGACAAACTTCCATTTCTCTATTCGTTTCTGCGTATTGTGGTCTATTCAATATTTCACACGGCCAAATATACTAGTGAAATAATAATTATATAAATGAGATAACACTAAAACAGCCTATGAATATATAGAAGTTACTCCTTAAAAAATAATTTGGCAAATGCATGTGTTTTTGATGAATGTATTTGCTCACTGACTTGCAAATGTGTATGATTTATAATACTTGCACAAATCTATTATAAACACTTTTTTAGTAATACTGTCAATAATACAATTACATTTTGGCATTATTAGAACGGTTTGTAATCAGCAAAAAGAATACTTAAGTTTAGACAAACATTACTTTTGTAATATGCGAAAACAGACTAATACTTGTGTGTAGTTTATATTTGGTGAATAACAACTGTTAAAACAGTTATATAGTATATCTTATGTGTCAGGAGCATAAGCTACAATAGATTAAAAAAACACACACACACACAAATGTATCATAGATGCCAAAATTTGAATAGGTATTATTTAAGTGTTATTATATTTGCAGTAATAAGAAAAACCAAAAAAATAAACATTTTTTTAAACTCATTAAACTTGTGAACGGTGAGTATCTTACTGTTTTCTGGTCTCAGTTATATTTACGAATATTGTATAAATGCATGATTTTATTGCACTTCTCATAATCAGGCACAATGAGCAAAATTTAAAATACATCAACAGAACTAGTCACATCTGACGAAATATAAAAAAAAGTTGAGCAGGCACTAAATGGGAATTATAGAAAATATGCGTATGCAAATTTTATCTACATTATGATTTACAAGCTTACACTAGATTTATTGTTTTTTTTTGTGATTAATTCTTTAAAAAATTAATGAAATATTTGTCAGGATAATGTAACCTATACATAATGAAAAAAATATATTTAAATTTGTTTTAAATTGTCCAACGACATTAAA
This sequence comes from Hydropsyche betteni, assembly GCA_028571205.2. NCBI lineage: Eukaryota > Metazoa > Arthropoda > Insecta > Trichoptera > Hydropsychidae > Hydropsyche > Hydropsyche betteni. The sequence continues at coordinate 1,097,381 of JAOXNN020000082.1, forward strand.
TTGAAAATCATGTGACGAATTTGAACTCAAAGAAAACTTTATATAATGCATAATTGAGCTTATATTAAAAAAAATACAATCCAACTAGTACCAGATTGATCACATTTAAATTGTTATAATACAAGCGAAATGTATTATCGTGTTAATCCTTAGTCACATTTTCAACACATACATCAAGTTCTTTGGGAACTATAGAATTTTCAGATAAACTGCTCCTCGATAAGTCACTTTCATTTTCGATGTTACATTTTTTTTCAGGTTCTTGTGAAGGGTTATTTACAGTTATTTTTTCCAATTTTGATAATGAATCTCCCTCAAGATTGACATTTGATGGAACATTGTCTGCACAAAAATAAGAACACAATTAAAAGAGAAAAAAAAAATAGTAACACTAGTACATGCTAAGAAAAAAACCTTTGTTTGAATCTTCTTTAGAAATCACTATAACATGCTCCTGAAGTTCACTCGAATCATTAACTACGGGAATTTCCAGTGTATTTTCACTATTTACAACACTTTCTGGTGATTTTGGTTTAAGATCGGAAACCGCAGAGTTATCGAATGTTTCGCTAGCAATTACATCATCTGTAGAAGTGTTTTTTTCAATTTCATCTTTGCTGGAAGCTACCGGATTATCTGAATTACTGGCTTGTTCATTTTCAAACGAATCATTAGTTGCCATACTCTGGGTGAAAGAAAGATCATTAAACGTAGTGTAAGGATTGCAACCAAAAGAGTCCAAATTATTTTGTGTGTCAGTGGTGTTTTCAAATTTGCTGAAATCTGCCCATCCACTTTGTTCGTTTCCAAAATTATCTGCGATTCCCCAAGCTTTTTTTAGAAAGTTAAATTGAAATAAATTAACTTAAAATAAGTTATTAGATAAAATCATTTTGAGAATCATAGAAGACTTACGAGAAAGTAAAATTGTGTCCAAATCAAAAGAATGTAGCGCCTGCATCACTGAAGATGTTGCCATTTCTTTAGAATTACTCCACGGAAACATGACATTTTCGGATGCGTTTTCTTGCACATCACATTCACTTAATTTACTTGCAAGCCCCAAAATCTTTTGATCAAACGATTTCGAAGGAGCACCCTCTTCAAATTCTTCACTAGGGGATTCGGTATCGGCAAGAGAAGATGCCATACTGAAAATAAGGAGAAATAAAGTATGATGAATCAGATTAATACTTTTTTATATCAAAATAGAACCTCACTTGTTCGTAAGAAACATATCATTATTCTTCTGATTTTGTGGGTGGTTAGCAGAATTTAAACTATCACACATAGAAAGGAAAAGCTCTTCAGCAATATTACGATCATCGTTAAATGAGTCACTAAAATTGTAATAAATTCATTATTCATTTGCATAGAAAATTTTGTATAAATTACATATGTAAAATATAATTACTTGTCATCATCGTAATCATTATAAAATTCTTCATTAGCTGGGTAGGTTACGTACGACATCTATAAAATTAATACGTTTTAAATGTAGTTTACAGTTTCAATATAGAAGTAATCATTAAACAAAAATGATATTTTAAATTTTTCAGGAATATCAACATTCTGTAGCATATTAAATGTTTTTTACCTGATATGAGTGCTGTTGATGATGAGCACTATTATTTGACTGAAGTGGATGCGCTCCTCCCTAAAATATCCAAAAGACTCAATTTAGTTACATTGAAGTTATAATGCTTTATGATAAATAACGAATTTTACCAAATACAACTTTTGCGCCGCATTGACTTTTTCTAATTTATCCGACACCATTGCCGTCCATTTATTTTTTGTCTCAACGGGGATTCCTTCCATCAATTCAGGATACTGTTCTAAGTGTGTATTTAGGCAATTTGCAATAGCTATCAAATGGCCCATATAACCGAATCGTGGCTTCAACATTTTTCTTTGATGGGAAAAAATCAAATTATTGCAATGCAAAATAATCTTCAAACCTAACTAAATTGACACATTGAAAAAAGTTGTTTGTTATTATAGATTGGCTTTATTTTTTCATATAGAATATTTTTGTTATGTTCAATGTGCCAACTTAGTTTAGTCAACATTAAATCAGATACGTACTGTGATTCATCATTTTCTTCCCATGCCTTGACTATTTTATCCATTAACTTACATTCAACAAATAGCTGTAAGAAAATATTGCAAATTAAACAAAATAATATGAATAAAACAATGATTTTTTATAAGAATATGCAACTTACATAATTAGCATAAATTTCTTTTTGCATGAAATTTGGATTTGTTATAATATTCACTACATGACCGTGCAGAAAATTATTCCACTTGTATTCCACGAACATGTTAAACAAAACAGTGACAATGTCATTTTGTACCATAGCTAGAGCTACCCCTGAATTGTCCAATGACACTAACACTTCCAATAATTGTATTACAGCCAAACGAGCAGCTCCAACAGGTTTTTCGATTAAATTACTATAGCCATACTGTCGAAATAATTTTAGAGTCAGCAAAGTCAGAGAATTGTTCTGTTATTTTAAAATAGTTTAAAATAAAACAACCTTAAAACTTGTTGGAGTGTCATACAAGACGTCCGTCAAGGCAGGCAAAAAAGGCAATATCAATTCTGCTATCCGATTTAATTCATTAGGATCTATAGACGGCGGTTTGATAAAACTGTAAATAATAAACACATTTAATATATTTTTTTAAATTTCATTTTGATAATTTGAATAAAAAATATATTTACCCAGGTACGTTATTAAGGAGCACCAAAAGAACCTGAATACCATTAATTATAGCTATTTGTTTGGTTTTAGGTGGTGAAGAAACTATGGACGTTAACAATAACGTAACAATAGAAGAATCCTTACATTTTTCTAATAAGGGATCTGGATCGACATTTGTTCTTAAAGAGATAAACATAAAATTACATTCTAAAAATGTCAAATACAATAAAATTTATAGATGTAGAGCTTACGATCTATCGGCAGTAGTGTCTCTGCCGTTTATTATAATATTACATAGCAACTGAGCAGCATTAGTGGATTTTCCCATTAACAATCTATATTCTAAATCGTCATCTTTTTCTACAGACGCTTGATCATCTTGGCTTGAAGTTTCGTTACTAGAGACCTTCGCACTACACTTATCGTTTGGTGATTTATATATACCACACGTTAACCAAATAAGGTTCTCAATACAAAATTGCGAATCCAACCACTTGAAAAAATAGATAAAAATAATATAGAACATACAAAAAAATAATTTATGATCGCATATTACAAAGTATACCTTAAGTATACCCTGTTCCATGATTTCTACGCGAATAATACATTGAAGGGTATCCATTATTGCCGAAGTTCCGATGTGATTCAACAATCCATGAAAAACGTCGTTGTTTTTGAAAAAATCCAAAACTCTAATACAAATCAGTTGATACGAATACCAATCCTAAAGTACAAACGGACACAAAAATATAATTAAGTTTGTATTCGTTTAATAACAGAGCAAAATATGAAGTGAATGCTCCGAAATTCAAAACAGTTTAGAGAATTTTACCTGACCACAGTGCCTAGAAAGCAAAACGTTAAAAGTTTTAGCAAAGAATGAAGCTAATAACGTGTTGAGAGGCGGTTCCGATTCTAGAAAGGAAGAAAGCTTCTTCAACAACTCAGTATCGACGGCTATTTTTTCCATGATGCCCGTCAGCTGCAACAAATGTTAATCGTCAATTCGATTCATCGCTACAAACACAAAAAGACGTCTCGCATACCCCTAATCCGATTATTTCACTCGCCAACGCCGGATGTCTATAAGAATTTTCCGGATCCGTTTCATTCGGCGGCTCGTTGATTATCAAATCGATCAATTCTTTAATAACATTTGGACGTTCTAGGCTAAAAACGAACAAAAATGAATATATAACATATAAGAATCATAATAATGTTTCAGAATGGATCGTACAATTCCACTAGTTTCTTGTTTTGGGATTTGCACTCGTGCAAAATATCGTCTTGGTCTAACAATTCGGCCAACGTTACATCCTAAAAATATAAAGATGTTTAATGAACCATTATAATGTCATACTAAAGTATTAATAAAGATTGATCGAATAGAACTGATTGGTGCTTTGGTAGAGATAACTAATAAAATAATGGCAAAAAATTAAATGGTTGGAATTTAATCAAAAACGGTCAGAATAAAATAATAATTGGTCAGAATTCAATAACGAAATAGTCAGAATTCAATAACAAAACGATCAGAATAGGTAATGGTTCTTAATATTATTCTGACCTTTTGATTACAATTCTGACCAAACATGATTAAAATTCTGACTAATATCAAATAAGCTGTGATAAATGAGATAAAAATTCTGACCAAAATCGTATTTAAATTCTGACAATTTAAATAGAACAAAAAAATAAATGGTCAGAATTTTAATCATGTTACGGTCAGAATTTAAATAAAAAACGGTCAGAATTTAAATAAAAAACGGTCAGAATAAAATGATGAATTGTCAGAATAGGTTAGGTTATGGTTCTTTATATTACTCGGACCTTTAAATATAAATTCTAACAAACCCAGTTAAAATTCTGACCATTCCATATTTTTTCTAACCTTTTTGATTAAAATCTGACTAATATCAAATAAATTCTGATAAATGGGATAAAAATTCTGACCAATATCAAATATAAATTCTGATAAATGGAATAAAAATTCTGACCGAAATCGTATTTAAATTCTGACCACTTAAATAGGACAAAAAATTAAATGGTCAGAAATTTAATCATGTTTCGGTCAGAACAAAATGACGAATTGTCAGAACAATATAATAAACGGCCAGAATAGGTTAGGTCAGGGTTCTTCATATTATTATGACGATTCAACATAAATTCAGACAAACCCAACAAAAACTCCGACCGTTCAATATTCATACTGGCCTTTTTGACTAAAATTCTCAACAAAACATCCCGACCGAAACCCGACAAAAATCCCATTCAAATCCTGACCATTCAAACGAACAACGATAAGCGCGCAAGATGCGCCAACGTCACAAATACAACACGCCGACATCTTACAACAATTAAAACAACGTTTCGCTCGACCGAAATACCTGCTTGTCGAGCAACACCGAAATGGTGGAGGACACGGCGGTCGGGTTCTCCGACCAGAACATGACGTCGGGGCTCGCGGGGCTCGTCGCCACACGCTCGCGGCGGCTGAAACGCGTCACGGAACGGACCGTCCCGTCGCTGGCGCTGAAAACGGGGGCCCGCGCCCTGCGGCTGGGAGCTCCGGCGCCTCGGCGGTTTGACGGCTGGCGGACGAGCAGCGACGACGGCCACCCCCCCGCGACCCGCTGCGCACGGCCCGCCTCGTCTCGCCTGGGCTCGCGCTCGCCGCGATCGGGTCGTGATACGCCTTTTGGCGGCCATGTGGCGTTCGTGTGTTCACGGAGGGAATCTTTCGGATTGGGATGGTGAATGTTTAGTGCGGAATCGTAATGTGTTAAAAGAATTTGAAATTGGGGGAGAAGTGGCGTGAAAGAGCCGCGTTTTGAACGAGCCGTTTTCGTTTGTTCGGTGGGTTTTTTGATGAATCGTGTAGGTGTTAAGGGGGTGTTCTGCTTTAGAATTTCGAAAAAAATCGATTTATTTTTATTACATATTTTCAAAGTTTTTAAGAGTATGTTCTTAAGAGGGTTTTTCGAAATTCGAATTTTTTTCGGAGTTATAGCTATTTTTTTGGTCCATAAAATTGGTGTGAATGGCAAAAAGGTGTAGCTGAGGGCACTATCGATGAGTTTTTCCATGAAAATCCTCCTCTAAGGCCAGGCGCCCACAGGCGGCTAGCCGCGGCGCGATCCACAATGGAACACACCGCTTTAGGCTGAAGTGCGCCCATATGGTTTATGGGCGCACTACAACCCAAAACAATGCGTTCCATCACAAATCGCGCCGCAACCAATCGCCTGTGGGCACCTGGCCTTACTCTCACTACAAAGCTTTATCCTTAGACTGACATTTAGTTTTTACCTTAAATACCCTCCAATACACTAGTGTTGAAAAATTGATCACAGAATTTATCTGTAAAAAACAAATCTTTAAAATTACATTAGATTACTCTTATCGTGAAAAGGTAATCTACAACATATAAATTTATACATTAATTTTGGCAATTTTATATTTCGAATAAAGGTTGAATGATAGTTTTCAATCAAATATGTAATAACCAATTAGTAGATGAAATGGAAAAAGGAGAGCTCTTCTCAATTAGTGAAATATTTATCAACATATACATTTATATAACAGTTTTGAACGTAATCATTTTCACTAATCGCATAAGTCAAGCGAAAAGTGGCAGATTTTATTTATTCTTTTTTTTTTTCAATCTAAGCACTTGTAATGAAATAGAAATTGACAAAACTTCTCACTATCAATGAAACACGCAAAAGGGTTAAAACCCATCGACCACATCCGCACCACTAAAGACCAAACACCGTCCCGTTTCGCGCCCAATCCCACGCACGACACCCAAATATGACACTACACCAAAAAAATAAAGCGCGCACACACACACACACACACATAAGGGCACGACGAAAAAGCGAGTCGTTAACCCTTTGTGGGCGGCGTTATCTCGCCGCGCGTATTTATGCACGCGCCGCGGGACCAGGGGTTGCCAGAGATAGGGCCCGCGAGCCGGGGATTTGTACTGATTTGAATATTCAACCCGCGCCACTACCCACCCCCGCGCCCTGCCCCGCCCCTGGTTCGTGCTGAGGGCGGAGGGGGGCGGGGATTGCGGGGGCGCGATATCCGTCGCCAGGGGAGGCAAACCCTTCAATGTTTCATGCGTGTGCTTGTTAATGCATGGCGGGCGAACGGGCGCTTTGGACCGTTGGCGTTTTTTGTTCGTGGTATGAATTCGGGTGAAATTTTTTAGGGTGTGGGTGATTTCTTTGTTTCTATTATGGTGTTTGGTGTTGTTGTGTAATGATAATGATTTAGTTTTGCTGGATGTGATGATTAAAGTTGAACGATAAATGGGGAAGATTTACGTTATTATGCATCATTGATGTGAGAACATTTAATGAGTATTAAATCTTTAGCCTTTGATTTTTTATAAAAGACTAGCGGTAGTACATAGCGTTGCTTGGGACTTAAATTTTAAATCAAATTATTTTTTTAATTTAAATCCATTAAAATAACAGCACAAAGCAGGCCGCGTATTGTCGTATATTATTATTGGGGAACGTTTTTTTGCGGGCCGTCCCGTTTTGGGTTCTGGGAAATATGGCCACCCTATTTTAATGATACAAAAACGTTATCGACAAAAAATACATATACATATACATGCCAATTTTTGTGGCGGTCAGTCGAACGGTGTTGGAGTGAAACGGCAACAAACAAACAAACAAACAAACAAATAAACTAACAAACAAACAAATATACCAACATCCATTTTTGTATATATGGATAGAAAAATTATTGTGTTATGAAATAGATTTTTAATACTAATTTAAAATTTATCTCTCCATTACTATTATGTGAATAATTCAAAATGTATAATTTTGTGATGAAATATTTCAATGAGTTGCCCTATAGTAGGTTTTATATGGGTCACGTGAAATTATTGTAATATTGATTGGAAAATTATATTTGTAATCAAATAAATACATTCCTGCAAACAAAATGTGTCTAAATATTATAAAATAACCGTTTCCCATTTGTCTGTCCATGGTAAAGCTCACAGCAAACATTCACTGCGGTCAAATGAATACATGTATGTTCTATGAAAGTAAACCGTTAATGTTTCGAACTCTTTATATCAGTTCGAATCGAATTCCAAAATAATAAATTTCATGTTTTATTTCAAACAATAATAACAATTAATATTGAACGGGTATACCCTCTAATTCAAAATGAAAAACATCAAAAAAAATCTAATTTCTCCACACATCCGAAGGGAAGTCCACCATTCCGCCCGTTACAAGCACCTCACTCTATGACAACATTCTGAGCCGCCTTAGTTGGGTGCCAGCAACACTGGGCGAAACTACGGGCGCCACTTTTGCATTTATTGGGAATTCTACATTTAATTTTTATCTAATTGTAAGCAATCACAAAGAACTACTTTCCAAAGAGCACATGGAATGCCGAGGTGTGAAATAATCTCCGAAATATGTTCTTCCGTGAGCCGTCCGAAGGTGCAAAAGGCACGAAAGGCAAATAGAAATGACATTAGCAGTAAATGACCTAAACGCCAATAAATTTTCAATATTTATCGGTAAATGAAAAAAAAATATGTTTCGAATATTTTGGAAAAGTGTTGTTTTTTGTTTTACGGTTTTTTCGGCTTTTCATTATTTTTTTTTCGATTTTTGCAGTTTGTGTTTGAAATTTAATTTACTGGTAATTAGTGAAAAAAAATTGCAGATAACCAGTACATGAAAATTATTGTAAATCTGACATCCCTAGAGTAAACAAGACGATATTAACCAAACAAGAATATCAAAGTTTTATAACTAACGAGCAAAGTTTAAAACAACTTAAAACAGTTTTTCCCGATTTCAATTTAAAATTTAATTTAGCGATAAACCGGTGATTGGTAAAAAAAGAGCAGATTACCGGTGAATGAAAATTACGCTAAATCTAACATCCCCCGAGGAAACGAAGTCGATATTTGTATTAATAGATAGCAAACTGTCAGAAATTCCCAACACATATATTATACCTAACAAACAAAACTTAAAGCAAATTAAAAAAAAAGAATATCGCACCCATGGAATATTCACCAGTTGAGAACCCCTGGGGTGTTTAGCGAAGGCGGAAGACCGTAAGACGTCCTGTCCCGACTCGCCTACAGCCCACCCGCCCACTTAGTCTCGGGGCAAAAGATAGATGCTACCTTGCGCCGAGATAGCGAACGTCTTCGAGACGGGCCGGAATGGAAGGGGATCCCCGGCTGGAGGGTAGGCACGTCCTGGAACGGGTCGGGACGGATTACCGCCTCTGGGCTGGAATGGAAGCGCGTAATGAGAGACGCCCAACCCAGTTATTGGGTCACTATTTATCAACTGCGACGAAAGCTGTGAACGGATAGACAGGAAGTAGACAGAAGGCACCCGGTGTCCGGTTGGGCGAATATCCTGTGGGGTTGAAAGCTACGGCACTGTATGTGTATCCGTTTGAGTGAGGTTTTTTTTTTGAAATGTCGTCGAAAGACTTTTTTTGAAGGATTTTAATATCATAATAATCGAATAGGAAGCCCACCATCCCGCCTGTTACATGCTCCCCCTCTGTGTCGGCTTATTGTTAGTTGGGTGCCAGCAACACTAGGCGAAACTACGGGCGCCACTTTTACATTTATTGGGAACTCTACATTTAATTTTAACCAAGCAATTGCGAAGGACTACCTACCGGGGGGTATACGGGATGCCGAGGCGAGAAAAAATTTAACGAAATATGTCTTCCCACGAGCCGACCCTCTTGGTGAAGGTACAGAACGCACGAAAGGCGAATTTCGAGAAAGCGAGGTCTATATTGAATGTCAAAAATTAATTATTTAGGCTCAGAATACTTATCAAAATGTTGAAATAAAAATAGGATTGTTCACAATACAAATAAAGCATGTTCATTATAAAAACAAACGACGGTCAGAATAAAAATGAGTAGCCAAAACTAAAAAAAAATTCTTTCATACAATGGATTATAACTTGATCAAATATGTCATTGCAAAATATCGATATTTTTTATGTGATAAAAGGGTAATTTATAATTTTGGCGCCTTTCAATGTTTAACTGATTTAAGTTGCCAGAACTGCATTACTCTCGTATGCATACTCGTTTGTAGATTGGCGTTTGACGGTTAATTTCGGTAGTTGATTGTAGTTTGTAAACATAATAGAACCATTGCATATGAATTAAAATAAATGATGACTTTGATGAAAATACGAACCTTTATTGATAAAATCGTGTTTTGAAGAATCGAGAAGTATTATATTAATACTAGTTTGTTTTTATTGTATTGAGAGTTACCACAGCAACGATTTTCTTAGAACGTTACCATAGATAGAAGGACGAAAATCTGTTTTTGTTATATAAAGGCGTCTATTGGAAGTTAGGAAGATATTTTAAAGAAGCTGAATGTTAAAATCTAAGAGTTAGGCTTCATCGTAATCATAAGGATGTAATTATAACATTATATTGATGCGTTATCATAAATACGGCCGTATTTACACTCATGCTCATGAGTCTCACCTTTAAATGAAAAATATGCATTTGCATACATCTAACAATTGCATTTTATTTCGATCGTACGTAATATTCATTATATCTTAAATATATAAAAGGAAAAATTACAATCATTAGAAAAACTAAAACTGAAATTATTTGCATATGATATGAACGCCATAATAAAAATCTGCAATTCTTGTCCATATGCTACAAAGTAGTTATCAAAAATTTTAATTACCAAAAACCATTATTTCTACGAATATCCATATATTAACTATAACATATGTTGCTCAATTTCAAAAACAAATTCAGCAATACAGTAGCGCAAAACGAATCTACGAAATCAACGGAAACCATCCGCATCGAATTCCATCAAAACTTAAAATTCCCAAAGACCAAACTCAAATCCAATTCATACCATTACAAAAACATAGCACATGATTAAAACAAGCATAGAAACGTATATATATATATATATTCAACATAAAAGCAGTAGGACTAAATCCGTCGTGGGGCTTGTTGACACTGTCCCGGCGCGGAGCCGAAGCGTCAGCGAAACCAATCCATCGCGCCCCCATTTGGCCCCCAGACGACGCCGAGGGCCAAATGGGGGCCGCGGAGGGGGTGGGCCGAGGGGGTGAGCGGAGTCTCGGCATGGGGAATCCGCCCCCATGACGGCAGGGTCTCGCCCCGAAGCCCCGAGTCCCGAGCCGACGCTAATCACAAAGGCTCACCGAGCGTGCCATGGGTACGTGTCGCGCACGTTGTGAACCTTTTGATGGTGTTTATCTATTTTTTTTTGTATTTATTTATTTTTATAATGATGAAACTAGAGAGTTTTTGTTATTTTATATGGAGTTCTTCGTGGATATCAGTCTTTTGGGATGCTTTGACGAAAATTTAATGTAAAGTTTTCGGTGAATCTAAATGTGGCGCCCGTAGTTTTATCGAATGTTGTTGGTGGGCCAACTAAGCTGATATGGAGAGGGGTTCGTGTAATAGGTTGGATGAATATAGTTTTTTGATAAATGTAAATGTTTAATTTTCTTAATTATTTCATTATCATCAATGTCGACTCGTTTTGTGCCCCTTTTCATGACAAGGTCTCCCCATCAAATGTTGGGAATCAAGGCTACATACCTTATCCGAGAGCTAACTTCGTATCGATAAGGGACATGTACGCCCATGCCAGCGGAGGAGGCTCTAAGACCAACGATATTCAAGTTTATGTGCTAGAATTTTTACACGCAGACTCTCCACAAAGCAAATCTCAATGACCACCCGTGGGGCAAAAAGGTAAAGACTGAGCAAACTGCGCCATTTCTGACCATTTTTGTGATCGCAATAACCACCACTTTGACAGACGAGACGAGAGCGAGTGGTTCTATGTGGCTTAGACCTTGATAAGACACACTTTATAGGCCTTCGCCATTACTAAAGAGAAATTTTAATTAGTTTTGCGAAATGTATCAAGTTCTGTTGCTTGTTTAGATTTGTGAGATCAGAGATCGACAGATGAATGTACATAATTATATGTTGAGAATGTTGACAATAACTAAATGATTTTAATACTCAAACTCTCGAATAAAATCAAAACGAAAATTTCACAAATCCACATTTCATAAATAAAAATGAAAAAAAAATTTTCGAACATAACTTTTTTTTCATATAAACAAAATTTGTAATAACACAAATAAACAATTAAATCAAATTCCAAATATTTCATAGAAAAAATTTATCACGAACCAAAATCTTCACATCTACACCGTTCATTTCCCGATTTCATTCAAAACACCACGGCATCAAAAACATTCAAAAATATAAATAAAAAATCGCCAACTGGTCGCGAACCCCTGCAGTTCGTGAGAATCCATGCGTATACGTTTCGACCGCCAAAGCCGGCGCGAACGAACGCTTCGTGGAAACACACCGGCGGCGCTTACGCCGTTTCGGCGCCGAGCGCGGCCCGCGTTCCGCACGGCCCGCAGAGCGGAAAACTCGGCGCACGCTCGGCGCCCGAACGACGCAAGCGACGCCATCGCAGAACGGGCTGCCCGCCGAGCACACCCTGCCCGCGAACGACGTTCGCTTTCCAAATACAAGCACGTGCTTATACTTGTGCTCGTGTACGCGAGCTATATGAATTATCTATGTGTATGCCGATGCGTGGTGGGAACGAGCGTGGGTTTAAAAACAAATATTTGTTCTGTGTATAATTGTCGAAGTTTGATCTGGGCTGTGTGGCGTCCAATTTCGAGATTTTTCTTTGTCTAAACGGCAACAGGAGGGTTGTTTTAGAGGGGTGCAATGTTAAAATTATTATTGTGCATAGTCGAATCATCATCATCATAAGCAGCCCGCCCACGCCCACTGCTGGACAAAGGCCTCCCCGATACTTTTCCATTCGTATCTATCCTGAGTCACTCTCGTCCATACGACATCACACATATTTCGTATTTCGACTGCCCATCTGCCACGCGGCCTTTTTTGTGGGCGTTTAACGCCACTCGGATACTAGTCCAGGATTTCCCTTGTCCAGCGACCATCCTCCCTTCGTGCAATATGACCTGCCCACTGCCATTTAAGTTTCTTCGCGCGTTCAATCACGTCTGTGACTTTAGTCATTTTACAGACCCATTCATTCCTCTTACGATCTTTCAGTGAGATACCTAGCATACGTCACTCTATCGCTCTTTGCGCACACCGTAACCTATTTATTTGCCTGACATTCAAGCACCAAGTTTCACTGCCATAAGTTAGGGCGCATAGTCGAATACGTGGTATTTATTGGTGAATGGTTCAGGATAGAAGCGAATGGTAAAGTATCGGGGAGGCCTTTGTCCAGCGGTGAGCGTGATCTGGCTGATTATGAAGAAAAACTATAATATATTTAATTTTAATATTTTTTGCCAGTAAATTTATTCGATAGTAAATTTTGGAATACAATTTGGAACTTGGAATTTTGAATTTCGGAACCCAAAACGGGACGGTCTGCAAAAAAATTTCCCCGCCTATTTAAAGAAAAGTTTTTTTTCGAGAGGGTTTTTGTATCATTAAAATAGGGTGACCATATTTCTCAGAAACCAAAACGGGAAAATCCGCAAAAATTAAATTAAAAGATAATTTGATTTAAAATTTAAATCCCGAGCAACACCGAGTATCTACTACCGCTAGTATAATATAAAAAAAAAACTAACTTAACATATGCACGTTACCGTTACGCAACATTTTAGCACAAGAATTATAACTTCAAAAACATTTCTAACGCACAGCAAAACCAAACTAAACATCTGTATCATTAATATTTGTTGCACATTTCATAAGCAGGGTGTAGCAGGCGCTGGGGAGGACGGGCCCTTGGGTGGGTCTCGTCGGCAGACGGTGGCACTAACGGATGGATGGCTGCTGGGGGAGGGTCGGATGAGGGTAGCGTGCGGAAAGGGAGGGTCTGGAGCTACATAACACGACGGTGGCATCTGGCAGACGGGAAGAGGACCCAGAGGCCGGGATGGGAGCGCCGTAGACAGAATCACTTAGGGGCGTCCCGCGATATTGGGCCCCAACATCGGCACCAGCGCGCGGGATGGCATCTGGGACGGGTACAATCCGTGGCCCGCTCGCACACAAATCACCATTAGCTTGACCGGTCACGTTCCGGGTAACGAACATGCTCGGTTTGTGAGCTCAGGCCGGCCGAAGGCAACTGTTGCCCGAGGCGTCCCGATTGAGGATTGTGTCCGTGTGGGGGATTTGGAGATTTCACTTTTGTATGGTTTCGTTTTTAATGGTTTTTTTATTGGGTGTGTTGTTGTTGTTGTTGTTAAAGATTTATGTTAACTTAAGCCAAGAACTTTTTGATGGTATTCAAAGTTCTGTTGTTTTTTTTATATCGTAACTAGCGGTAGTACCCGGTGTTGCTTAGGACTTAAATTTTAAATCAAATTATTTTTTAATTTCATTTTTGCGGACCGTCCCGTTTTGGGTTCCGGGAAATATGACTACCCTATTTTAATGATGCTAAAAAAATTCTCCAAAAAAAAAATACACATACATACCAATTTTCATGATGATCGGTCGAATGGTGTTGGAGTGAAATGGAAACAAACAAATATAATATATATAATACATATATTATATATACAAACATCCATTTTTATATATATAAATAAAGTAAATTAAGATATTCGAATACTAAAAATTATTTCTCAAACTTCGTGTAATTGCATCCAACAAATGACTTTATCGTTTTTTCCCTTAACATTGGGAACCAGCATTGAATATTGAGCTCTTTAAAAATAAACTTTTTTATTACTATGTCAAAAAGAGAAATTCTCCAATTTTCGATAATATATGATTTTTTCCAGCAGAAGATGTTGTGTGGGATAACAATGGTAAATATGACAATTCATCTGCAATTTTTCTGTTGAATTTATAGACAAAATAAGTCAATTACTAAAAAAAATATCAACAGGAAGAAATCTTTCAATAATTATTGAATGGCTAATAATTTATATTTGAAATCAAAATCTAATAAAATTAATAAACGAATTTGATTGCAGAGATTATTTATTATATTATATATTTATATTTATTATTTATTTAGAATCCTTCCATTAATTACAATAGCACTTCAAAAGCCATTTTCTTATCACACGTACTAAACAATAATTCCAATTATTAAAAAAACTAAATAATAAAATTTTCGAAGTAAAAAATCTTAAAAAAAAAAAACGAATTCACACATTATTATAACTAATCCATTTTTTCACTGCCGCATTGAAGCAGTTGAAGATATTTATTTAAAAATTTGAATATGACGCAAAAATTTCGCAATAAATAACACCGGTCCCGTCGGCAAGGAAATAGAAACAATTCCGGTATGTAACGGAAAACGGGATGGGAAATCGAGTGATCCCGTTCGGGAGACCGCGACTCCCGGAACGGTCCCCTGAGGGAATCCTGTGAGTTCCGGACGAACGACCACCCCACACCATTGAGCATACTGATTCCCAAACTTCCAGCCGTTATTATATCCCAATATTAAATCGTTTAACAATTATAAATAAAAAACTGGTAAACTCGGGTTCATATTATAATAATCTTCATATGCAATTTATATACGTTTGCGTGATAGCGTTTTTCGTGAAAAACGCAAAAGATGGAAGAAACGATTAATATTTTTGAGTCGAGTTAGTAACATCAAGTAATTAAGTATAATTTCAGCAGTTTTTTAAAGGTTTTTGAATTTTGAACTGTTTTTTGATAAAGTAACATCATTAACATTGTAATAAATCGGCAATATGATTATAATGGCACAAAAATTTCACATGTCCACTAATATGGGCCATTGAACGTCACTTGTCCATTATTATGGACTCAAAACTTACGTTTTTGTGATGAATGCTTTGTTGAGGTTATTCTATTATTAAAATCTTTTCAATAATCAGATAGAGAAATAAAATTCACGTATGGTTTAATACAAATATTCTTTTCAAATATCTGAACTGTCAAAACTCGATTGTCAAGTTAAAAATACACTTTAACTGAAGAGCACCAGGTAACTGTATTTCCTCTGTTGAAATATACCTTAACTAGACAATTTGTATTCAAATACACTTCATCTAAAACGTCAGACAAAATATACTTTAAATAATAATACAATTTGACTAATGTTACTTCATATGTATGAATCCGCGCGAATTCGGATCTACCCGTTCGATAAGACTTATCCCAAAAATAAGACTTACTATGATTTTAAAGGATGGTTTGAATATAAGGCCTACTCCGAAAATAAGACCTAGAGGAAAAAATATCGCATTAGTATTGTATGAAGCTGCTCGAGCGGCAATTCTCTGGTACAGCGAAATGCGTCTTTATTTAAATTTAGCATTGTTTAAAATTGAATTTAGCTTTATTTTAAATTTAACATCAAATAAGTTATATTTAGCTTTTGCTCGAATTTTGAGAACTAACCTAACCTAACCTAACCTAGCCTAAAGGTAAGAAGGTGATTAATTTAGACAGAATAGCTGTCCAGGAATAACGTGTGAACTTAACTTCTTTGACGCTTCTCTATCATAAGTCATAACAAATATTAATCATTAAAAAAACAATAATAATATAACAATTATTTAAAAAATATCTTTTTATTTGGTTATATTTGACTATTTCTTTATTAATTTTTTGAAATATTGTTTGTATTTTGTCATTATATTTTTCATTGCATACTTTTTTTGATTATATAAAAAATTGATATGAAAGATGGTTTTAATATAAGACCTACCCCGAAAATAAGACCTAGTGCAGTTTTCGAGTATAAAATCAATATAAGACCGGGTCTTATTTTCGAGGAAACACGTCATCGGTGAAATGTTCAAATATCTGTGTACCGAAATATCACGAGTTTGTTCCCGTTTTGGGAAACTCAGATTTCGGGGACACGAGAGCACTCAGCGCACAGGGATCCGAGAGACGGAGCGTAGTAAAGAGGACGAGCTTGTGGATGTTGAAGACGAAAGGTCAAATTTGCGAGGCGTGGGCAAAGACGCGCCGAGAAAATGAAAGGCGACCGCCCGGGGCGGCATCAATCACGGGGGCGCCGCCGCCGGGGGCTGCGCCCCCCGACGCCCCCGTAGCTTCCTCCTCAGGTCTATGGACTTCGTATTTTTCGCGGGAACGTTCCGAGGACGCGGTCCCGCTCCGAGTCTCGGGTTCTTTCTGGCTTTATGTGGTTTCGCGGCTCCGATGCGAGATTTAGTTTTGTTGGTGGATGCTTTGTTGTGGTTGTTGAACGATTGATGGAGGTGAAGTTTTGTTTAATGTATCGGTTATCATCGTTGAAGTTGAACGATTCGAAGGATCGTTGGATGACTCGAATGAGACTATTTGGCAGAATGTGGTTTCAGTATCTGAATCGTTATTGATGACGGGAGAATAAAATCAAGCGATAGTTTTTGATGATCAACAAATCATAAGAAAAATAATGAAATTTTCGATGGTATAAAAAAAATTGACGCACAGAAAATATTGTATGATTTGATGATCACCAAGTATACAAATTGAAAAATAAATCAAAACGTACAATTGCATCAAAAAATTTATGTCACTTAACAACAGATGAAAATCATAATGATTTCTAAGCAATAATTAATTTGATTAATAAAAATATCAAAAATCCGTTGTCAAATATGAAAAATTACATAGATAACACAACGATGATTCAAAATCGTACCCAATATAAAAAAAAACAACATCCACCCGCCGAAAATCCATTTCACCCGCTACGATCTGTGATTTACAGTGTATCTCGTCAAACGAAAATTAAAACGTGCACGTTAGCGAATATAAATAATATGAAAAAAGCGGGAAATGTCGCCGGGCCCATCAGCCGAGCGTAATTACTGGCCCCGGGGCTATACGTGTGCAACGGCGGGGCGCTGGGGGTATTAAAATTGTCCGACCGTAAAAAGGGGTCGACCGACCGGAGCTGTGGCTAGGGCAGGGACAGGGGAGGGGGCCCATGGGGCTGTCGACCTCCCCAGCTCTGGCTCGTCTCCCTTTGTCCCCTTCAGCACCGAGGCCGATAATTGTGCGGAGGACCCGCAAAACTGTAACGAAGCGGGCCCCAAACGAGGGACGGGACGTTTCTGGACCGAACTCTGCTTTTGGTTACAAGAACTGTTTCGTTATTGATGATTATGATCGAGTCTTTTGACTTATGACGTGTGTTCTACTGAGGTCTGAACCATGTAGGACCAACGGTCTCGCCTCGTCTGTCAAACTGGTAGTCATGGCGACCTCAAAGTGATCAGCGAGAGCGCTGTCTGCTTGTCTTTAACTCGTTTGTCCTGCTGGTGACATTTCGACCTACTTAGAAGACAGCGACCAAAAGCCTAGCACATAGACATGCGTATCATTGGTCTGAGAGCCTCCTCCGTTGGTATGAGCGGATCGGCTTTTATGGTACATGCCCCATACCGAAATACGATTTGGGTTAGCGTGGTGAGGTATAACCTAGACTGCTGCATTTGTCTGGCAAGGCCTTGCAGTGGATAACTATAGGCTGCTAATGATGATGATGATCGAGTCTTTGATGATTTGTGACTTGATATAAAAATGTGATTTTTAAATAAATATTTTAATAAACATGTGAATTTTTATGTTTTGATAGACGTTATAATCGTTATCGTTTCAAAATAATTTATGTTTGTGATATAATAATTTTTGAAAATCTGATCCTTAATTCGGACCTGATTCTGACCCGAGTGTTTGGTTGAGTGTGCGGTCTACGTGTTTGCCGCCGAATTTATCGGTCCGCCGCCACAATGGAGAGTTCAGTTTCGGTTTCGAGATTTTTTATATTTCAACAATGTACCTACAGAGACACAGAGTATACTTATGTTTGCGATAAAATCAAAGAAAAGCCTTTTTCCAATTGTCAATATACCATAACCATTCTATACTTATATACGTTGTAATGCTCATTATATGCAAACTACGCAAAATTTTTAACGCACTTATAAAAGAAAGGTAATTTTTACAAAGTTTGAGTTTTAAAAAAACTGAATTAGGATAAAGATCCATATTGAGCGTAAAAGACAAAGATAACGTGAACATACATATT
The DNA here is from genome assembly GCA_028571205.2 of Hydropsyche betteni. Taxonomy (NCBI): domain Eukaryota; kingdom Metazoa; phylum Arthropoda; class Insecta; order Trichoptera; family Hydropsychidae; genus Hydropsyche; species Hydropsyche betteni. Next base: position 1,116,230 of record JAOXNN020000082.1, read on the forward strand.
TGAAAACGAGCTATCGTTATCACAGTGACTTGTTTCAATATTTTTTTGCTCATGCTCATTAAGGAGTCTTGAGTCCTTATGTTAATACTACACAATCATAATTGTCTATTAACGTAACTACTCATAAAACTTCAATGATCAATCCAAAAATGATTAACCATTGACTGGATAATACGCCATGAACGCCACCTACGACTACGTGCGTCACATATTATTAAACCCGCATCTGATATTAACCCTTACCCAAACTCCAAGCAACACTTTGATCTTAGCTAGCACACGGGAAACGATACTCTAGGTGTAGCCAACAGTGTCGCCGTGTATTGAAGCCACCAGAGGCGTCGACACACCCCATGGCAGGTCCCATTTTGGACAAGGCTCGGCAACACGACACCGGCGTAGTTGCGGACAAAGCAAGCCGAGGGGAGCCTCACCCGGATGACCCACATTGCTCAAAACTCACCCTCATCCCTCGGCGAGGCCAGCGAACAATGGGGTCGGACGCCAGGGGCGATGCGCGAAAATTAACCGACGAGAGCTCAACAGGCTGGTGCGGCAACGCCAAATTGAAATGTTGCCGCCCGAGGCGTGAAATTCGATGGAGCAAACGCCCGAGCACGATGCGACTGGCCATCGCGAGCTGGCGACAAATATAATCTGAGGCATGATGAGTTCGCTTCTTTACCAGGGTCTCGCTGAGTTGTGGCGACGGAGCGGTGCTGTCGAGGGTTGTTATGGCGGAGGAGGGAGGGTCAGGCGAAGGGGGATTAAGCCGAGGGATTGAGACGGAGTGGGGGGAGGTTTCTAAGGGCATCAATCAAAACGGGCCTGCTGTCATATATAAAATTCGGGGTTGGACGATGAAACCCGCGATCAAACTCCAGGCCAACTGCCAGGGCCCTGTTGGGAAACGAAAGACGACTGCGTCGAATGCTCACACCAGATTTATTTCGGAATGGCATATATCTTATAATACATATATCAAAATGAAGAGTTTTGACAATGTGAATGATCAAGCTAAAATTGGACTATTGCGTACAATATTTATTGCGGATTTGGATATATCATCAAAATTTTGGCTATTTATGAAGTTTTTATTTTTTTTTACATATTTTACTACAATTATATATTAAGATTAAAAAAAAAATTTCCGAACTTTTCCAACTAATGCACTACTTTTTGCTTATTACTAACTATTGTACAATAATCAGTCTGATTGACTATATACGATCAACAATATTACCAATTAAATCTACTCAATCCATACCCATTCGATGACTACGGACAATAGCAAACTTTTGTCCATTTTGCTCTGATAATTCACCAAAAAAATATAAGAAAATTCGTCGGAATTCGACGCAGTGTTCATCCGCTTTATATTTGCCGAGGCCAGCTGTGGGTCCCGGTCTGACCCAAACTCGCACACATTTATAATTTCATGCATGCGCGTACACGTATGTATGTGCACGCCATATACAGACGTGCACGTGAAAGTGTACACACGCGAGGCGGTGTCGTACAGTACGCAGGCCTACGTGCACATTGGGGTCAATTAATTGAAGAGGGTTAAGCGACGCGGGGGTAGGTTCGGCCACCAATGCTGAAAATTACCACTTTCTAAAACACACCAGCGAAGAGATTCCAGAACGGTAATAGAGCTATTCATAAGTAGTATAGGTGATCGATATTCATCATCGTGTCATCATTTGAAATGTATCGTTAAATGAAAACCTCTCCAATATTCATCAAATTTAATAAAATGAAAATTTGGATAGTAGATCTACTAATTAATAGTACTGATTATCAATTAGTATCAATCGGTATTTATTGCTGGATATTTTTTTTGCAATTCTTATCTACTGAAAATTTGAGTAATAAAACTATTCGGTAATTGAAATTTATTATTATATATATATAAATTAGTGATAAATAAAATATTCACAATATGTCAAAAATGGCTTAATGTTCGCTTTGACAGCCCTGTTCACACATGAGGGGTCACGCGCGCGAGCCAACTGTCATCGAGTCATGGCGCAGCTTTCGCTCGTTATACCAAAAAAATAAAGTCTAAAACGTGAAAAAATGTACGAAATACTCACCGGGAAGTTCGCATCAGTGACTGGCTTGACAGAATTCGAGACTTAACCAAAAAAAATAACGAAACAAAATATTGGAAATGTATAATTACTGAGAATGTCCAAAATTTATTATCGAGAAAAATCTTATCCAAAATACAAATTATACAGTGAATCTATATTTCAAGTGAAAGTATATTTTGCATGACACTTCTACCGATTCAACTAACGAATGTATATTCAACAATGGGATTTAATAACCAGTGACTTTGTATTTCTTCATACGTAAAAGAAAAAACAACACATTTACGCACTGATTTCATCCATATTCAATATCCCGATTCGAAAAAATCCTCACACTCAATATATACGACATCAGGGTGAGTATGAAGTGAAGTGAAGCAGCGCAGACTGATATTGGAATAAAAATGGAATAAGCCGGGATATGGAAGAAGCACGGATGGATTATGGATGGAGTAGGGGTTCGGCGCCGTCGGGGTCCCGCGCGCGTGCCATGGCCGCCTTTCTTGCGAAGCGGGTCGGTTCGAGTTAACCCGCCGCCTGATGATAATGAAGCGAGGGGAAGGGGGCAGGAATAAGCGCGGGGCGGGGGGCCACGGGGGCACGCGGGGGGCGAAGGCGCGGCCCTGGGTCGCCGCCACTAAAGCGCTCGTAAAGCGTGCCGGGGAAACGCAACCGGGACGCCGCCTTTTTATCCATACATGTAGGTGTGTGCATGTGTGTTTCTCTGGAGGATAAAAATATTTGAGATTTTCAGAATCTCAATATAAAATGATGATCATTTTCGATAGTGTTGTGGATCAAATAGAGATCGAAATGGATAAGGCTAGGCGCCCACTGGCGATTTTGTCGCGCGCGATCGAAAATGGAACATATTATTTTGGGTTGAAAAGCGCGTATACATCTATGTCACATGTCAACCCAAAACAATGTGTTCCATTTTCGATCGCGCGCCACTAAATCACCAGTGGGAGCCTAGTTTAATACTATAATATGTACAGAGAAATGTGTGGATAAAAGGTAAAAATATTAAGCGTTTGATTGAAATTCGATAAATAAATAGCAGTGGATAATGTATAGTGTTCAAGTGGATGAGAATCGTTCAAGATTGACAGAAATATAAAAGGATTCTATTCAATAGAGAAAATATTTTTATTCAACAGTGGATAGCGTTTGGCGATTATCAATACTGAAATATCAACATCATATACAATACTGTAATATAATATTTTCCAGATACTATCAAAAAATTCATATTCTTCTCTTATCAATAAAAAGTAAGTCAACCTTCAATATGCTTAACATTAAAATTGAAAAAAATAAATAATTAGGTATACACGTATGTCACAGTTCAAGTGTAAACTTTTGTTTGTTTACAAACCCATACTAGTTTGGGTATACCCAAATTATCGATTTTAGTTTGAATGTCAACTATCAAATTTAACCAACATATAATTGCGTCTAAACTAAAAACAGACGTTATAAGCATCATGCTTGGGTTAAATTGGGTTAGCGTTTTAGCTTGAGTTGTGGAAACGTGTTCAAAACAAACCCTCAAAGTTCAAACTGGCACGACGGGCAGACACTATACGTATTTCTTGATCATTACTTGAAATACCAATTTCCACCTTATTGCTATTTGGCATAAGAGCGTTATCTGAGTGCAAACAGCTAAAATTGTCATACCACCCGAACAATCAGAAGGTGAATAAACAGACTAGTTTGTTCGTGCACAAACGAAGTGGACACTCAAACTGCAACATATACAGAATATAGAATTAAATAGAAATTGAAAAATCATCGATATCAATCGAAAATTATATTATTCGGAATAGTAGCGGAGACTCATCGAATCTAAGATGCATAATAAACGGATCTACGTGCGATTTGCGAATTAAAAAAAAAATTAATAGCCGCTGAGCCGCTGGTTTGGCACGTCTGAGGCTTAGTGGGGTCGCGTGTGTTGCGGCGGCAGCAGACGAGCGGTAATTTGGTCGCCTGACGCCGCGCCGGTAGCTACTTTATGCCGCCGGATTATTATTACCGGACCCCGCTGCACGCAGTCGTGTCGGCAATTTTCACATTTATTTTTTCAATTTAACCCGAACGAAAGCGATACGATAATTTTAAATGTCGAAAAATATGTTTTTAGAACCATAGATATTATGCATGGACGATGAAATTATTTTTGAAAATTTTAATCTCAACAGTGCAATGTATGAAATAAAATTTGACGATAGGTATATGTTATGTGTTAGCATTGGAAATCTTTTATTGTTTTTTTGGTATTGTTTTGAAAAAAATTTTCACCGAAAAGTCTGTACGGCGCCGCATATTGTACAAGTGGCAACGCCAAAGCGAGGCGGCGCGCAGAGAGACGCGCGGGGGGAAGAGGCGGGGGAGTAATGGCGCGGCCCGTTCGCGCACATCCGACACTATACTACAACACCTCATTTCCTATTTTATTTCTAAATTTAATTTTTAAAAACAACACCGCCGACACATATATTCACATATTACGAAATTAAATCATGATTTACGAGTACATCATAGGTTCTCAGAGTGGTTTACACGGACTCCTGGGGGGGGGGGTCCGTAAGAAGCGGCTGGGGGTCCCTGTCTGGAAGAAAAAAAAGAGGGTCCACGAGATGTGAATGGGGGTCCGCGGATCGGGTTCATCTAAACTGCGCACATAGTCAATAACGATAATAATAAAATAATAAACAAAACACATTTTTTTCACCAATCACTAATTTTCTTTCGAAAAAAAGAAATCAGTTGCAAATCACAGAACGTGGACATTTACGACTACCTTACGAATTTGAAGCCAAATATTGACCAATTGATATCGGAACATCAGGTTCATCCCTCTCATTAACAGCATGTATTCATTTTATATAAAATTTTATCACGTTTTTATTTGTTTCATTCCACATCCAAATGTTTACTTGCATTTCATTTTCATTAAAAAAATTCAATAAAGATAAGAA
>JAOXNN020000082.1:1121415-1133060 GCA_028571205.2 Hydropsyche betteni
TTCTCGTTGTTACTATTTTTAATGAAGGTTTTATACCCATTTTAAAAATACTGAAAGTTATGGGAATCACGGGGGGGATTTATGGGGTCCAGTAGCCCATGCGTTTGCTGTCAAACGGGACGAAACTCGGATCGAACGCTCTGAGAAAGAACTTCAGAGAACGAATATTTTGAAATGAAGGAAAGTTCATTGTATGGAGCAGGAATAGCCGACTAAAAATATGTAATTATACCCTAACATTTATATGAATAAAACTGCCTAAGCTTTATTCAAAACTTTAAACGTGATTTTCTCGAAACTACTTTTTTCCACAATGCGTTTCAGATATCTTGAGTTGTAATTAACTGATTTATGGGAAAATGTTGTTTATATATCCCATTTCGTCCGGAACCTTGGATTTTGAAAAAAAAAATACTATTTTCAAAAAATTCGTGAAGGTCAAAAAAGAGGCCGAAAACACAACTTTTTTTTCAAATTGTCGCAGTTTAGGAGGGATTCTTACAGAAATTCCCAAATATCAATGAATAAATAAAATATCCGAGCACACCCAGTACGTACGTTGAATGGTCAGAATTCTATCTGGGTTTGTCACAATTTATATTCAATGGTAAGAATAATATTAAGAACCCTAACCTATTCTGACCGTTTCCTTATTAAATTCTGACCATTTATTTTTTCATTCCGACAGTTCATTATTTTATTCTGACCGTTTGTGATTGAAATTCTGACAAAAATATTCTGACCAAAACATGATTAAAATTCTAACCATTTTTTTTTTGCGATCGAACGATTGCACAAAGCGCAATTTTTCGATGTTTTCAAATTGTGATGTAAAATTTTTAATACGAAATTGAAAGAATCATAATGTTGAAAGAATTTCAAATGTATTACAGTTAGGGTTGCTAACCGTCCCGGATTAGTCGAGATTGTCCCGGAATTAGAATCGCTGTCCCGCATTCCGGACAAATACAAAATTGCCCCGGAAATTCAGAATTTAACTGACTCATAATGATGATGATGTTTAATTTTGAGCATGGCTTTAGCCAGGATCTTTTAAAGGGGGCGAAACACTACTCTGTATATGCAAGCGATTTCAATCAATAAAAATATGCTGTTTTTTAATTTGAAGAATAATGTGTGTAATTAATTAATGCAGAATTGATATCACGATCGAGTGTTATATTTCAACATAAATCTCATAATTTATATACAATACACAGATTAAGGGAATAGGAGGGGGGGGTAGACCCCCCTGGCTACAACCATGGTTTTGAGCTATTTGTCACGGAATCAACACAGAAAAAGTTAGTAACCCTAATTACAGTAAACTCCCCCCTAAGGTCAAGATATCTTCCACGTTATAGGGGGTTAAAGTTTTTCAATTTTAATTTTTTTTGGACATTTTTACGTGTTAACTGCTTGTTTTAAATGCGTTTGAAAAAAATTGAATTTGAATACGTTTGAACAATATAGGGGGGACGAGGGACGTTGGTAAAAGCCGCTCATCGTCCATGAGCGTACCAATCTCCCAAGCGGTGAAACGCATAAATATACAAATCCAGTTATAAGTTTTTAGTTGGTACCCTGCATTCACGCACACATTCGAATCCAACTTTTAATATTAAACGTCAGTTGATTATTTCTATACGAAATAGAACCCAACCCAACCTAACGAATGAAATTGGATTTTGTGTCGATGAATTGATCGTGTTGTTGAATACCCTAAATGATACTGCTTCGATACCTGAACAAAAAGTTTCATACGACCAACTGTCGAACTGCAGATTAATATAGATGCATGCACGCGTATAAACGCAATGATGGGCGCAAACTTAAAAACTAGGAACGCTAATCTCTGTACGTGTATAAACGTGTTTCACCGCTTGGGAGGTTGGTACGCTCATGGTCAGTAAGTGACTTTTACCGCATTACATTTTTTCGAATTTATAGACCAGAATACCCCCTCAAATCATATGTGCTCTTGATATTTGCGTTCGGACTGCGCCGTCGAAGTATCCGGAAATAAAATTTAAAAAATAATTGTCTAATCATTTCTATTATACTTCCTTAAATCATATGTGCTCCTGGCAATTGCGTTGAAACTGCACCGTCCAAAAATCCGAAATTGAAATTAAAAAATTAAATGTCTAACCATTCTTATTATACTTCCTCAAATCATATGTGCTCCTGGTAATTGCATTGAAACTTAACCGTTTAAGAATCCGAAATTAAATATTGTTCTACGCTTGATGTTGTAGTATTGTATTATTTGGACAAACGTCTGAGAGTTATTTTTTTAATTTTCTTTTTCTTTTTGGAAAATTGTCTGTTTTATTTTGGAAAAAAATGGTGATCAGATATTCGCACAATCAATATATAGCATATACGACACTGACACACTGGGAGTTTGCACATAATACCCCACATAGCAATATTTAGTCATGATATATATAAGTAGTCTACGTAATATTTTCATTATTGTTCGTATTATGTATTTTGGAATTATTAGAATTAATCCCAAATTCGACATGCAGTGATTTTTATTCGAAAATATTTTGTTAATTTTGCTGATTTAAAATGTCTTAAATACTTATATGTATTGTACTTGTGTGTATTTTTGATTATTATGATGATTTTTGATCGATCAATATATTATTGATTAAAATTTTCCCAACTTTTTTCAATTATAAATATTTTTCTCGAGTTCATAGAATGGTTAATTTTAACGAATCTGAATCGTAAAGGTGAAATAAATAACAACACAATCGTTTTGTATGAAGAGCATTATTTTATATTTATATATAACAACTATAATCTAATTAATTAATCTAGAGTATATGAGCGTGAACTTAGATCATATATGTATATTTGAAATAAACTATTTACAATGTATACACAAAGTCTTTGTTATATTATACACAATATTGTGCCATAAACAATTGAAAATTTTAAGAATACCTATAAAAATACTTCATCAACAACATTTTTTATTACATTATTATTAAAAATACAAATGAAAACAGACAAACACTCGCTAATTTCAAATGAACGCTGAACCAAAACTGGGAATAATAAAAAAAGTTCTTAATCATCTTTTGGCATGATTTAATTATCACTGCTTTGAAAAAGCTATCGAACAATCGTGTAGAAGCGTGACAAAGGGAATCGATGAAATCTTCCAATGAGATTTATATTCTACTATTACGAATCAATATTTGACAAATTAAAAGTGTACGTGTGTATTCTATCAACCCGTATATGTAAGAATATACATAGAAGTGTGAAGCCTTAATGTTTGATGATATGATGATGCACTAATTTGAACGGCGATTTCAGCAATCGGCATTATGTAATAAATTAATTTGTCATGTAGAAAATTGTATTTTTTTTTAAATATAGTAGCAATAACTCGGTAAACTATGATTACCATAATGATTTTATACGATTCCATTTTAAATTAAAGTAATTGGTTACAAATCCAAGTATTTTATTTTTGAAGAGTGAAACTCCTTGAATAAAAAATACGTCAAATTTTTACGAAGATTTTAAATTTAGAATTCTGTTTCAAATTCAATTTCATAGAGTTCTGTAAATAATTTAAACGATATATATATATTATAGAATCCTTCTTTATGGTGATTTCTCTACAACATTATGAAAAAGAATAAAAAGATACTTACAGGAAAGTTAATTTGGTATTAGATCACAATTAAACTAATTGTATTAATTACATCATCTACCTTCATAAAAGAGGCAATAAATATATTTAAATTTTTCTAAGATTCAACAATAAATATAATATATTTTTATTGGCTAACATATTTTGTGTGGAAAAAAGCAAGCGTTCCCAAAATAATGACTTTTTTTGACTAGATTTCGTGTATCGATTATAATCATATAGGATTCAACTTTTACATGTAGTTCAAATAAGTTAATTTTTTTATTATACTGGAACTACGTTTAACGAAATTTTAGTATTGTAAGATGATTAATTTTAGGAGTACAAAATGTTTTTAACTTTATCATATTTATTCACCAGGTTTAGCTCCCATATGTTTATCACCATTCATCACTAAGTAATACAATATAACTCATCTTTTTTTTTGAAAATATATTCTAAAACAATAACAGCTTTTAAAGACATACATTTCAATTAAATCGATAAATATTCTCTCATATTATATCTATTTTCATTATTTTGATAAATGTGGTTTTATCAAAATACAAAATATATGGGTCATAATCAAAGTTTAAACTTGGAAAACCCTGGCTGAACTCAATAAAAAGTAACATGTAAACTGAAGAATAAAGATATCTGTGTTTTATCGATTTTGTTAGCCAAAAAATATCATTTGTCAAATTACATGAGTATCAACCGATAGTTTGCTAATATGTTGTTAACAAAATCTACTAATAATTTTCTTCAATAAATATTAATGTAATAACATGTAATTAATTAGTGAACAAACACGAATAAATTACAATTTATTATTAAAATTTACAGGGTAAATACTTCCTATGTCTTTGAACTATTGTCACTATGTATGCAACATCACAGAAAAGTTTTCACAATATATTAATTATATTTTAAATGGAAGCCGAACAATAAAATGTTTTTACAAGAAAAACTTGAATAATAAATATAGTTTCACTATTGCATTGGATACAAAGTGAAAACAATAAAATTGAAAAACTTGAATATGTATTTTTGAATTAAATCAATCACATAATGATTTTTTTCAATATGACAGTAGCGTCAAGCACCATATATTATTTAAAATATATATTGAAAAAAAATTATTATTTACACAGTTAAACTATATATCAGATAATAAAATCTTAATATGTCAATGTATAATACATAAAATATTTCTTGGGTAATTTAAAATTTGCATCGTAAAACAGTGTTATTGATAATACTTTAAAATTAATACAAGTTAATAATTGATAAAGTTTATTTTTCATATGTACAAATAACCTGATGCTTCATATAAAATAACAGAAATAAAACATTTAAGGCTACAATATTTACTCCACTTCAGTCATATGTTGTGGAAAATTCAAATTAGTGTCTAATCTGCATAAAATATATATTTACAATGTATTGAAAGATATAGACAAATTAAAGTATTTTACTATTTAGAAAATAAAAAGAAAAGTAAGAAATTAAAATACACATTGATATATGTAATTGCACTTGATGGGTTCAAACATTATTGATGGTTGTGCATATTATTTTTTCATGAACTTCATCAGTTTCGGCAAATTTACAAAAATTATAAAATCTTCAAATAACATAATTTTTGTGGAAAGAAAAACCACATTTAATTATTATTATGGTAGAATTTTTAAACTAGAAAAATATATTTATTTATGTAAAATATATAAGAAAACAATTTTAAAACTTTTTATTTTTTTTTCAGCCAAATCACATTTGCATTTATATATTGTATATATCAATATCAATTAACAATATTTTTGTCTTTATTTGTATACATGTATACCAGTTTTTTTTTATTATTTTAGTCTTATGTAAATAAAAGTATTTAAGATGCCATAATGATCCAGAATAAAATAACAAACGTTTTATTCATCGGGAAGGAATTTTGTTCCATTTATTTTTCACTTGAGAAACGTCTCAAAAGCGAAATATTATATTTCGTTTGAATATTGGCATATTCAAATAACTATATATTTTTCCTCTAAATTATCCGCATATAATTCACAGCTGGTACCATTTTTTGTCTTTATATTTAAGCATTAACTGATGAGCAGTGGATCCGAATTCCTGCGCTTGATTGTGCATTCTTTCCGTTCGGTCTTCCAATTGACCGAGTTTGTCTCCTCTTTCCATAACGAGCATGTGAGCTCGCGAAACTTCCGATGCAGCTGAAGTGGCTCTTGTATTTAGCTGTTCCAAATTCACAGCAGGAACTGGAATTTGTTTAGCCACTGTTCTATTTGGTTTACCACTTCCTTCTCCGACTGTAAAAAAATACATTTAGAATTTGTTGAAATTTTATGCTTAAGAAAGTAAAGATATTTACATAATTCTTCTCTATCGAGTGGACGAGCACCTCCACCGAATAAGCCTTTGAAAAAGCTTTCTTTAGGTGGTTCAGGCATATCGCGTGGTAAGAATAATTCTCCCATCATTTCATTCACAGCTTGACTGTTGAACAAAAATATTGATTTCAAATATGATATTGAAAAATTTTTATTTGATTTTCAAAATTATACATGTAATTATGAAAATAATCGATTTACCTGAATTCAACATCAACAGTGAATTTTTGAATTTCACTTGGTGAAGATAAGTATAACCCATGACCCTTATTGCTGAAGCAAAATGTTCTTGCTATCCTGTAAGTGTTTTGTATCACTGATCAGTATATGAAAATTATTACAGAAAATAGATTAAGAACATATATTTGTTTGAAAGTGCTTTCATTTAGTATCAGATTAGATATTGTGCAAACTCCACTGTTACATCAATTTTAAACACAATATATTATAATATATAACATGCGAAGTTTGTGAATTGCTTATTGATTCAAAAGTATGCACATTCAGTGTTACGGTGTTGAGAACTGCGTTCCAGGTGCATTTAAACGATAATAATTAAATCAAGAAATTTGATTAAAATAATGAAATAAAGTTCAGTGAGAAAATGTTCAATGAAAACATACAGTAAAAGATTAAGCAGTGCATTTTACTAATTACACCTTTTACATAATAAAATAAGCAGTCCGAAGATCAAAAAAATCATCATAACTAATATCGCTCCTATCTTTCAATCAAAGTAACGAATAATTAGTTTTAATAAATATAAGATCAATATAAAAATTCTTCCATAAAAAGTTATAAATACAATTTAAAAATCGAAATATAATATTAAACGATACAAGCAAATGTTTCAAAAAACATTCTTCGAATCATATTCAAATGAGTAATGTGTGGTCAATAAAAAATATGCCTTAAATAACACAATTCAAATAATATATTTCGAATAAATAAAAATATGAATAAATATCATATGTTAGTAGTGTGTAATGTATGTTTTTATGGTATATTTTGAGTGTAATGTATATGTTTCATGTGTTGTGAATGTATAATTTGAAAAAAACTAAATAAGAACAATTTCAAAAAGTATCAAATGTAGAGTATATATTATTTATAAGGAATCAAAAGTGACAAGATACATGGTACTGGGTGCTTGTGTACCTAGGGGTTATATTTTAGGGACTTACTGGTCTGTGTCCTCGTTAACAATGAGCTGTTGTCCCCAAATGGATAGCATTGGATCTACGATCCCTCCCTGTTTGCACTGTGTCTGGAAGCTACACACGGCACAAACCATACATACGTACAAACAGCATAACAGGTGTTAACGAAATCATAATAATTAGTATCAGAAAAAGAAACGGCTCAGTTAACAGAAAGAGAGCGGACTTTTCAGCTATTAACTGAATATTGTTTAACGAAATTATATGTCAACATCGAAAATATTCATACAACTTTGTCTAAACTAATAACACAAGGAGAGATAAACAAGAGGTCAGAATAAAATAAAAATTTACATAATTATTTAAGTCTTCAGAGGACATACCTGAAAGTAGATTGAATAAAAATATTACATTTTTACCATTTATATATTTTTTGATATTCTATTAAAAAAAATAAACTTCAATCTTCAAGTATGTATGAATAGCTAAGAGAAATATGATTGTTTGCTTTCATTGATGCGTTTTGCCAATAGGGCAATTTTACGTTATTCCGAATTCGGACATGAATTATGAACATATTACGTTGTTCAGTTGTGTATTTTGTATGCCATTGAAAACTTGAAATTATATAAAGGTTTTTATGGAAAGGAGCAGAAAAACTGATATGGAAAGAAATATGAAAGAAACAAATAAACAGCCGATAGGGTGCTCTCTCTCTAAACAGATTACAAAAGGGTGATTATTGAATTATTAGTTGAAAAGAAAAATTAGCAACTACTTTTGAAGAATTTTCAATTTGTTTCTTAAAAAACAAACACTTCAATTTCATAAAAGATAAATTAATGAAAATAATTCAATGTTTTGGATTTTGGCAATTGAAGAAATTTTGAAAATTCTTACTTTTTTAGAAATTTTACATTAAATAAAATTAACAATGCCATAATTAATAAAATCAAATTAATTTTATTCAATTTGATATTGCTAATTTTTTATAACCAGTTTTCTTCCCTAATCATTTTTTTCATTTTTCAGATGAGTTTGCTTTAAGAATTTTGAACATTGAAAATAATTCAAAAAAGAAGAAAACTGAGTTATCAGGTGCATGACAAATTTATATGCAAAGTACAATCTTAGGTTTATATAGGCAGCTTTGATGCAATTAGTTTGTTAAAAAAGTGCAAATATATCAGCAAATTTCAAAAACAAATTTAATTTAATTGAAATTCTTTTAATTGAAAAATTTATGTACACATAAACAACATGAACAAGTCTCATTGAAATTTGCTGTAATTAAGAATGTAATTTAAATGTTATCACGACACTTAAACTATTATAAATACAATGGTAACACTTGTTGGAGATTGGAGTTTTGTTATTGTGAGGAATTATTTAATCCATACGAGGTAATCAATACAACAGTAAAATTTTAATTAAGTGTGGGTTTTTTTAAATTTAATTTTAAGTTAATAAGTGTAGTCAAAATTTTGTGTTTAAATATTACCAATTTGTGAACATTTGAATTTGTGTTTTTATTTCATTCTTAAGTCTGTATACTATATTGCATTATCATCTTATATATGACAAACACACAAGATCGAGACAAAAATTGCAACATTTGCAACATAATTTTGATTTTCAAAATAATGTTAATTTTACAAACTCAGGAACTTTTTCTTTGAAAAAATTTGCAATAATCTAAAAGTGAATTGTGCTTGTTAATTATAAATTGCAGTTTTAAAAAAGATGTGATTATTTATAAAAAAATTCTCAGATGTTGGTTATTTTCTATCATGTTATAAAGATGTGTGACAGAATTTAATATCAAAATCACATCTCAAGTATATATTCGAAAAAATATGTGACATGATAAATTGACTTGTTTTATGGTGTATCCAAGAAGACATACATAATGTGAAATCCAATATAAATATTATTTATAAATATTTGTACAATGTTTAAATGTTCAGTGTTCAAAAAGATCATGATTAGTTAATTTGAATGGTTTGTTTTTTCAGTATGTCAAATACCTTAATTCTGTCAGAGGAAGAAAATTGATGTCGATAAGTGGCCTCAGCGATGGAAGACTATAGGCAAATAAATGACCCGAAGAAATGTAGCAAATAAGACATACGCTATCTGAAAAAAAAGTTTAAAAAAAAATTGTTTTGTGTGACAAACAGAATTATAACTTATATGATAAAAAAAAAACTAAATAAAAGGGATAAATACCTTTCATACTAACAATTTCAGCTTTAACTACAAAATCTGTATCAACAAGTTGTTGTCTATAAACACAATTTTGACTAGGAAGTGCGACTACTCTGGCTTGCTTTTCTGATGCTATTACAACAAATTGCCTATCAGAATACATGCTAGTATCGCTAGAACTTGCACCAGGAGTTGGACTCATTCTGCTACTGTTTCCACTACCGCTGCTTTGCTGTTTGGTCGGAGTACGATCTCGTTTTTCTCTGCCCTAGAATTTTATGGTCAAATTACCAAAAATAAAATATAAGAGACAATATTTATCATACACATTATATACAACAAATTCACATCCATACTAAAATTTTAAATAAAATATCAAAAGTATGAAGTTTACAAAATATCATGTATTACATATTATAATAAAAAGTATAATTTTTGAAAAATGCAGTAAATTTAAAAAAAATGCCAATAAACGATGGTGTGACATTAGAAACAGTATACTCATTTTTTGAATTTAAAATTAAATGTAAAAACATCATGAGTTTATATTTGAAAAGTTGACTGTTTCCACTATGCCATATTTATTATATAAAATAAACATTTATTTTATTTATTAAAAAAAACCAAGAAAAGTACATTAAAAATCCAATTGATCTTTATAACATGAAGTATTCACACAATCACGACAATTTAATATGACATGCCCATACACACTAAAATGTGTATTCGAATTTCACATTCTAAAAAGCAAGTTTCATCGATTTCTTTTTTGTGGCAAAGCAATTCTTCTACTCACTTATTTACAAACTAATTAGGATTTCTCACAAATTGTGACGTGTAATGTTTCATGTGATGAGAAATTTGTAATAAGAAAACGGTTTGGCGAAGCAGTTGGAAAATTAAATTTCAAATGGTTGCTGAATGTGCACTCCAAGTAAGCTGTCGGTGAGTTGAGATCATAATAAAAAATTAAGCGTGGTGTCATTTTAGGCAATTGTAATATTCAATATGAAATATAAATGTATTAATAAAGTTTAAAGAGCATGCTATTTGTGAAAAGTTTAGTGAGTGGTCTTACGATAATACTTTTTTGTTGTATTTCATGTGTGTGTTATAAAAACTACTATCATCTAAAGAGCTATGTTAAAGAACCTAAGAAGCCTGAAGCATTCATTGCTAAAAATGGGTTTTCAATATATTATATCACTCATTCTTTCTCAATATCTTATAACTATAAAATTATTAACTGGTGTCAAAATATATACTGCAAAATTAACTAATCCTGAAAATGATGCTGATTAACTAACAATTCTAACGGCTATAGTATAGTCACTCTACTATTAAATGTGATTTCAAAATGTTTAAAAAAATTACAACCCCGAATACGTTCGAATTTTAATTTGGCACTAATGTAAATCAGATTGAGAAAAATAATCAAATTTTTGTATTTGGATGATGATTCACAAGAGATTATTATCATTATTAAAAAAATTAATAATTTTTAATAGGAATAACGTAAGATATAAAAATTACTTTTGAAAATATGAATTTAATATTTCGAACAATATTTAGATGCACATAATCAAATTTTATATTGAAAAATCACTATGGAGTGTTCAGTGTAGAATTGATATGTAAAAATGCACTTTGATCATTGTATAATCGATTTTTACAAATATAAAATAGCAACGAAATATATCATTGTTTCTTAATAGCTCAACACTCCATATCAAAAATGAAATAGTCATGATCAAAATATGTATTTATAGAACACCATAAATTATTATCAGATAAAAATGTATAAGTATTATAATAGCCCTGTAGTACTTATATGTTTTTCAGAAATTAAATACTGCCAAGATAGCGTTATGAAATTTCCAAAAACTGTCCTAAAGGACCACTTTAATACATATATCAAAAAGAAACTGTTTTTTTTGCACACATAATATGTTTATTCGAAAATGGAATATGAAAGTTAGATTAAAAGATATAAATAATCAGGGTAAAATATTTTAACATTCCACTGATATTTTTACACAAGAGTTTATACATGCATCGAAAAAAAGATACATTAATCCAAATGTTAGATGTCCTTTGGTCATTGCAATCATATGAGATAAATTATTTGGAAGTTGAGAACTTAATATATTATATTTGGAAATCATATACGGAGAGACATTCTGCATATGAAGCTGAAATTCATTATAAATT
>JAOXNN020000082.1:1133587-1163577 GCA_028571205.2 Hydropsyche betteni
GAGAACTTAATATATTATATTTGGAAATCATATACGGAGAGACATTCTGCATATGAAGCTGAAATTCATTATAAATTGGCATTTACACAATAACACTATTTTAGAACAATTAAATCAAAAGAAAATATTTTGACAAACACTTATATGATTCATATTGAAAATTGAAGTATATTATCAAATATATATTTTTTGAAACATCTATAATTGAATAAAGATCACACTTAAGTTAGATGGGATTGAACCAGTTGCATTGACATCTTTTTAACGTATAGATCGCTATAATTTGTCATGCTGTCAATACACACAATCTTTCCAATCATGCTGAAGAAGCAAGGATTAAATTTATTGACACATACATAAATACATACACTCACGCGCACATACACACAACGCCAATGGACAAATTTGTTTATATATTTGTAACACTTAAAAAGTTCATGTTCTAGTGTATATTTAAAAAAAATTTAACTAGTTAGAAACAAATTTGTACAAAAGTGTAGATAATATCGATGAATTTTTGAAGAATTCACATTTCATTGGCGATTTTCAACAACGATTTTTTACAATTATGTTGAAAACCAGTCGTATCCAAGAATATATAACGACAAATGCATTGACACACGTTCATGTGTATGGCAAACACGTAATATACATTGATTCATGTATTTCAATACAACATTTATAAGGTTTAAATGTAATAATGTAACTAGCAATAGCTTTTGGCGAACATTCAAGTTTGTTAACACATTTATATGCACTTCTAGAAGCACTTAACACTTACCCTATTAAGTACAATAGCCCAACGCTGTCCCAGGGTGGAAAGCGTTCATAATGTATTTATAGCCACAATAGTCTTATTGTATAACATAACTTAATTAAATCAACAAAAACAAACATTTATAGTAGGGTAGGGTAGTTAGTGTGTAAAAAAAATATCAAAATGTATAACGCATACACTTTTTAAGTCATATTTGTCTTAATAATGTGTATGATTTTTCAGTTCAAGTATTCATTGTATACATAAGCATTATTAAAAATAATCAGTCATATAGTAAAATGTATGCATTATATATTCATAGACATTTTTCGTTCAAAACAGTGAGTGTGTAGTGTTGTGCACTTATGTAGTGTTTCGGGCATGTATTCAGGTTCAATTTTATAACACACAAACACAAATCGAATATTAAATGTTCATTAAAATTGACCTAGTGATATAACTTTGTAGAAATAAATCGAGTGACTGTAATAAAAAATTATGTTTTAGGTAATTTTATGATGAACATATCTACATTTCAAGTGAAAAGATAGTGCAGAAAGACAGTTGTTATAGAAGAAATATAAAACAAATTATTATTCTGATTTTAGAGATAGACTAGCAACATAAAAGTGTGATAGTACAATTTAGAATAATTCGGAAAATAGACAAATACATGTATTATTAATATTTATTTACATGCACTATCTAAGTTAATATTAAACCAAATGAGAATTTCAAAATAAACATTTAAATACAACTATATGTGTATCATAAATCTAATAATACATTTCGAATGTTCGAATTATGATTAAGGAGTTATAGAATCTAATTAATAAAAGTTGAATTTTCAGGGAATCAACAAATTATCACTCGTATAAAGTAAACGATACATTTTCGATTATACTAATCAATTCCTTCATTTTTATAAATTTTATACGCAAAGATTTCATCGCATAATTACCTCTTTATTTTCATCTTTCCACGGTTCGTATGCATATGGAATAAGAGCACCATTACAGTCTAAAAACGACATTGTAAGAATTGAACCCTTTAACCTGAATATGGGTCCACCTAGTGGAAACAAAAAAAATAAAATAAAATGTGGTAATACACATAGTTAATAAAAAAAAAAATTTTTCTTAAAATAATTTGATCAACCTATTATTGATACTATAACTGGTTGTGCTTGTCGATTTTCAGCTTCAGGAAGATTTATCATAACAGTCAAAACGGATCCTAAGCTTGTTCCCACCCATAGGGTCGGTAGAAGTGTAGAGGGATCTAGGAAAATAGGAATGTTGAAATAATATTGAATTTATATATGAAATTTTAAAAATCATTAACTGTACGAACCAGATTTTTTTGTATAGCTATCGGCAAATGCCAGGCACTGTACTGCTTCGGTAGATATATTTTCAAGACTCGACATACTGCTAGATCGTGATCTTGAAAATGAACTATCCAACTTGTCTACTCGGCCAGTAAGATGAAAAATAATGATTTTCAAATTAACTAATTGTTATTCACAAGTGATCAAGTACATTTATTATATTGAAAATAATTGATTGTTAACAAAGATGCGCAAACTAAACATAAAATGTAGAGTTCAATCACACAGTTTAAACAATACACAAACTATAGAACAAGTTATGAAAGAATTGAAATAAAAAAAGATTTTTAAATTTGAACCAAGAAATATGGATTCGAATATGTTTGAGAAAAATGAGACACTGAATGAAATTTTTTCAAAACAATTTATCAAACCGGAAAAGAATTGATTTGAATTTATAAAATGATAAAGAAAGTTTTTGAAATTTGATGAAAATTATATTTTAAGAAAAAAATTTTAAATTCAATCATTTTCAATATTTAAAGAGGAAAAAATATGTTATTCCAATTGTATAAAAAGATAGATTATAATGATGTTATAAATTTGGATTAGTATTAAAGAAATATAAAGCCCACATACATTTAAGTAGATAATATGAAAAATGGGAATGGATATGAGAAAGTAGAAAACAATGTTAGAAGCAAATATTTTTTACACACAGACATATTCAAGTAAACAATAGTTTTATACTATTTTTTTACAGATGAAAAAAAAGTAAGCTGAATAACAAAAAACTATACAGTGATCAATTATGCAATGTGATAGTATTATTGTAATACTTCCAAAGCAGCATTTTGAGATTTAATTAATTATCACCTTGTGATTGAAACGGCAAAATATCGAAATCCAAATTTTATAAAATTCATATAAATAAAACATTAAAGCATGCATAAAATATACAAATGCATATTAAATAAGAATAAGATTAAGTTATATGAAATTTTTTGAGTTTTTAAAAAGCAATTAATTGAATTAGTAAAATTTAAACTTTAACTTTGCTGAAAATATTACTTAACCTTATTCCATTAAGCACATACATTATATTACACTATCAAACAATAAAGAACATTGACAAATTTAACAATCTTCTTATTAGATGGAATTTAAAACAAATAAAACTTTCCAAAAAAACAAACAAACATCACATAAAATTGAAAATCATACTGAAACAATATATTTCTTTCACGAAGAGATGCAAGCAAATGACTTTCACTTAATCTATTATTTATAATAATTTTGGTGACTGGTCAGAATCACCTAATCTTAAGAAAGAAGAAAATAATTATATTCAGTGCATAATATACAAACAAATTTCACATTTCAAAACCAATGTCATTTTATATATAAAAAATATTACTTCCCAAAATTAGTATTGTGTAAAAATATATATATAGGAAAAATCATAAAATAGAAAAACCGATTTTTCAATTTTGTACTGATATTGTAAATTTTTCGAATTATCTAATTTAGTTTTTCAATATTAGATAACAAATTTACAATTATAAGAAAAAACATTTCTCCTAGACCTTGCTAAAATTAATTACACTGCAATAAACAATCATAAGCAAAAACACATTACATAAAAAGTGCACTGTGCTATAATAATTCCATGCATTTAACAATACAACATCACTTCATGCACATAAAATGTGATAAAAATAATTTACATTTGAAAAAATTTAAAATTAATTTTCAATTGGTGTGTATTAATTTGCTAAGTGAAAATCTGTGGTAATTAAGTAAATAAATAAAAAAAAAATACTGTAAAATTATAAAAAAATAATTTATCATTGTTACTTATAATAAATTTTATAGTATATTTTTAAGCTTTAAAAATATAAACATTATAAATATTACATAAATCTGTTATATTCTGTAGGTTTGAATGTTTTGAAAAAGAAAACAATAAAAAAATATATGTTTTCATTTCAAAATTTTGTATAAATATAGATATATTTTTATTTTCAATTTAACATGTCCAAAGTTTTTAAAATAAATATTGGAAATACAAGCAAAAAGATACACGTCCATAAAGTAAACAAAATATATTGAAATATAGAATAATGAAACAAAAAAATGGACTCATTATCAAAATGCTTGGAATATCCTTGTTAGTAAATAGTAGTAAATAATAATGATTTCATTTGGACTTGATAAATGAAAAAAAGTTTCATAAATAAAAAAAAATAATGTGCAGACACAGAGTACAACAGATATTATGGAAGAACATTATTTAGGAAAATTGATATATGTATTTTCGAAACAGCACACACATACATATCTGTCAAAGTTGTACACTCAATTGAAGATTTTATTCAAAGACCACAAATGGGAAGAGAGTAGAATACTTTTATTCATATAGTTTTGGATAGTACGTCACCTTTATGAGAGAACTACGACATGCAGTTTAAATATGGCAAAAAATTCAAATAAAAATAAATATATTCAAAAAACCAAAATCATAATTCAGTGATCAAATCTATAGACTGTGCACAAAATAATAGGGGTGACCTAAAAATTAAAACATTATATAGAGAGTGAAGGACACTGAAGAAACTTTCAAATCCTACAGTGGGTGAAAAGAACACTTACTACAGTAGCGTGTTGATTTCTATAATAGAAAACGTTCACTGTTTAGGTTGAAAAAAAAAAACAAAATCGTTCTATTACAAATACTCAAATCATGAAAAATATAAAAACTGGACATTCACATAAATCAAAATTTATATGAAAGTACGGTGCTTATTTTCATTTATTTATTGATATCCAATAAGGAGTAGAAGTGGAAGTGTTGTAGACGTAACAGAAAACAAAATTTGGATATTGGATTTTGCTATATTAAATAATATTGCCTTTTACCTATTATATGATTCCGATCTGAAAATATTTAAAAACCAAATGTGAAATTCTATTGCAAATAATAAGAGAACAATGCTTTATGATAAAATAAATATTAAAATTAACCATATTTATGAAGCAAATGTATGGTAAATATAATATAATAAGCCCTAATCGAAATAAATAAAAATATTTTAATAATAATTCAACTATTTCTCATAAAATTAACAAAATGTAAAAAAAATCTTTATTTTTATGTCTCAAGAGTCATCTACCCATTTAGAACTATTATAATTAGTTAAATTACAAATTAAACTAATTGTAAGATTAAAAATAAAAACAATTTACATCACATAAAATAAGAATTTTTTATAACCTCTTATGAAAAATTATATAAAAATTAAAGTAATCAACCCAATATTGATAAATACATTATATTAAAATAAATCTTAATTTCAAGAAAAATTACATTTTTTATATAATAATTTTAAATGGGAAAATGCCTAATGTAATGTATACTAAAAATAATATTTAGACTTAATTATTCATTAAATGAGAATAAATATGTTAAATAATTATTTCTCAGAATAAATTAATTCAATGAATAAAATGATTGAAAAAATATCTACAAAGTGTTACATTATGATTCAATTAAAAACCATAAAACACAATTAGATACATATCGAAATTAAAATGATCGGACCGAAGGAACATCAGAATCCCATCGATCGCCAACCACTGATACGTGGCGTACAAAACTTAGATTCGACATTATAAAAACACAATAAAATGTAATGGTTTTAGGTGACTGTACTACCAAAACTGCAATATTGTCTGGTGACAAGCAGCGTGTGCTGTGCGGAGATAGAGGGCTGGAGGCGCGTTGAAGGCGCCTCCTCGCTGTAGGAGGCGGTGGAGAGACACTTGTGCAGTTTTCGAGTACCTTGCGAGCGAGAGCGTCGCACCGCATCGACACGCCTGCTATCCACCCTGGCTGCGGCTGCAGGGCCCGCAGCTCCGCTGCTCGCGCCACCGCACACACCGTTTATCTGCGCACGCCACAAACACAACACCCATCTACTGCCATATCTTATTTGCATATTTTACTGTTCACTTATATTAGGTTACATATCGGGGCGATCCTCCATTGGTCGCAATATATTTAAATGTTGGAATTATTTATAGATGTGGGATGGTTTTGATGTTAGTGTTTGAATTTTAGTTAATGTGTGGTTTTATCACATGCAGTGTTTCGTGTACTGAATTTTTAATATGTTAAATGAAAATGTATATTAAAACTTTCAAATTTTTTTTCAAATAGAACATACTTAAATGTTGTAAATTAATTTATAGTTTTATTACAATCAATGGAGGATAATTTTCATATGGTAAAAATAAAATAATATCCGCATTCGTCGAATATTTAAAAGCAGAATAAATCATGATCATAATAGTCCTATTCAATGCATACATAATGTTTTTTTCCAAATTTGAAATTATTATACAAAAATATCGATAGAAAATAAAATTTTAAATCTAAATAAACATTCGTAAGTTATTAAAATTACAATATTTCAATGATTCAACGATTGATAATATGTATTATATTTTATCACAAGATGATAGGGTTTATTAAAATGTTGCTTTTGATTATTCGTGTTAGAGATTATCATGGTTTTATATTTGTTAAAGAATATGATGTCCTCAATTAGTGAATGTTTGAGGGAATATATTTTTAATCGAGCCCAAATTCCAAGCACCAATTCATACCTATTATACGTTTAGCTATGGAGAGTTTTTCAGTTCTGTCGACATTCCTATTTAGATTTTGATGATCATTATATCTACAGATACGGCTTATCAAATGTCCTAAAGCAAACATGTAAACTGTTATAAAAAGTAATATATTTCATTTTGTTGTGTTTTTTTTTTATGGTTAAATAGACAGATATATGGTGAAAAATCTAAGGATCACAATCTGGAAATCAAAAACCGGGGGAGTCTATGTGAAAGCTCATCTATGATAAAAAAAAAATATTCATAACTATAAGCAAGACTAAAAATTCCCATTATGAAATCAAATGATCCAATGATCACTATAAGCAAATAATCTAAGTATGGACAGATTAGTGAAATGGACGTCACAGTCAACAGTTCGTAAAATTGTGCCAACCAAGAAACGGGAGCTACATAAACAAAAGTTTCGACTAATTGAAGCATGATTTGTCGAATGCAGGAAATGTATTAAAGAAGCTGAAATTAAAGATTGGCGGCACTAACAAATCACTCACATCTAAACGGTGTTAAAAACACGTGTATGAAAGAAAGGGTTTATTTCATCAACATAGTTTACCAAATAGATCAGCAAAAATGTATTTAAGGCAGTTTTGATCTTCGTCCGATGATGAATCCTTGAAAATGAAACAGCGGGGAAGAATGTTTAAGTTTCTTAATAGATGAACGATTCAAACTTCAGTTGAAAAATCAAATTCAAATCTTTGATACATATTTCTTAAAAGATTGAACATATAACGCACAAGTTAATGATTTCAATTGAAAACCAATTTAGAAACACGTATAAGAAATTATACTTTCAAATTCTGTCTATTGATGCTTCTTCTGCCAAGAATACAAAAATCAGTTGAAAATTGAGTTCCATAATATCGGATAAAAGACAAGATGCATGATTCAACTAAACATTTGATATGAACCATATCACTGAAGACATATTTTTCGTTAACAAATTAAACTTGGATTTGCTTATTTTACGAATAATGTAGATCATTTAATGAAAGATAAATTTATCCAATGATTTTAGTAAGATAGATCAAATAAATATTAAATATGTATTCCTAAAATAAGCTATTTCATTATGTATGGCAAGAAAGTTCAAGTTATATACCTGACACTTTTTAATGGTTGAAAAAAATACAAATAAACGTTTTATGAATGAAAATTGAAAGAAATTTATATGAAAATATTTTGGACAAGTTTATATTTTTTTCAATTTGCTAACGACTTTCAAAAACAAGATATAAATATACAAGTTTTTTTTTAATTATGTGAAACCTCAGTATACCAGAGGTGTCCAACATACCAGAATGGTAAAAAAGATTCATATTTGAAATGGACCGTTTAATTTCAAAGAAAAGTAAATTGAATGCTGTTATATGAATTTCATATTAGATGATTATAAAATATTATGATTGTTCGAAAGTTCAAATAAAAGCAAATAAAGAACAAATATTAAAAGTCTCATATTCGTAGCCGAATTTTCATATTGTCATATCTATAAAATTAAAGAGAAATAGTAAGGGTATTGTATTCTAAAATGATTGTTTTGAGTTGGTCATCTCTGATATACTTTATCACAGAGTTAAATTCCAAAACCATAATACCTTATAATAGTAAAATTATGCTGTGTCTGCTATTACGAATGCAATTTTTTACCACATGATAGTAATCGTGAAAATTAATATTGTAGTAGTTAAAATTCGTTACACATATATATATTAAAAACATTATTAATGATTTTAAAATTCAATTTAATCAATAAAAAAGCAAAAAGACAAAAAGAACAAAAAGCACCAGAAAATAAAATCAATGCGTATATACAAAACCAAAACCAAACCATAGTTATAAGTAACAGGTCGATAGTTAATTTGAACGTATAATTATTTTATTAAAAGTGTTAATCAAAAGTCTATGTTTCTCCTCTACAAAAAAATGAAGAAAAATATTTAAATTGGCGAAAAGTTAAATATTATCTACAAATTCTAGCATATAACCACTTTTACAATGTATATTAAAACATGTTATTTTATATATTCAGTCTATTCTAAAAAATCTACAGTGCATTTAACTTGTTAATATATAATTTCTACAGCAAACCTCAAATGAATATCAAAAAAAATGCCAATTATGAAAATCAACTTTAATGAGAATTATGTTTATTTAATGAAAAATGCATGTTAGATTAAGTGATATTAAAATATCTAAAAATTTAATATGGCCAATATTTCATCATAACCATGAAATGAATTTCTAATTCTACATTAAAATGTAATATTTGAAGATTCTCAATAAAAATCCAAATTTTGAAAGAGAAATATGAAACATTTCAAATTACTTGAGTTTTAATATACATGTTATATTAAAAAGGTGATGGTATGCATAAACTAATTTGAGAATCCCCATATATATTAAAAAATTATTAATCTAATCAATATACCTATGTTGAAATTCGAATGATTGATAAAAATGATTAATTTTAAAAATAAAAATCTTACTACATTAAATACTTACTGAAACGTCGCATGAGGTTTCCTGTGAATGTAGATTGTGGCTGAGGACTAGCATCTTTTTTTTTTCTCAAATCCTTAAGTATATTTTCCTGTTTACTAAATTTTATATTTGGCACTGAAAGAAGTCTCTGATCACGTTTTTCACTTACGTACATTGATTTAGTTTTTTTATATTGTCTAGGTGGCCGGATAGGTTTACCACAATCATCAAAAAGAGCCAAGTTATCAGGTCGCATTGCCTTTACATCCTCATCAGTATCATCGGGTAACTTTTGAGGACAACTCTCTGCATTATCAGTAACAGAATCTTGCTGTTGCGGCCATCCGCAAGAATTTTTCTGTTCTTGACACAAATCAGGTGGATTTGAATCAGGCGATTGATTTTCACTTTCTTCACCTGATGCGGCTATCAGTTTCTCCGGGTTCTCCTGTGTAGAGATTGAATGCGGGTTTGATGTATCTGAATCAATTTTGGTTATATTATGTGTACTATCTTGGTTTAAAGAGTCTTTAGGGGAATTAGATTCATCATTTGTTCCTACTGTAGAATTTGATACCTCAGATGAAGTTAAATAGAATACGGAACCCTTTTTAGATGCTCCTTCTTTAGGTTCTTGATTTATTGAAAAGGTAGTTTTCAATTTAACGTCTACTTTTGATAATTGTCTTTTGAAATTAAAACCTTTCCAAGATGTGGATTTCCTTCTACTTTGAGCTGCTTCTATTTTTAATTTCTCTTCAGGGGTAATATTCATGAACTCGTTTGTTTCGATCGAGCTAGAATAAGTCTTATTCTCACTTTGAGAAGCTTTTTCTACAGGAATAACTATATTACTATCTACTTTAGTAACAGGAGATAACTCTATAATTGCTTCATCTGCAATTTCAACAGCATCTTCTGAATTTTGCGATACGCCTTCTTGAGGACAGTCTGTTTGTATGGATTGCGTAGTAATTGATGAACCAACATGTTCAATTATCTTCGCCTGTTGAGCCTGGTATTAATGAATGAGATGGATCATATGCAGAAAGGATCGGGTCGAATGAAATTTGTGCACAACATGCATGGATCAGTGACCACATCATTGGTTGAAAGTGGATATATGAAAGGAATAAAAAAAAAGATTGAGATTAAGAAAAGAAAATAAAGTATAATGTAAAATAAAAAAAAAACTACTTATAGATACTTAGGAAGAATTATGAAATTCACTATAGATAAACTAAAATGATAATGAATACATAACGTAATATAACCTCATTACTCACAAACTGATTATCCTAAGTCTTTTAAATATAAGTATATACTTTTTTTATATAAATGAAACAATGTTCTACAAAAACACTAAAGCATGTAGTAGCTCACGATTCAACTAAAATTTAATTGCATTTCAGGCATAGATATAGGAATATCACAGGCACATGATTTTTATTAATAAATTAATATTCAATTCTAAAATATTTTATATGTTTAAAATAAATGCCAGTGATATACTTAAATATTATATTGTAATAAAATTTATTTGTTAAGCTTAATTTCTTTCTTTGGAAATGTAGTACCAAAGAAGAAATATTTTGAACCATTATTTGAAAGGAGTTGAAAATTGTTATGTAATCAATTAAAATAAAATAAGTATTTGAACACTAACAAATCTACTTATTTAAAAATAACGTATTTACACTTAAATTTCAAGTGATGGTCCAATTTTTCATTTTCCTACAAATGAGCAATTTTAATATTTCATATTTTTATGTAGAGGAGTTACTATTATTATTTATAAGTTTCAAATACACATCAATAAACTATTTTAAATCATATTTTCAAAATAAAATTATAAAAAAGCAAAATTTAAATTTAAAAAATATAAGTACATATTTTAAATATTTATGGTTTGTAATGTCACCGAGTTCTTAAGAATCGTTAGATAAAGTTAAAAATTAACAAAACAACTATCCATCATATAAATGAATTAACATTATTTCCATCTTACAAAGTGACATTTCATATAATTTAAATTTTCATGTGTTTATAACAGGCATAAACTACAACAAGAATTGTATAGAAAATATTAATTTTGATGCAGTAAGTTTAGCCAAAATAAAAACAGCACATTTTAAAATGAAAAATACTTATTGCATAATTTTGAAATCTCTCATTAATACCAGTATCATACTTCAGTTACTGAACCATCAGAAATAAAGGCAGATCCACGTAACAGTTCATCAGAATTTTATAGGATAAATCGTATTGATTTCCATTCCATTAAATATGTTTTTTTTCTTTCGAATGACGAATGAATCTTTATAGACTTAAACCGATTGTATAGCATAAAAAGTTTTACCATAAATTATTTATTTGAATAACATAAAACCAAATAATATGCATTGTATTTTAGTTATAAATAAATTTATCAATATTGACTGAAATATTATATTTCTTTGTGTTCATTATCATGTTCATTTCTTAATTGTATGGAATTATTAATACTATGTTTTAAAGCAATGTTTATACCTGATCGATACTAGGCGAACGCTGTGTTTCTGAATGTGCCATAGGGCCATGCGAATCTGGATGGGTGCGTCGCGGTGATCTGCAATAAGGATCTTGTGAACCATATAATTCCGCTGAACTGGCATTCCATATTACGAGACGATGAATTAGATCTATAACGACCAATCCATGATCATTTCCAAAGGCCATTCTAAAACAGTAACACTTGAATAAATCACTATCATTTGATAAATTTATTTATGACTGAAATAAAAATTTTACAGTCCGTATGAAGAATTCATAGTTAATGCAGTAATTTTGGGCGTTGGTGCAGTAGGGTCTGGAGGTCTTGGAGGTGTTGGAGGCATACAAACTAAGGCAGCTTGAAACCCTGCAGCTTTTCTTATTCCTGGTCCAGTTCGTACACGGAGTCCACTTTGAACCTGTATGAGATCAGTTTGAGTAATTGAAATTTATTAAAGAGAAGATATCATTAAATAAATTTTAAGAACCTTTTTATCAGAATCCTGTGAGACAGAATGTTTTTGTGATGGAATAAATTCGCATTCGGGCGAAACTTCACTATCATCTAATCCGTCATAATTAAAAGGTATTTCTAACAACTAAAAAAAACATACAGAGATAATTAGTGTTTTATAATGAAAACATAATATTGACAAAAAAGTAATTACATGTGTTTCACTGCTAGATTCCGTTTTCCTAAATTTAAAAAAAATAACATGAGCACCAGCTCCTGCTACAGCCATTTTACGTGATTCTGGACATAGTGATATTAATTGAACAGCGAGAGGATCATCCTCAGTACTATCTACTGAACGTGACCTTGGTTTTTCAAAGACTGAAAATAAAACCATAATCAATAACAATATTAATTTTATATTTGTTTACATAATTTTATGTAAATTAACCTTTGGCAGTTTTAAGTTTATACAAAATTTGAAGTGTTCCAGCGCTTGCATCCCAAAACTTAATACTGCCATCCGCATGGCTAAAATAAAATTAAAATTTTGAATGACGGAATTTTAAAACAAAAAAAAAATTGAAAATAATGTTTTACCCTGTAACAATTATTTCATTATACGAACAAGATGCAGGAGACCATTCACCACCGTTTATTGGCCATTCTTTTTCACTAAAGCCCGTTCTTTTTTGACTGCACTGTCTACCTACAGAATAAAAGGCCGGAATCTAAAACAAAATGATCATTGTATTCATATTTAAAAAATAATTGGATGATTTAAATTTTACTCAAACATACCAGATCTGATGGACAATCTGCGAAATATGAACAACAAGTAACAGGAGATTCGTGAAGATCCATCGGATAAGGGTTTTCAAAGCAAGGATATCCTTGTGTTTGAAGGTCAATTATAACTAAGTCATTTTGTAACAAAACTACTATTGCGTATGGATCTTGCAATTCTGAAAAAAATTGATTTAATTTAAAATTTGGTATATTCATTAGAAACGCAAAATTCAATAAAAGTTATACCTGCATTCCACGGACTATCACATAATGTTATAAAATCGACTACATTGTGCTCCATCTCTAGAACGGTTATAGTTTTTCCATTTATTACTGTTATACTAGGTGTTCTTCCAGCTTTATCGAAAGGAAGGCCACCAGAAAATATTATATACGATTCTCTGAAATTGCAAAAAAATAAATAGAAAAAGAAAAATACTATTTCATACAATTAAAAATATATATTAAAATTACCCAGTTTTGGAAGTTTTCCAATCTACTTTTTGTATCGGTTTACATGATTCTAGTTTACCATCCTTATTAGTTTTCGCTGAAATAAATAGCATTATTACATAAATCATAATTGAAGGCATCTTAATGTTACATAAATCAAATATACCATGAGGATAGGAAACTGATAACGGTTTGGGCGGAGGTCTCATTGCCCATGTTGCTAATGAACCGTCTGTATGGCACGACATAAATTGTTTTCCTTCATAATGCCATGCCACACATCTTAGGGGTTCAGCTGATATGCAACGGAATTCAGCTGTTTTCAACCGGAGGTCCCAAACAGCCATTTGTCCGCTTTCGAAAGCAATTAATAACTGTGCAAAACGAAATTACAATAAGAATGAAGATGTTAAATTAAATATATATATACAATAAAAATGTATATTTGATTTTAACTAACTTTACTAGCATCTAAAGGATTATCTGTTATTTGTACAACGGAACCGGGATGTGTTGATCTTACTCTGAAACAAAAAAAAAAATATTGAAAAAATGTACCTAAAAGAAAATTAATACATTGAAATTAAAAAAAAAGTTTCATAAATTTTCATATCGATTCACTATTATTAATGGAGCATTTTAGAATTTTCAATCCAACATAAAAAAGCTATTTGGAAAATGTTTGAGAAACGATAATATTTGAATATTTTAGATTACTTCCAAGCCTTCAGGGAATGAACGTAATCCAAGAAGGCAGGAAAACCAATATTTATCTTCGGATTCTGAAATGTTCAGCTTTTCATCGCAGTGAACTTCCGTCCGGAAAATAAATATTGCGGATGATTTTCCGATGAATTTCATCAAAAATACACTAGCTAGTCGTTATAGCTCTATTTTCTTCGTCGGAAATGAGCGCGATTCGAATTATTACTTTCAGAAAATCACAATATTAAATTCGAACATCGGAACCAGCTACAAGCAGAAATCCAACTTTTAATATCTTATTTGAAGAACAAAAATGTCGAAATGAGAATAAACATTTTATTTCGAAACACGCATCACGAAAGTTTATAACTAGTCTCAATGGAAATGAGACGATCATAAAATTTTAATAGGTAGTACCTAATCTTATTTACATCGAAATGCTATTATAGAACATAAAATATTATACATTTTCACAGAAACATGTAGTAAACGCACGACTAAATTGAAATTTACTCCATACGTTTCTAAAACAAATCAACCGCTGAACGGCTATTTCGAACATTTCCAATATTCGTTGAGTGACTTTCTATACAGAAGGATCGAAAGTCGAGCACGAGTGCTTTTCGATACGTTTTCAAGGCAAAATACCTGAGAAAATTCCTGGAAAAGCCAAAAGTTGTCATTGTTCGGATCGGTCGAGTTTTCCTGGTGCCAAGCACACTACAGTTTGAACGACTTCAATATGTCCGAACAACGTGAAAAGTCAAATGTAAGACTTTTTACGCGTTTAAATTAGAATTTATCCATCCAAGTGTTCAAAATAGGTTGTCATATAAAAACTAGTAAGTTCACCGGTCGAGAATTAACGGACGGGAGTTTTAAAAAAATTGTTTAAATTTAATTTATCGTAGATATAATAGTGTAGATACACAAAAATCAGCTATAACAATATAAATATTAAAAAGCAATATTTAATGGATGAGTCCAAACTGGTTATGCAAAAAAATTAATGATTACGTTTGGGATATAAATCTCGGGTTGAAAAAACATTTTCCGCAAAATTTAAAGGAAATACGACTCTGGAAGAGGGTGACAAATTTTATATGGAGGCTGGCGAGGAAAGCAGGACGTGATGATTTTCAAGCTTTGTTGGAATCTCCATAAATTTGGCGTTAACATGACAGCCCGTCGCGAAGACTCTCATTGAAAAATGGCCCCGATTTTTGCACCAGAAGCGGAAATACAGAAAGGTGATAATTCTTTAAATTTTCCCGCGTTATTCAAGTTAGTTATAATACATTTAATTTGAGCACGTTTCGCGACGTGAGCTCTGTTGAAAATGAAAGCTCAAATTTAACAAGCTTTTGTAACAATTGAACGCCAACAAATTACCAACTATATGTTTGTAAAAAAAGGAAATATTACACAGTAGACAATTTGAAGTCGAAATTTCGTGAAAGATAAAAGATTCCGAATAAATATAGTAAGAGGATCACGCGCTGCGGAAACGAGCCGTTCGGAAAATATTCAATCAACGAAAAAAGGGCATATCTTCACGTAAAAACACAAAGTGAATTAAGATTCCAGGCCAGAATCTAAGTGAATAATTTGGCGAAAGTGCTTTTCGTAGTTTACGGTTTCGCAATAGACACCTGCTACACCGTATTAAATTACCAGAGAATGGAAAAGTGAACCACGTACACTCCAACAAAACAACTCAACAATATGTTTAAAAAATGACGAACCGTCAAAATTTTTTTATATTAAAAAATAAATTTGAAAAAATCTCAATCAACCAACGCTAGTTAACTTATATAATTTATAAAACACATGAAAACCCAAACTTCGTCCACGGAGAAAGTTTCAGATTTAAAGAGAGCGCAATTTGTGGAAAAATATTGAAAAGCTCCCTTTTTTTTTCTTCACTCAGGCTACGTGAAAATTTGACGGGAAAACTCCGGTGGTCGCAGCCGTAGAAATGATGAAGTGAAATTAAATGAGCATCTCTCGTCCTCGTCCTTTCCTACCTCACCCCCAAGACGACGAAACGAGGCAAATTTAATAAGGACGACGAGGACGACGTTAAGTTAATCGAATCGTGTGCGCCACGAGAAAATATTTCTGTAAAGACTTGCTGAAAAGTCACCTAACGTGCGATATTGTATGTAATATAAACTTTATTAGTTTTAATAAAAAAAATCACGCTACACTCAAATAAAATATCATTAATGATCGTTTATACTTTCCCCATTTATACGACGCGAAAGTTCAACACTAATACGAACCCGATTAATTATTTATAAACACACGAAGAAAATTCGCTCTAAGTGAACTGGAATCAATCACGATGATTTAACAGTTTGCAACCATAAGTGATGAGTCGTGCGAAACCGGCATTATTATTATCGCGGCCGTGACGTTTCGCTAACAAAGCGTATCCCGCGGGATATTATAGTCGGTTTCGCTGAATATTCCCGATGTGGAAAACCGATCCGCTTTCCCGGGATATTGTACCGTTTGTATAATGCGTGAGACATTTGCATGACTGCGTCATATTATATAATGTGCGACAACAATTCGCAAATACGGTTCAGACGTGTTTGCTAAGTCGAAGATCGAAACGTCTTCGTTTGGGTTGCGGTGTTGACTTTTTTTGTATGCTGGTCTAATTTGTTGTGATGTTGTAAAATAATATTTTATAGGCGTATCGGATTCTCGGAATATTGAGATATTTTCGTAATAGTCACGTGTCTATTCAATAACATTAAACATCGCATGTTGGGCGCAAATCGAAATCCGCTTAGTCACGCAGGTCTTGGTGAAAAAAAAAATCAATGAAGGTTTTAGTACAGGGATCACCCCGTTTATATCACCAGCTTTCTATACTATAACTAGGGTGGCCATATTTCCCAGAACCCAAAATGAGACGGTCCGCAAAAATAAAATGCCTCTCCCCTATATAAAAAAATGTGTTGTGCGTTCAAAAGTTTTTCCTCGATTATTATCGTTAAGGAAATATATAAATGTTCTAGAACCACGTAAAACAATCCAAAAAAGCGCCACAGGCCGAAATTTTTTCCCAAATGTTTTACTCAATCAAACTGTATCACCAAAAACAATCAATTTACTCAATTTTTAATAACAGTCTTTTTTTGGTTAATTTATCAATATTTCTAAAACAAAAAATTGGCGAATTCAGGCGAAATTTTTTTTCAAACAACTCATTGTTAGTCAATCAAACTATATCACCATAAAACTATCAATTTACTTATTTTCTTTGGTTTACTTTTTTAATATTATCACCAATTTTTTTCGTATATTCAGAAAAGAAACTACAATTAAATATATAAACCGGAAAAACGGGAAAAATCAAACAATTTTACAAAAACGACAGGACGAACGCAAGATACGACAAAAACGAGACTGTCCTGACGAAAACAGGACGTATGGTCAGCCTAACTATAACAGATCATTAGGGTGCTCCCCATCGAACGAAATATCGAAGGTTCTTACACTATGTAGACACCCCTCCCACTCAGGTCGTATTATTTATTATGCGACCCCTGAAAGTTTGACCTTTTTCAGCGTCATGGGGGTCGTTTATATCCGACGCAGATTAATAACGGGACTTTTTCAAAGGAGGAAACGCTGAAAACCGATTTTCCACGTTCGAAAACTGAAGATCCGCCCTAATTCGAGGGTCTGTTCAGATTTGAGGTTTGCTTGGATTCGGCGATTTGTCCCGATCGTCTATCGGATCAGGTTAATAGCTGTGCATTCTTGAGGTTTCAATTACGTCGTCTGAAGGTATACAAGCATACCTTGGCATTGTGATACTGTATCGATTCGACCGAGACCTATACACGAAGCCCTTGAAGCACGCAAAACAACTAGAATCGTTTCTATGCTAATTCCTATTTTTGTTTATACGTATTTTGATTGATTAGTTAAAAAATAATGGTTTGAATTCTGATTTATGAACAATATTAATTAAATTTGAATATATCAATAAACTATTGCATCATATATCAGAAAAAATAATTTTGTTATATTACAGAATACTTGATTTATAGATAAAATATTTTCAGATTATAGATGAATGAAAATTTTTATTATATTCACATATTATTAAAAGAAATACATGACAGTTTACACGAAAGCTATTTATTAAGTAATAGGATCCGGTATTATCCTTTCAAAGGAGTCTTTATATAATGCGCACACAATACATCGAAAAAATGGCGGATATAAAAATATAAAAAAAACCTAGGCAAAATTATTGACCCATACTATATTAATTATAAATAAAATCTTGTAAACGCGGCTCGTTTAGGCCGAGAAGCCTTAATCCAGGGTCTAATCCTCGGCAGTGTTTCTCGCCCTCGTACGGATTAATGGGGTGTTTTCAGGGTTTCCACCTTCAGGACGAGGGTTGGGAGCCAAGGACTATGGCAAAGAACCCGGCACATAGATTCAATTTGTAAGCTGACCGTTCAGCTGGAAATCACCCCCGAGGAATTAATACTTCACGGGAACACGCTGAAACTAAACGCGCGCTTTACATATTAAACTCAGTGGATGGAAATGTTATACTTGGCTGTTCAAATCGCAGAATTTCATATAATGGATGAACGTGTCAATGAATAGTTCAGTTGACGATATATGAAATAATAAATTACGCTTTGAATTTATATTGAAACGCGTGATTTGACTTATTTATAGAAAATCCTGATTGAAAAATATAAATATATAATTAGAGAATAATAAGAGAAACGTTGAAAATAATTTTAGTTATATAAGAGAAATGAAACTTTTGAATTCATTAAAATTATTCGTTCCAAGTGCTGTAGAAATAATTAATCTCAGTCAAGGAAGAATCTGGCCGAAGGGATGTTTTAAAAATCCCTAGGGGTTGGTGATTCTGAGAAATGTTTTGATGAATAATGCTTGCACGTCGTCTGTTGAAATGAAATTCAACTTTCTATTCTGAGAACTTTGTTGTTTGAGCTAACTTCCAGCCACAAATTTATTCGAATAAAACAAAATGGCTATTATTTGATGGCTAGTCACGATCAAATACGTTGCCATAAAATCCAACCCTCAAATACGAAAGACCACAAGTCGACACCTTCCATATTCCACTTCCCACAATATGATTGAGCAAATTGCACATCGAGCTTTGCGTAATCGCTCGACTTAGTAGTGACATGTACAAATGCATATCTGCGTCGTTGGGATTCGAAGCGTGTGCAATTGACAGCTAATTGTTGCAGTGTTACGTGCCACGTCCCTCAGTCCCAGATGTGTGTGATGGTAAAATCGTTTAATTTTCATATCACACCTATGAAAATGTGGAAATATGTATCATTAACGTCAAATAAGCGCTTGTGCCGAAGTGATGTTTAACGATATTGATCGAAATATTATATGTTTATATGCAATTAGTTTTTCTTTAATTTATTATGTATGAGAAAAGCAGATTCGGACTTGTACTAATGAAAAAATTAACATACAATTCGAACGTGGCGTTGAACAACGGATGTTTGCTCGAAGTCGTACCGCGGGAAAATTCGTTCGTCGAGTTTTCCGCGGCGGTTTGTTTTACTAATTGAAACCGACAGGGTCGTTTCGAGAAACGACAACAATAACAATCGAATAAGACGAAGAGATTTGCATTTTAACGAGAGGATCCCGAGACGTTTTATCGAATAAAATAATATGAGAAGGAAAGGCAGTGGCTCGTGGAAAATTCTGAAAATTCGAGTTTAGTGCTAAAACGGGAAAAAATTTCCACTCGGATGTATCGATTTTCGATTTTATCGCCATCCGGATATAATGAACGAATATGAAATTTATTCGTCGAGATGCGATCATTCGCTTATACGAAAAGAGGAAAATTTTCTATCGGGAAACCGCGAAAAACTCGATCCGAGTACCGCGAACGAGGTTAAATCGTACCGAGGGTGAGGAGGACGAATTTATCGAAAAACTTTTACAAACCGTAACCGAAAATTAAAACGTTCCGAATCGGAAAACGATTAACATATTTCATTCGAATTTCATACTTTTTTTCCGAATTTTAATGGTGGAATTTAAAATTGATCTGGAAATTTTCATTTAGTAGAAAATAAATTAAATACTCACGGTTCTATAGCCTTATTCCAATTAATAATATATCCGCTCAATAGGAAGGTTTCAATGTTGACTACGTGCACGTTTCCCTTTTCCGTGCCCACGTGCAGCCATTTAGATTGCAACGGAAGGTGCAAGCACGTGATCCTGAAATCAAAAAGAAAAAAAAAACACATGAATAATCATTCGAATATGTCTAAATCGACGAAAAAGGACGAACGACGAAGAAGTTGACAAACGAGTAACCTGGTTTATCTGCCACGAAGAATTTCCCTCAAATCATATATCAATGTCAGTCGTATAAAATGCAAAGTCCGCAGTGGCATTTTTCAAACGTTTTCAATGCAAAATAAGTGCACTCCTGTTCCCGATACGTAAAATAAACGGACTCGTTCGAAAAATTCCGAAAGCTTCTTTGTTATGGATGGCCGTCACGAATGTCTCGCGATCGAGAGCATAAAATATAATATGTTTTATGAAATGTTAAAAATCGCAAAGTTCGTTTCCACTGTTTATGAATTGTGTGGCGCTTTCGATTATTTTGATATTTAGTGTTAGACGTGTAGCTTGTTCGCGTTAAATCCTGGATGAAAACGATTCGGCGTTAACCTTTTGTTATTCATGTCTACGTCTTCGATGTTTTCACATAAAACAAGCTTTCAAAGTGTGTTTCGATGTAGAAACAATGAAAACCGTTTCACGGAAAGCTGATAAACTTTATATTCACAAACTGTAATATAAATTTTCATGGAAATATAATAATAATACAAATTATTCATAAACCAACACCACTAAAATAAAGATTGACCCCATACATAATATGCAGCAACAAAGTGCTTCCAATCGAATAAACACATATCGCCCATAACATGATTAGAGCTTGAACGGCAAGTGAAGGACATCCTCTCATTCTTGAGTATCCTTGGTATTCCGCATCACGTCAGACATAACACATCATGTTATAATACCAGCATCGTATAACAGTGATGCACCGTTGCACGTGTTGATGCGGTTATCTATAATTGCATCGGTGCCGTGGTGCTTGAGGAATCTGAGGATTTCGTCCAGACCGCAAGGACGTGACGTTCAGATGAAGGATGTATGTTTCATAGTATAATTTGTTTCGAGTTCGGTTATGATGATACGAAAAGTGTAATTTTCTTTGAATTATAAATATAATTTATGCAATTTATTGATAGATTTGTGATAAAAAATTAATACGCGATTTTTTTTAATTTATTATTTCATTAAAAGATTGAATATTTAGAGAGATTAGGATGAGTATACGAAATTGTTTCACTACAAAAAAATCGAAAATTCAAGTTGAACTAACTCGATTGTGGCGGGAACTCGATACAGTGAGAGGAAAATGTTTTTCTTCCCGAGGGATATTGTTCGTGTTCGGAAAATTCGATTTTTGTTAGAGGGAAATCGTATTATACAAGGTGCGTTAATTCGATTGACTGTTGCGTCCTGAAAATACCTAATTGATTAACCTTAGATCGTTTGTATGTAAATTTTTACGATTTATTACGTAACGACAGGCAATTTATTTGGACCGAAATTGCGTTTCGATACGACAAAATTAAAAAGACCATTTTGGTTTTCTCACACATTGAAATATCGTGATTTGAAAAAAATATGAAAATTTCAAAACACCGTCTATACAAGTCGGGCAAACATTGCTTATCGAAACTATTGAAAAACCCTCAATCTTCTACTCAGACATAAAACAGACGATCCGACCGAACGATCGATCATCCTTATCCGACGAACCGCGCACAAAACAAACACCGATTTTCATTTTACAACAGTCCAGAATGCGATGCATGAGGACATAATTAAAAAAGTTCCCCAGTCGCGTACCTGGAACGGCTTTTGTCCATCGCTTCTAGGAGCATCGCTTTCCGCGATTGTATCAGCTTTTCCTCTACGTGCAAGTTGCATATAGCCCGTGCATTTGCAACGAACAGATAACGTCCAGATTTATACGAATTCGTGCACGAACCCTGCGGGGATGGACGACGAACAAACCAACACGGAAACGTCTGCTGATTAATGTGGGTGTGCTGGAGGAGTTTGCACGAATGTTCGAATTATTTTAGCGAATCGCATTAGTTAAACGGTGTCGGTGTCAAGTGAGTTTTGTGATGTGAACGATGGCGCGAAGTGGGATGTATTACGTAATTATTATAATTTTCGAATGATGAATTTTCTTCGGTGAAGTTTGCCCGGTTATGATAAGGCGGGTAATGTTTTTTTTTTAAATTTCATATGAAGAAAATTTTGCAAATAAAATCTCTCAAACTTATATTATCCTTGACAAATGGGACAAGCGGGATTATTTTACGTATAAAGTTAGACGTTTCAAAATAGTTTTGATACTATGAGATTTTTTCTCGACTCTTTTTTTGAATAGCAAAGTCGAGTGAAACTGTCGGATTATTTTCCTCTAGAAAAGAAAATTTATTTCAAACTATCGTTTATATGGAAAATAAATATATACCATTTTCATCACAATATATATCGTTGAATGTTAAATATTTCAAAGATGTTCATTATCAAAGTCGACGTTGCAATTTAGTGCTATTCAAAGCGTAACGGTGTGAAGTTCGCTAAATCTACTTTCCTTTGTGCAACAATTCACAGACATTGTAGTATCATGAAACTACATAAATATCTTTGTGCTACAACTTGCACTTATGCGGTTTATTTCAGCGCTGAAACAACTGAAGTACACACAGATGCGATGACCGCAAAGGTACTATATTCCCATCGAAAATTCACGTTTATTTCAACACTTCAAAAATGCAATTGCGAGTTACGAACACGTGACATGAAATTGACACAAAAGACGAATACAACATTGATACGACGTGATGGATGTACCCATCAGTGTAGAATGTCAATATTCGAGACAATTTCATAAATAAAATATCAGTTAAACCCCTTTCGAATATCCCGGTTTGCGCGATAGCAAAATTGCTGTAGTGCGTAGTATGGGAGTTACCCGATATCGTTATTTATATAATATTATCGGATATATGGGGTGGTGTGAGGTGAGAGCGTGGGAGTCAATTTGAGCATTTAACCGTAAATTATGGGCGCATTACAAAGGGCAACGGAAGGGCCGTTTGTGAATTTCGGGGCTCTAAATCCGGATCTGGGGGCCGGTCGCAAAGTCGCGCAATCATCGAAAACGTCTAATTCAATACAATTAATTTTACTCTAATGGCTATAATATAATAACATATGAAAAGTTTCATGAGTTTTAGATTTTTTTTTGATGAAAAAATTCAAAGTTTTTGTTCGAATAAAGGAATATGTAGAGATATTTTTCTATATATTTCTATATTGCAATAATAATAAGAACCATATGAGATAATCTTCAAAAACATTATATTGGTAATATTATATATTTTTTATGAATTTTAATATCCAAGGAATTTCATATCTGTAGTTACCGATCCCCTGTAGATTTTAATATTCAGAAACAGATTGAACAGAATAGAAAAATTCATGAAATCACCGATCTGATTTTTTTCCAACGTCAAAACCATCTTGATTCAATGTTAAAATTATACAATAAAATTTCAGACTATACGTACTTTTCTCGCTGAAACTTGAGCGTGTGCACAATCTGGGGGGACTTCTGCCTAAAGTTCCATAGGTGAAGGCAGTCATCAGCCGTGGCCGTCACCAGGGCACCTTCGTTCACCAGGAATTGCACGTGCGTCACCGCTTCGCCGCCAGGA
The DNA here is from genome assembly GCA_028571205.2 of Hydropsyche betteni. Lineage (NCBI taxonomy): Eukaryota > Metazoa > Arthropoda > Insecta > Trichoptera > Hydropsychidae > Hydropsyche > Hydropsyche betteni. The sequence goes on from JAOXNN020000082.1 coordinate 1,157,677, forward strand.
GCTGCTTCGTGGCGTACGTGAGCGTCCACGCCAGGCCTTCCCAAACTGTGTTGATCTAGTGTCAAGGATCATATTGTGTGCGTGGATAATTCTCGAAGTTTTAAAACCATGAAAACGAAAATCGAGAAGTTTGTTTGTTAAAAATAACTTAAGAATCGGATAAAAATTTATTGGCATCAATTAATCATCATTATTGGCATCATTAATCATCATCATCATCATCAAAAGTCGCGGTTCGGGTCGTTCATTTGAGAAAAGGAAAAAAAATCATCATCACCACCATCATCATCATTTAAAAGTCGCGGTTCGGGTCTTTCATTTGAAAAAAGGAAAAAAAAATTGCGAACGTCATCGTGACAGACAGACAGACAGACAGTCAGTCAGAAATCCGCAATTATGTATAGGGGATTAGTAGCGGAATTACATATAGACGATGGAGGCTCTCATTTCAGGGCCTCGGATTGAAAAGGGCTCTTATCATTTGTGAAAAATAAATTTTTGATGAATCATAATATTATAGTTTTTCTAGATCATTCCAACAGACATCATCAAATTTGAATGAATTTCTGAAGAAAAAAAAGTATTTGTTTACTTAAAAGTAAATTTTATTTTGTAAAATTATCTATTTATCCTTTATTTTATAAAACCGACTGTATATTATATTATATTTCAGTATATACAATTTTCGTCTGCGGCGCTACTTTTTTGCAATTTTAATGATTTGTGAGTATTCGGGGAGGGGGAGAAACCCAGTACAGTATATTTATATACGTAATGGAGCCCCCAACATTTTTTTGAAGCCTCAAACCCCTAATGAAGTAAATCCATCACTGTTGGATATATCAAATAATAATAAACCTTGTTTCAAATTAACTATGTGAAATAAAAACGTATATTGAAAAAACAGTATAATATACATTCAGATCCAAACGAATATAACGCTTTACAAACAAACTACAACGAATTAAAACATCTAAACGAGATTAACACCGAAAAATTCAACACGAACACGCACACTCCAATTACGACCGCAATTTTTCACAAGCCCACGACCTTTGAGCTCCGACTCGAGAGCTTTCGTACGACCGCAAACGCATTTTAAAAAAGACAAAGCGACACAGAAAGCGCGCAAATTTCAGCGAACAACAATACGGCCGAATTAGCCGAAGCCCTTTGAGGACACGCGAAAAAGGAGCAGAAAGCCGCACGTCGGCCACTCAAAGGACGAAATTTCGGATCGCTCATCAAATATTACGCGGACACGCTGTATATGGCGAATTATTAATATTTGTGCACGTATATATGTATACAGCGGGGTTAATTGTGCGAGCTGGAGCGACAAAGGGAATGTTCAATGCGAATTAGGTTGTTGAGCTGAAGGAGAAGCCCTGGAATTAATAATTACTCTTTTGATCTATTGATTGGGTTTTTCTATCGAAAATGTAATTGAAACTGGAATTTTATTAATTTTTCTAACTAAAAAATTAAAAAAAACTCATGAAAATGTAATTTTCGGTGCTATTTTGAATTATTCAAAGATTTCGTATAACGATATACGACTTCACGTGACTTCGTCGTATTTTTATGAAGCGTCAGATGTTCTCAATAAATATTTGAGTATATACTATGAAATTTATCGTTCATATCTCAAAAGGAACTTTTTCTTAGAAAAACCTTTACACTTTGAACGGGAAAATTAATACAAAAAAGAGACATCATAGTGGAGCCGAAGGAAAGATTGTGTCAAAAATAAACTTTACCGCAACGGAACAGCACCTTGAATATTTCAATGGTTTCTAGAACGTTGATAAACTGCACAAAATATAAAATATAATATCACAATATTTCGCGAAAGAGTGGGATTTCGCGTTCGTTTCCTTTCAAAGTTAATGGTAACTCGAGGCTTTCTCGAATCAAAAGCTTCCCTCTCACTACGTTTCGTGGGCAGAAATTTAAGCCTTTGAATTGAAAACTTTGCGGGTCGCCGTTCTGCTTTTGATTTTTCTTTGTTTAAGCTCGGCAATAAATAATTTTTGTTAATTTGTTTGCACAATAATAATGAACGCTACGTTTCGCTACGATTTTTGGCCGTGGGCAACTTCGTACCGAGCCGACTTTGCGATTCGAAAATTAAAATAAATTTTCAGTTTGTACGAACGCTGCAAAATTACGAAATAATTTTATCTAAAAATACCGTGAAGAGCTTTATAAACTAGTATACACTCGTTAGCGATTTTTCAAAAGTGCAAATTCGAAAAATCCGATTTGTTGAAAGCTCTCGCGCTAGCTTCAATAAATTAAAGAAAATTCTGAACTAATGGTAATGCGTTTTACTGGTACCTTTTAACGCGGGCAAAAACTTGAAAACGTGAAAAGTTGCGAAGTACAAAGTACGGTATCGTCGCACACGAAATAATGTTGGAATTATTCACGAAGGATATTACACGTACGAGTGAACGAGTATTATTAACCTTTAAAGCACCCCCACGATTATAATTCATGACGATAATTAATAACGAAAATACACAGCCACTATAACACAATATTTCTATTCATGCGTGAACTTCATAAATTACGGTTGATCATTATAATAATAACTTTTGTGTACGAATATTTAGGAATGATCGTATAAAATTCATTTCGGAAGGTTATATAAATTTTAGGTGTAAAGTCAATGGCTCAGCGAAAGCACCAGTTTCCATTGATCGTTAAAGTTTAGTGACTTATGATGGAATATATTGATGAATAACCAGTTCATTGTACATTGTTTTTAGTATATGTATAACTATAACTATTGAGAATAACTTTTATTACTTCTTATGAATGATGAAATTTTTTTCATAAATGTTGATAATTTTAGATCAAATAACAAAAAGCTCGAACTTATAGTGAATGTTATCAGCTTCAGATAAAAATGAAATGATATAAATAAAGTCCATTGTTCATTTTTTTATTCCTCTCTCTTCAAAAAAGCGAACTCCTACATTATTATTTATTATTTACAAAAGAACAATAGCACAATGTTTACAACAAAAAAAAAAAAACAAATATTACGAATCGAAAATACAGATGAACGCTGAGATCGATTGTTTGCAATTTATCTCTCTCTAGCAATACGAAGAGCTCGAAAAGCATTATTTTTAACGGGGTAAAAAGGAACGAAGGGAGGCTCAAGAGTCAGAGTGTTTCACGCTCGAAAGGACAAAGTGTCCTTTGTTCTCTGAGCACCGATCGTCAGCCAGTTTATCGCCGGCGACAATACGCCAGAACTTGGCCGTGTTATTATTTACAGGTAACGGTGTTCGTCGGAACGAGCCCGAGAGCTGGTCCAGATGATTCGAGAAAACTGAATTGATCGAAGGTCATGTCAGGGGTTCTTTTTTCCGTTGGGGGTGGATAGGGGGTGGATCGTGTGTGCGTGTTGTTTGCCAGGATGTGGCCGTCTCGCGTACGTGATTCGGGAACGTGTTAATTGGATCTTTATATAATAACGTTACACTTTATTGTATAGGATTTGGTATCAAAAATGATCCTTTGTGCAAAATTAATGAACGTTTCAGATTACTTCAAATATTGGCGAAGTGTGATCGTTTAATATGTTCTATGTGTTTTTGAAATTTGAATAACGATAATCGTGTCGGCTTGAAAGCCATTAAATCGATACATTCTCAGATGGCGATTTTCACTCTACTTGAAAATTTCATAGCTAAAAATCATCCCCAGAAGGGTCGTTTAGTGCTTCGTTTCGTTTAAAATTCAAACGATTTACAATAATGACTTTGGACGGCGGATTCGTGAAATTCGATGAAAATTTAACGCAGACACATAAAACGGCCAACACTCCGATGTCTACGATGCATATTATGGATATAAATATGAAATATTAAACGTTTACATTAACCATTCGACTATTCGTTAAGCGATAATTACTAATATCGCACGAGATATAAAGCTTCGTATATGTAAATGGAGATGCTACGAGCGAATTTCGTTTATAAAATTAATTTCAATTTCTAATATCGCATTTATCGTCCAAATTTATCTCGTAATATATATTCATTCAAATTAACTTTGAAACGGGTGTCAGTGGCGAAGTGCGAAACACGAGTTTCTTAATTGAAACCATGACATTTTACGTGTTGATCAAACTTTAATATTTAACAGATAGGACACGAGTGACGACGTACAACAACAACAATCCAAAACACGACAACAATATTATTATATTATAATGAAATTCTGATTTTGGCATATCAGAGAAATAATCGTTTATATATAATACAATCATCAATTATTCAACTCGGGATAGTTTATTAGCTGCCAATTTATCCCAAAGGACCAATATTAACTAAAACTATTCAACGCGCCCGATCAATATCCGCAAATTGAAACATTACGAAATGTTACGAACATAAAAAAAGTAAATTTCGCACAAAATAGAATAAAAAAAAGATCGACGCACTTGTGTACGAGCAATGTGTGTCACGTTCAAGGAAACACAAAGGAGAGAAGTTATTAGTTCGCAGTGGGGGGGTACCGGGACATGGGAGTGCGAAATAAACCCCTTTTGTTTGCACCAGTATTAAAATAAACCCCGAAACAATGTCGGGAAAACACAGCGAGGAAATCTAGCCGAGGCAGGATCGCAAAACAGCGCGACGAGTAAGTAAAACCGAAACGATTAAATCAGGCAAATATAATATGAGGGGGAAATTGCGTGTCTTTGTGTCGTGTATTATCGCATGGGTTGTAGTTTAATGTTTCGAAACGTTCGGAGATGGAAAAGAAACGTTGTCGAGGAATAATGGAATTGATTTTGAGACGACCTTCAGTCTAAATTCGGCTGGAGTTTGTGCGAGAAGCTTTCCTCGGGAAATTGTTAGTTTTAATTGAATTGATTTTTCAATGTGTTTATTGTTGAAATTGTGAAAGGATGTTAATTAAAGAAAAAACTTGAATAGAACAAAAGCTTCATTAGTGTCGCCATCATATCGTTTAACTGTCATAAAAAGTAAAGAAGAAATCCATAGTGCGTATTAATTACAGTATTTTTCGTTTGTGACACAGTTGTAATTTTTAAAGGAAAGGCCAAAATTATTAACGAAAATAAGGCCAATTAAAGTATGAAATGGGGAAAAAACTTCTATAAATTTTTCGTTTTAATATGCAACGGAAAAACCGAAATTGGATACATAGTTTAAACGAATAATTTCAATTTACGCAACGATTCGCAAACTATTGGATTCAACATGAAAAATTTCCGTGAATTTCGACACAAATTGAAAAATGAACAATAAATTGCTTCAACGTTCGCTGAACACAGTATTTACGGACTTTTTTTCATCCACAATCGCACTATTATATTTATTTTGTACAAAACGAAAAACCTAAAAGTAACCCAATTAACGCATCAGATATTCAATAAATTGCGTCAATTTGCTGGAATTTAAATGCTTGGTTCAATATTTTATAATTGATTGATGCTTTCAAATATGCCAATTAAATATTTTTCATTCGATTTACATATTTCAGTTGATTGAACATATTAACGTAACTTATTATAATTACTAGTTTTTCAAAAATATTTTTTGTTACCTCCAAATCAAAACCGAATTTAAGCGAAATTACAAAACAACTTTGTATATGTATATTTTTTCGCGTGTACGAATTACGTGTAACGTATATCGCGGCTTGCCAGTAATGCGCTTGCGGATTCGCAGAACGGAATTTCCCAAAGTGGGGCGATTGTTTGAACGCTATACGTTTTCCAAATGTGATTTTCCACGGAAACGTTTTCCACTAGTGGCACGATATATATTAAATTGAAATATTAACGTACGTTTAATTATTCCGACGATTCGTCTGAAATAATAATTTCAGCGCGGTTCTAATGAAACGTGT
>JAOXNN020000082.1:1163895-1195215 GCA_028571205.2 Hydropsyche betteni
GAAATATTAACGTACGTTTAATTATTCCGACGATTCGTCTGAAATAATAATTTCAGCGCGGTTCTAATGAAACGTGTGGTAAATCTTGAAAAACGCAAATGGTACATTCCAAGTGTGACAAATGTTAATTTTAAAATATGACAAAGAAAATTGTCGAAAAAAAAACAACCAAAATAATGACCCTTCTCGAATATCAGAAATAATTAATGGCGCATGTTTAAAGGCGTCACTCGATTGATAATGAAAAAGCGGAATCGAGCTAATTTACGGCACAAATTGAGCGTAATTTAGGAAAGAACAAACGAAAAAAACGAAACGTATTAAATTCACGATAAGAAATAAATCATGAAAAAATAAACGAAAACGAACGGTATTTGGAGTCGAATCAAATGTGAGAATCCGATTTATATAACTTAACAAGGAAAATTCGTGGAAATTCAACCACTTGTCATTTTTGTACAACACAAAAGTACGCTTTTATTTCCAATAATGATTTTCGAGCATGTTTTTGACAGATAATCTCTCACAGATTGAGTTTAAAAATTGAAGAAAAATATTTTGAAAATAAATCGGATGTCTCAAATCGCATCTCGTGTTCAAGAAAAATGTGACAAAAAGTCGACGTTGATAAAAAAATGTCGAGGGAGGATCTTTTTCTAATGATCGGGCGGAAAAACGCGAGTTTTCCCCGTAATTAAATTGGCGATTATGCCTGTTCTCGAATCGTTAAAAAGTCTCCGCTTACGCGTTTCGAAAATAATGATTTCAATGCGAATAATTAAAGACCCGAAAAAGGCTCCTCTTTTATTATGTAACGAACCGAATATTATTCGTTAAATCAAATAATTTCCCAGAATCTAAAATAAATGAAACAACGATTTTATATCAAACCAAACACTAAACTATCATATAAATATTACAAACAAAATGAAATAATTCAAATATTCTCGAATCTAAAAATTTAAAATGTATAAATTTTTGTATGTATATAAAAATGGATTTTTGTATGTATAATATATTATATGTGACGTTGTTTCACTCCAACACCGCTCAATCGATCACTATGAGAATTGGTATGTATATGTATTTTTTGTCGAGAAGGTTTCCTTATCATTAAAATTAAAAAAAAAATTAGAAATAAAATTTAGAAAAAAATTCAGTACAAAGAGTCGATTATCTGTTTTTAGTTGAATTTAGTTGTTTTGGTTACACGATTCATAGAATAATATCAAGCTGTTATAATACAAACTGACAGGACAACGTCTGCCGGGTTTAACTAATCTTATATAAAAATAATATAAAAAACAATTGTTTCAGCACGCCGGCTATTTAGTCTAACATAAAAAGTTGGCCACTTTAGAAATTTCATCAAACAAATTTCATAAACCACGATAATCTTAACGACACAAAACAAACATCGTCAAGAGAAACTTTCGTAACAGACGTTAACGGGAAATCATCGAAAACGTAACCATACAGAAGCGGCTCGAAATTCGATCCGGGCCCGCGCCGTAAAATTATACGGCCCCGTAAAGGGAAAGGGCCTCGCGCAATTTTGCGCCCGTTCGCCGAGTTCGCCCTTTCGGCAATTTGCGGTCACTTCATCGAACCGGCAGGGCCGCGTCGAAAACTATGCGAGTTATAGTGAATATTTAACGCGGCCATACAACTGGTCTAAGGCGAATATCGCACCCGCGTCACGTCACGTGCGAGCTTTTGCCGGCTTTCCGCAGCGCGGTCAGGGGTCGTCAACCCGACGTAGTGGGAAAATTTCGCTCGGCGAAAGTTCGTTGAGGGTTTTCGGCTGTGGTTTTTACGCTGTTGTCGCGGAAACGGTTGGTCTTTAATGGCGTTGTCGAAAGGTTACGGAGTCGAGTCCCATGGGTGTGATGAGAATGGAGATCGGTTTCGTGTTTCTGATGTAATCGTAGGTTTTTCGAAACAAAGGGATTAGGTTGGGGATCGATTTTCGCAGAGAAAGATTGAGATGATGCTCTATCGCGTAATAATTAATTTTCGTCACGCGTAAACGGCGAAGTAATGGAATAAAATGGCAGAAAACACTTTGCGAAGTTTTCTCGTGCACCTGGTGCTGCCGAACGTTAAGTTAACTAATTATTACTTCATTTCTATCGAACAGACAGTAATTAATTGGCAATTACAAACTTTTGCGTGACGACTTGGTGTAGATTTACCTTTGCTGTTTTGACTTCACGTTATTAAGAGGTTTTTTTGTAAGCATTGTGCGATTTTCTTGATATACATTTCGGAGTGTTATGTTGAAAGTTTTATGAAAATATTATAAAGCTTCGTTGAAGACAAAAAGAAAACGTTTTAATCCGATTTGCATCAAACACGACAAATATCTCAGCTGAAATTTCATTATGAAAATTCTTGAGTTTGCAGACTTTTTTATATTACATAAAAAAGTAAATTGAAAGATATTGTTTCCTTGAAGAAATTTCAGAATATGCATTAATAATTATTATATGAAAAAAAAATCGACGTCGCTTGGAAAATTTTCAGAATTGCCAAAATCAAATATCGATGAAATGAACCAACATCCGAGTCGACAATCATGTTTATTTCCTGAGAAAAAAGCTTATTTGCGAAATTGTGTCATGCTTAATCGGAAAATTTTCCATCGTCGGTATGTTTGAAGGGGCTAAATCGCGCTCGCGAATTTTCCACTCATCGTCATCGTCCGGAAAACTCGTCTCCTAACGAGGAAAACGAGAATAAACGCTAATGAAAAGCTCGAAGCATTAACAAGAATGTGTTTGAATTAATTTTGCGTTTATGCGAACGCACAGCGTTCACGAAACAAACGTAACAAAGAGAAGTTGCGTTTGTGAAAAAAATTAAATAAAAACAAACAACGCGAATTTGCATAGTGAACGTTCGCATACATTATATAGAATTTTTACGCATTATTTCATGTTTTAGTTTTTTTTCTACGCCTCTCGTCTGAAAGTGGGTACCGCTCGTGAAATATTCCGAGACTTCAAATGAAATAAACGAAAATTCAGGTCATCAGCGAGAATAAATTGAAAAACTCTCCGCAAGAGCGAAACGTCGGAGAAAAAAAATTCAAAATGAACGAATTCATCATGGCGCTAAATTGTCAAATGACACAAATATAGCACAACGAAACTTATGAAGTATTCACAGAACAAGCGCTTTATTTAAATAAATGATGCACACTTTATTTAATTTGCTTTTTGTACACTAGTGTGAAAGTTAATTTTTGAACGAAAATACATGAATGTACACGCGATGCATTCTAATCTGGTTTAAAACTATGAATTTATATAAAACTAGTAAATAGGCCCGATGTTAATAACATCGGGATGTGTACCTATGTATTTATTTTGAAGTCGATGCCGTACCCGATTTGAATATTTAATATTTAATTAATAAAGTCAAAATAATTCATTTGTTATTGTTACTGTTACGAAAATGCACATACATATAGGCAAAGCCAGTAGTTAATAAGCATCATATTATAGACGTTAACTTTATACGCATAAAGACCATATTAGAATCAATACTATGAAAAGTCGTGAGCGTCATTGACACACACACACACATACACAGAAATCCGCTATTATATATAGGGGATTTAAAACCATTGTAATGACAAAATTTTACAAAATACGTTTATTCAAGATGACGGTGTTGGATTCGAATATTGATAAGAAATTTTTGTAAAACCAGTTATAAAAGATAAAAAAGATTTAAAAAAAGACAATTTAAATAAGTAATTAACAAACATATGATGAGTTTATTTTTTTTTTAAATATTTGCAACTATTATAATACTATAGCTTGAAAATGGTTGTTTTTAAATTCGAAAAAAATAATGTTGAATTGAAAAAAAATCCCAACTTGAAGAAAATTTATACATCGAAAATCGATGACAACCAAACAGTTAATATTGTATGGAAATTTTCAATATTCAAACGCCTTCAGAGCGTTCAAACGCGTTTCGCATAATACATGAAACGGCTCGAACATCAAACAAAGCACGAACCAAACAAGCGACTCGCAAGATCATGCGCAACACACTTTGACGATCGCTGATTCATCTAAGGGGAAACACAACGTGTAGGTATATGGAAGAAGGCTGGCGTCGAATTGGCGTCCGGCGCCAATCACCGAGGCGCCAAAGCAAATCTGTGACCAGACATGCGAAGTGCTATACACATTCAAAGTGTGCAATCGAGCCTGCTTTGCAATGAGAAAATTTCAAGGATTCGTAGTCCTTATAAATCGGGGGAATTAATTAATCGGGATGTAAATCCGCGCCGGGACAATAAGCTAGACAAAAGGCTGGCGAATTAATCATAATGTTAAACAATGCGAAGCGTTCAATGAAACAGGTTGTTGTTGTTGTTGTTGTTGTTAAGAACGGATAGTCTTTTCTTGACTTTTGTCTGAATAAGTGAAGGGATTGAGATGTATAATTTAACGCGATTGAAAAACAAAGGATTTTAAATGGAGTTTAAAATTAGTTAAAATATAAACACGAAAATTTTTATTGTTTGTATTTGGCGATATTTTGAAATAATTTGTTTAATTTGCGCGCATGTTTTCGCATGTATTTACGTATTATAATTAAAAACATTCACATGAAATTCACATTTTAGTTGTTGATTCGCCAGTAAATTAAAAGCAAATATTTAAATTCGATTCGAAAAATAACACGTAGATTAATCAACGCATTATTTTGTTTTCAACTAAATATTTTTCAATTAAACATTTTAATTTTGCAACCATATCGATATCAAATAAACAAAATAAAAAAAAACAACAAACACTGACTCGTTTCCGATTATAAATCTTAAAAAACAGCGCCGAGCTTTTAATCATAATTCTAATGGGCTGTGAGCTTTAGAACTGGGTCAAAACGCAGTTCTCGGCACGTAGAGTGTAGAACGACATAATAACGCAATTTCAGTTTATTTCCACAGTCACAGTTTATACATACATATAATATATAATATAATATCAGTAGTCCATTAGACAAACGGCACACCATTGTCTGGTCTCCGATAAATCGCTTAGCCCTAGCATGAATACGTTGAAGGGTCGTTTCGACCTTTCGGTCGGATCATGCCGAAAAGCTTATTTTCCTACCCAAGTGTATTGTGCGATGTTTGTACGGTGAAAATCGATTTTTCCTCAATCATGCTGATGTATTGCGCTATTTTGTGTGGTATTATTTTTTCAAATTCTGTTTTATATTTTGAAATTCCGCGACGGGAGAGATAAACTCGCCTTTGCGGAAGCCCGTGCCTAACAATGATGTGAAATTTTTCAAAGAGATTAAGGCCTTTGTGATGCCGGAAAAAAGTACCGATGTGCGTTTCGATGCTGAGCGAAAAAACGATGATGAAAAGTAATCGGGGATGAATGAAAATTTTATGACGGAAATATTCAAATCGCTAAAGTAATGTTCGTATTCACACACGTATAAAAATGATCAAATCGTGTCATATTTGAATTTTAAAACAAAAATTTTGAATTTCGCAATAAACTTTTGTCTCTAGATATTTAAAAAAAAAAAATGGCACTTTCATCTGTGGAAACTTTACGAATATTTTATCTCAGAAATTTTGTTGCTTTTGAATATTTATTTTTACTCGGGTCAAATTCTCAACCCTAACATAGCCTAAAGCCCTTAGAGGGTTCTTTTCTATGGAAATATGTGGTAAATTTTTAACACTTTCAAGTTGTTTCTGTTCTTTCACGTCCTTAATTATGTTTCCCGATCACAACGCAGTCGCTTCACATTATGTTTGTGCTATTCTTCCATGAAAAGTAGAGTCATTTTTTAATATTAGTTAGGATCGGGTCAGAGAAAAGTAAGAATTTTTCACCCGTTAAATTAACCGTAGCGACTTCCATTTAATAGATGATAATTCCTCGCTCTGAGCTCGCTTTGTATGGAATAAATTGCGCGACGCAATTAAACGAGTTAAAAAGGTCGCCAAGTTGAGGGATATTTCTTTGTTAAAATCGCATTTAAGCTTCGTCTTCTTCCTAATGTAATAAAATGCCTTCGGCGAAATATTTTTAATAAAAATAATTCAGATTTTCAACGTGCCCAATTCATTTTGATTTTCATGAGCATGCTAAAGCGCGCTTCAATGTTAGGCGAAATTTTTGCATTTACGCGCATCTGAAAACGCTTTTATAATTAAATTTCTTGAGAACTGAATATTTTATTAAATAATTTGATCATATTAAATATTTGTACAACTCAATTAAGAAAAACAATATAAAATTCACGATCTTTCCGTTTAAATTTATATTCTCGTTCAATTTCTACCTAACGACTCAATTGACTCCGAATCTGATTTACTGAGTATCATTATAACGAGACGATCTCAAAAATACCGTTAAATACACAAGATAATTGAATCCAAACCGCACAAAGTACTGAATGCATTGTTATTGACGGATGAAACCTTGTTTTATTTCTAACACAAAAGACGAGATCGCGAACACTGCTTGTTTTATCAACCTTTGTTCTTCTAATGGACACACGAACCACAAAGGAGATTTCCGATATTATGTCGTTTCTTTGACAAAGCGAAAATAATAGGAAAAAAAAGAGTGTACTGAGAGCATGTGCTCGAATGCTGAAAGATGGCTTTTCAGCATACGGGAACGGTTTCATTATTTCTGCAAGAGCAGTCGCGCTTTTGCAAAACGGCTCGATATAAAAGTTAAGGGTTTTTTTTGCTTATAGTGATTAATCATGGATATGGCGAATGGCGAAAGCGTATTTATTTAGAATGGGGAAAAAAATAATATATTTGAAAGTGATTTCGAACGATCACAGATATTTTATTCATAAGCGACGTGGGAATGTGGACATTTGTTCGGTTCAAATGTATATAAAAACGGACATCGGAAAAATAATAATATAATTAGCCGATAAAGTATTCACGAATGAAAGATAGTATTGTGACATGTCCGAATATAACATAAAAATGTATTGAAGTCTTTTTTTTTTTAAAGAATAATAGTATCAGCATTTATTTTATAACGTGATGAAAATATGTAATGTTGCTGACAGAACGATTTTTATTCGAAATTTGATGATACATATAATAAATTTTTATTATTATTCGAAAATACGTTGTTATTTTATTTGTAGGTGTAATTTATATGCCTATTAAAATTACATCGAATTTAAGGATTCGTGCCGCCTTTATATATATTTGGCATGCAGATTTCAAATATTATATTATTCAGTTTCAATTACAAAAATATATAAAAGATAAATTTACATTATCTGACCTAGATATCCTTGAGGCATCGAAGGGAAACACTCTCAATTTGGAGCATCTAATCGAGTTTATGTGAGTACAAACATAGTACATCGTACACATAAAACGCCAGCTATAAAATTGAAAATTGGGCCTAGCAAACCAACGAACGAAAAACGAGAAAAGTCTACACACGAAATTTATTATGCCTAAACGGAAACAAAGCCTTCCAATAACGACTTAACGTGCGCCGTTTTAACGACGCACTCAATCTCGACGCGCCAATAACTCGATACGGATCGATCGCCGAAGGTAAAACTCAAATAATAAACTAAAGGATAATAAAACGGTGTATATGTAAAAACGGTCGGAAAAAGTTTAATTGGATGGATGTCAAATAGACCGTTTTGAGGATATCTCCCGGAGGATGTTCGGGAAACTTTTGCGAGTCTCGTTCGGCGATTGTTTGCTCTCGCACAGCACTTCGACGGACAATGGAAAGGAATGAGAAAAGCGAAAATGATCGACGAAACCACACAGAGTGTGTAAGAAGTATGTATAAATTGTATTCTCGTGGCGCAGCAGTGAACTCAAAGTAATCTTGGATAAATGATTCATTCGAGATTGACGAGTTTTCTATGGACTCGTCGTGTTATGTAAACGTATCGCTTCACTATAACAACGATCGTGTCAATGATTGATGTAAATATGCGAGAAAATTAATTCAGAAACATAATCGAAACTGTCAGTCTGTTAAATCATCCGATCGGATAAGTGCTTGGAAAAACTGAGGCAATTAAATTGTAGCGTTTAACGAATACCTGAAAAAAAAACGAAAAGAGTACGTGACGAAATTACAATTCCGAAGACAATACAGTCTCTAGCTTAATTATCCGTAAGATCCAATCAAATTCACTATAGAATATTAACACACGGGAGAGTGTTTCTGGCAATAATTGAAGCATATCCTCAATAAATATCGGATAAACATTATATGGGGAGTGTGCGCGCTCGTTTCAGCCGCGCAAAAGACAATCAAAATTTAATATCGGCATTTCGGGGCAAAAGAGAAGAACAGTGAGCTGAAGAGGGAAAGGGAGAGCCAAATACCAATCAGTTCTCATCATCTGCTACGTCTCGATTACGTTCCCATTATTTAAGGGTCCTGAACAGGGACAGCCCCAGGAAACAAAGGATCTCGCTCCTTTACGTTGCGTGTGGGTGTATCGAAATATAGCGAAAATAATTAAATACGTCAAATTTAACGGAAAATCTCATTATCTTTCCGGAAACACAAAGATTTGGCGAAAAGATGTACGCGCACATTGGTTAAGTATGTATAATGTTCGATTATTGCAAACAAGTATGTTTTCCGGGAGGAGGGAAATAAAGTTCTCGTTCGGTTGACATCAAAGAATATCTGCTTACCCGCTAAATTTCAAACGGAAAAGTGCCTTTTGGAAAGGCGATACTTTATTTGATACAAAAAAAGAACCTAAGCTATATGAAAATTGGAAGGGAACTTAAAACCGTCGAAAGGTTAAATTTTATGTGTTGGTTGTACTCATAAATCGAAATATCCGACTAAATTATATATTCACTAGTGATAGTACCCGGCGCTGTTCGGGACTCGGCGTTTTAAATCAAATTATTTTTTACATGGTGATCCTTCGAACGATATATGGGGAGGAACATTTTTTTGCGGACCGTCCCGTTTTGGGTTGTTGTAAATATGGTCACCCTATGATGCTAAAAACCTTGTCCACAAAAAAATACAAATACATACCAGAACGGTGTTAAACGAATAAAAACACAATGGCTCAAGAAAAATTGACAGCTATCTATGTATCAATGTTATCAATTGAAAAAAATGTTTATCAATAATGAAAAATTTAACGAAAAAGTAATAAATCTTTTTTCAAAGAAAAAAGACAGGAGAATAAATTTTATAATGAAATAAAAATGTTAATATTTATTTTTTCTAGGTTATTATTAAAATATAATCCAAATATATATATTTTTTCAATTTTTAATCTGCCGCAGCACCCCCAGATATTTTATCCACGAACTGCCACTGTATGAAGATATAATTAAAATAATTACTTTGCAAAATTGTTATGCAGACTTAAATTTCTGTAATGAATATACGTAGTTTTGAAAATTAATTTAATGGTTAAAATCTATGCTATAAATTTCTGGATAATTAAACTTTTGTGTTTAAATTGTATATGGAATTTCATACTACAACCGAAATTATAACGATAATAATGAGTACAATTTTCAAATATCTTAAAATTCGATGAATTCCATGAAAAAATATTTACTACGATCCAAAACAACATGTTAGATTCGAATTTCGTTCAACAAACTTATCGTCGTTGTGCACATATAATAAATCATTTTTGTTAAAAGACCAAACAAAAAAACATGTCCTATCTCTGTATGTCAGTTCGGTGAAAATTCGAAACACACGGATAAGACTTTTCTCCGGTCTTTTTTCAATTTTCAATTATAGGGCTTAAACTCGGGCGAAATTTGAACAAACAACATACCTTTTCATGCGGAAGACAACGTTGACTTTTCGAATTAAAAAACAAACAAAAAAAAAACGAAAACTTTTAATTACAAAGGATACATTCTAAGCGAGCCGGACTTGTCACCGACAGCGAGCAGCTTCTGTATGGGGTCCCATGCCATCGCCGTAGGAGAAAACGGAAATCCATGGCGAAAAGTCTGAAAAGAGACAAAAAAAACGTTAATAACACCAGTTAAGTATTCAGGCCCGCGCGAGCGGAGTGGGAAAATCGCTGAAAAAAAGGTCAAACGCGTAATAATAAACGGATGATATATAGTCGGGGACTTCGTGAAAAAAAATAACTATGGGCAAAGGGTGTGGTGGGTAGGCCGCGTGAAATATGTGAAAAACACTTGACAAATTGGTAGAGCTGCCGAAGGGCATGACTGTGCTTCGTGTTATATACGTTCGTGGCGGGTACCCGAAAATATTAATCTCGATAAAATCGCTATGTGCGAGGCTACGAAAATCTATGAGGAAAAATCGAGGGCAAACTTGACCTCGAGGAATCCATCGACTAATAGTGTTGCGTGTGTGGGAAAAATGTTGAATTTAACATGTGGATCAATTGCGTATCGATGCTAGTAAGCTAGCTTTAATGGATTGAGATTGTTTCTGAATCTATTAAATGTTAAGCGATTTCAAATAAACTTCAAAAGAGAGTCTTCAATCAGAACTTTTGAAAATACCCGTATGCACTATTCTTTTTAATAAAATAAAACATATGAAATATGGACATGAAAGAAGTACGTTCTGAAATTTATGCGCATACAGGTAAGCCCGTAAATATTTACAGCATACAAAAAAGAATATCGCTGCAGCAATACGAAAAAAAAGCAGTAACAAAAGCTCTATTTTTATATTAAAAAAAAAACAAACAACGAGAAAAAAGCACAATGTACGAGCATAGGCTTATAAAAGGATAGCTGTTAGAGTTCATTTACGAAAGATAATGGAAAAGATAGTGAAGAACGTCATCGCGAAAGAAGAAAAAAGGTTTATTGAGGTATTCGGCCGCCGCACAAAACTGAATTGCCAGCTAGAAATAAGCTACCTATGTCCTAATAAAAAATATCATAAGAAAAAAGAGTTTTACAACTAAAAGAAACCATTCCAAATGAAATGAGACATCGAAATATTAGAAGAAAAAATATATTGACGCAAGCGAGGATAATTTTCGAAAACCAATTCATCATATTACACAATTCTAAAATATTGCTTCCATTATAATATTATACATTCTATTTTAGCGTTGCGATTTATACAGTGACTTCAATATTAGGTTTTCGGGTGTCGCAGAACGGAATCGTTCCGCAATAATAAAGATGTTCCATTCATATCGCCGAATATAAATTCTGGAAACAT
Source organism: Hydropsyche betteni (assembly GCA_028571205.2). Lineage (NCBI taxonomy): Eukaryota > Metazoa > Arthropoda > Insecta > Trichoptera > Hydropsychidae > Hydropsyche > Hydropsyche betteni. The sequence goes on from JAOXNN020000082.1 coordinate 1,175,115, forward strand.
CTGCCGCCCGAAAAGGAGGTGCCGCTATTCATTAGCTTCAGCCCGAAGGGAGACAAGTAGGAAAAGGAAGAAGTGTACCCTTAAAAATAATATAAAACGAGAACGACTTTATTGCTGTAAATTTTGCACGAGAAGCTTTGTACGCGAAAGGAAATTTCAATAAGAATCCAATTTGAGTACGTGTTGTCAAACTTGTGACAAAAAAGATACAGCCTCTAGCGAAAAGTTTCAAAAACGCTCGATAATATGGGCCGATTGGAGTGACGATTCGATATCGGGTATCTCAATAACGTTTCTCGAAAATATTAAATTTGTAGTTTAGTTTATTCGGGTATACGATGTGTTCCCGCATTAATGAAAATCCAATCGTCGAACGGATAATTTCCGAAACGAACACCCGCGATCTTTTTTAATTAAAAATCGGAAAATTCGAAAACGAAATTCCACGCATATCCGATAACGATTTGTAACAGGGTGGAACGAAACAAAACCGAAAAGAGAGATCAAAATTCAGCGAGCGAGCTGCATTCCACGAAATATTATTTTGCTTTCGAGAGAGAAACAAATAAATCTACAAGCTCCCACTATTGAATTTTCTAGATAGATCCAATAAGGCCATGTTGCATTTCAACGTTGCCGGATAGAATTTTTTTCATGCATTCTACAGATGCACGTACCGACTCGGCGAGGCACGTTGCAATTTTAAAGGCGAATTTCCGATAAAATTTTCCTTACAATAAGACTAAACGAGGCGAAGCATCTGGGTTCTGCCTGCTCAGAATTAGCCATTTCTCTCTTTCGATAGTTTAAGAAATGTTCACGGAACGGCTGAAAACCGAGTCAGGTGTGTCTTACATGTATTAGAATTCCTTTGAAACGGTTATTGTTAAGGGAGGCAGTTAACAACACGGAGTTACAGCTGAAACTTTAGCAGAAGTTTTCGCAGTAGTTTCTTCCCGCACGATGAAAATGTCAATTTACATACTGGCTTCGATGTAACTTTATACCGTTTGTTTTCTAAGTCACAAACAGAACTTGAATAATTAGTTAAGATTTTATTACTTGCGTACAAGTAAATATAAAGATTGAAGCAAATTAAACTTTCGTGCCGAAAAACAGAAAATTTCTATAATACGCGAACCCGTAGCGATAGTATCGTTTTACGACCGTACAATCTACATCGCAATTTCAATTCAGCACCAAGCAAATTATATTATATAATTATGCTAATTTGCATACTATTCCTAATAAAGGCATCCATTTAGTACTGATTAGCGCTTAATTAAGCTATACCAATTGAACCAGTGGAAATTGAAAATAAAATCCATTCAAAGAAAAAATTAATTTCAAAACTACATCTATCTGAAATAATCAAATAGATACTATTAATAAAAAAACGAATCGTTAAAAAATCAATAATGATAAAAATTTATTGACAAAAATCGTATATTTCATACACACAAAGCTGAAAATCAAAAAGTTCCATAAGAAAGCCATAACTCTTATACGGGAAAGCCGGGTGTGGAATTATTTATCGGGGCGATGTCGCTTGGACCGCGTTATTATTTACGATCAAAACGTACTGAATTTATACGAAAAATGAGACTCTCCAGAGGGTGTGGCGGTCTGAAAACCTGGCTGAAAGTAAGCCTGACCACCGCTGAAAGACGTAAAGAAGTGGGCAGGGGCTCAAAGCGGTGCTCTCCTTCGCTAAGCCCTGATACAAAGTACGCGTTTCATCCCTTTCTCGTCTGCACTTCGAGATTTATGCGAGTTCTTTACACGCTCATAATAAACGTCGTGAAAATAAAAAGCGAATGAAAAAGCGAAAAAGGTATGCCGTCGGAAGCACTCGAGTATAAATTTTCAGGCGAGAGTTATCGTGCAGGATTAGCGCGAGGATTGCTTTCGGCTTAATCAAAATTCGTTTAACGAACCAAATCTGTCAAATCTGAAAGACTAGAAGACAATCGAATTATCTAAGAGTGGCGTTGCACGCAGAGGGTTTCTGAATTAAAGACGAAAAGACGGCGAACACTTAACGAAGGTTAAGGGTTCGGCATTCGCCCATACTTCACCCACTCCCTGCGAAAAGGACGCGCAAAAAATCGAAAAGGGAAAAGGGAAAGATCGTAGAAAATATACTCGACCGATGTCGAAAGCTGGAAAATCTTAGTAAATCAGCTTCGTTACGTTAGAAAGTTGAATAAAAAAAGATGAAAAAAATCTTTACATTCGTTCGTGCTTTAATGATAAAGTTGAATTTAATGAATTAAGGCGATTTATCAAAAATGTGCGAATTCGTTTGAAAAAGTGCTTTAATTATAATATTTTTAGGTCGATGTTAAAGTTTCATCGTATTTTTTTATCAAACAGCGTAATTTGAAACCAAACTGATGCTTTGAAGATACCAAACTTTTTTATTGGTTGACTCCTAAATTCAACACAATTTTTATATTTCGACGTGGATCAGCATTAATTACCAATAATATCATGATCATGTTTATGAGTTAATGAAAAATCTCCAGATCTGAGTTTGGAAAACCACAACTGAGTGATTCTAAAGTTGATTGCACATCTATTGTACACATTACATGTATTTTCCGTTGTCGCTGTCCAGTTTTTATTTTTTTAAATTCGTATAGTTAAAAATGTCATAAATGCACTTTATTATTTGATATTTCAAAATTTTTTACGGGCTGTTTATTTTTTACTAATTAAGCCAATAGTGAAAAGAAAGTATTTTCAATATAATAAAATAATTTTAATACAGATATTATTCGTTAGTTCGGAGAAAGGAAAAAAACGTTTGACCATCGAAAAAATACGATGAAACTTATGCATTTTAATATATAATAAAATATTTTGAAATCAATAACGAACAAAAATAACTTTCACAGATTCACAGAAACAAACGTGACTTATCAACATTCCGGTCACATGTCACGAAATCCTTCAGTTCGAACTAGCGCGATCAATCATCCGAAAACTTCCAACTGAAAGTTTCCACATTTACACGATAATTTCAGTTGAACAGAGCGAGCTGTCCTCGGCGCGCGGCGACTCGTTTTCGAATAATAATCGAATTATGGCAGAACGATGACGGAGACGCCTCAGATTGCCAGTAATTGGGTTATTTGTTGTTGCGACGTATCCAGTTTCAGCCGTGCTGAAATAAAGCGACGAAACCTCTCCGTTCGTTCGTAAGCGATGATTAGATTTGGTGTGTTTGTCGTGCGGGATGTGTGTTTAGATATTACGTGTGCTGTTTGTACACACGCGAAAAAATGTGTCGGATAAGTGCTGACGGAAATGTGTTACGAGGAAGTTTCTTTTGATGCTCGATGTTGATGTGGGAAGATGTGTGTCTTGGATTTGTGAAAACATTAAAATATTGAATAACGAGCCAGTGTTTTATATTCGAATAACTTATAATTAGTGAAATAAGTCGCAGTCAATAAAAGGATGTATTATGAATTGTTAATTTGATATCGTTTGGAAATAAAAAGTTTCAATTACTTGAAAGTTCCTTTTTTACAAAAGCTCACTTCTTTAGTGGACTTTAAATAGATTGCATATAATAATAATGCAATATTTAATAGTATGTATTATACACCAGTATACAATAGAATGTATGTATGTAAATACCTCTATAACGTCATTTTTTTCAAATTGCATTTAAATTCAAATTTTTCAATTTTTTTCAGATGTATTATATTTGAAATAAGAAATTAACACGTAAAAATGTAAAAAAAAAAGAAAAAAGATTTTTTTTCATTTATTGATTTCTTTAAATGGGCCCCCTATAACGTTGAACCTATCTCAATGGGGGGGGGGGGGTTACTGTATATAAGATCACAATTTTTTTCAAAATAAAAGATCCATATAAAAATTTACTATACATATATGAAATATCTCTCTTTGTTGAGAAATTCATATTAAAAAATAAATGTATGCTAGTGAAATTCAATATGAAAAAAAGAAAGATTTAATATCCTTTCAGCAAACTCGATTTACATAAAAGTTTCATCAAAACAACGCAGAAACCTCAACTAGCACCGACTACGCTCCATCGTATTACGCTAAAATCAAAATTCCCGAAACCCTCAGAGGCGAAACTAGCGCTCCAGAAATTAATAGCTTTACAGCGATTTCCCTCGTTTTCAGAAAGCGCCCGAATTTCACCGTCACAGTCCAGCACACACATACACTACAATGTGAGTTTCGCTTAATGGCGAAGTTTATACCCGGCTAAACTTTCGGCACGAAAACTTTTCGCCGTATGCGATTTTATTATGATGCCGAAATTTTCGCTGCTCCGGGCTAATTATCCGCAAAGCTACCCCCCGTGTGCTGCCCACCTGTAAATTATCAAATTGCGATGTGCTATTGTGGGTTGTTAGGCGAGTCTGTGGTCATCGGTGTATAAAAGGCCGGTGTGCAAAAACGCGAGAAGACGTGGGTTTAGAGCCTTTATGAATTCCCCAATAGACAGCGAAACTTTTGCGTTGTTTATTTGACCGCGTTTACGAGTGGCTTATTTAATATCCATTGTGGTTTTGTAATTAACCCTTTTTGAGTTTATTCGAATGTACGTTTGCTTTGTGAATTTTTAAAAATGTGACAAGAACGGATTATCGTTTATTTTTTTTATATATATTTTTATTGAAATATAATCGAAATCAAATATTGATTTTGCCGTGTAAAAACATTTATTGAAAATATATGACCGGGAATTGAAACGATTTTCTTCAATCGGAAAAAATCGTCACAGTTTTCACGGCATCTATTCCCATGGCGGTTGGAAAATCCGAACTTCTTGTCTCGGAGATCTTCAATATACCTCGCGAACTTTATCGGCGAAATTGAATCACTTTGAAAACTTTGTTTTCGGATATCTGAACTATCGCACTGAGAAATTTTGTAAACAACAAAACTGGTTTGCGATTTAATTAAATAGAGAAACGTCGAAAGGAGAAAAAAACGTCTGAAAAGACGAAAGCTTTCAATGTATGAAAAACGAAAGGGAGTGAAACGTCTGATGAAAACCTGTTTAGATTCGTCGGATTAATTTCACGAATCGTCGAGTTTATACGATTTGATATTCTTCGTAATTTTGTATGTCGATTTAACAATTTCAATCCGAGACGCAGTCGTTCAGATTGATGAAGAAAATACGCAATTACACATCAACATTGATTGGATTTAATTTATATAATTTTATTGAAAGAAAACGTATATATTTTTAAATTGAATACAAGAATAATAAGCGAGTTTTTCTCAAACATAATAAGAATTAAAAAAGGCGTAATCAAACTGCAGTAAATCATCTTTGAAATAAGATGCCATGTGAAACGTTGCCACTCATGCTGCAATTTTGGAGTATTTTTACAAAAGGTAATATTTTCGAGCAACACTCGTAATAAATTTTATAAAAGCAGTGTGATTTCACTCATATTTTGACTGTCACGCCGATGACAACGTCAATTTTATTTAATAAATTTTTGAAATGAAATATAAATACGAAAATTGCATCCAGCCATTGCATCAGCCAGCCCGTGATACAGCGGTAACATTGCATGGATTGTCATTCGTAATAATGATGTATTAAGCCGCAGGGACGGCGAGGGTAGATCCATTTTTAACTACTGGATCGTCTCAAATTAGATATTTAACCATTTGACTCAAAAATGAGAGTTTAATCTCTTATTGATGAGACGATACCTGGGAAATTTGGAGCATAGAGAATAAAAAAAATCAAAAAATATAAAACAATAAAAAACACGTCATGTGCATCTGGCAGTTATAATTTAATATATTTCAGTTTGATTCATACCAACTGAACATATTCATAACTTCTCCACCGAAACCCATACAATGAACAACGAGCAAATATTAAAATATCATTCCAAAACTATAACACTGCACTGCTGCGACTATTCAACCGCGATTTCAATCACAATGGAGCACGAGTTTCCATCTGCCCCGTGACATTGTTGTCGTCAGCGTTAACCGTGCACAACTTAATTCCGGCAGGCTTAACGGGTTGAATCATTGTATACATTCCATTGTGGACGTGATGGATGGCTCCGGAGACGACAAAACGACGTAATGGACAAGATTTCCCTAAAAACCTCGACGGGAGAGATGACACTTCCGCGGGGGGCTCGCATAATAGGGGTCGGAATATCGTATTTCCCGTCGGCGTTATGGAACTTTTCGCAAATATACATCGTATATATGTCGGAGTTCGAGGACACACGCAATACGATCGGGTATTTCGGGATTCGAAACGCACGTATAAATCCGGGGCGATATCGGGAAGAGTGACGCCATATACGGGATGAAAGCAATACCCGGTTTCGCGCTCCACTGGACTATAATTCCAATATATTGAGTGTTTGCTGGAATAGGTTCGATCCCATAAGAATTCTAAAGAAAAGCATTGTGCGAAAGTGTTCCGATGAAAAAAAGATATCGCATTTATGGCGTGTGTGCGCCTGTATGTGATTGGAAATAAAAAAGTCGCAGTAAGCGTGCCGGGAAACGAATGGACATCTTGTGGAATCTATAAATCTGGATTTTATATTCTAGCCTAGATAAATTTTATCCTGATTTCAGTGGAATCGTTTCGGGTCGAAAATGGCATTTGGTAAATTTAAAATTTTATACTGACTTGTTATTAAATAATTGTCAATTTCATTATATTTAAAATTATATACATAATATACTAATTCATCTCGAATGAATTAACTTTTTTAATAAATGTTATAAATGATTGCTTAGTTAAAAAATATAAAATAAATTATAACTTTAATGTTCAAAAGTTTAATTTGAAATTTTAGATGCTCGGTGTTTAAGTTAAACTATTATATTTTAACGAACCAAAAAAAAAAAACAACTTTTGAGCTATAAAAAACTAATCTCGTTTAAAAAATAAATTCAATTAAGTATGAGTTATTTTTTATGTGAAACATAATCATTGAAATATTTTGAAGACTTTAATGTTTTACAATTAGATAATTTAAAAATTCACAATACAACCAAACTTCTGAAACACATAAATTATTTCGACAAATGGTAATGAATGATTTGGCAAGCACGGCGACAAGTTCGTTGTTAAATTAATTAAATAATCACGCGTCAACAACTAGAACAAAAGTCATAGCCAATAGTTTGGGTTGAAGTTCGACATCGTGACAACTGAACTTTTGATCATTTACAAACCGTAAAACAAAATTTATGTGTAGATACTGGTTTGTTTCCCGTTCGAACCAAACAATCTCACAAACTGCAAAAATAATAACCAAAAACTATACAAAATATGGTTGCGAAAGTTTATCTACAATTTTGTTATATAAAGAACTTATATACATGTATATTGGACAGACGGTGCGAAAAAGAGATAAATGTTTACGATAAAAGTTAGAAATACTTTGGACGGTATTGTTTAATATCAAGCAAGATAAATTTATTTACTAAACAAGACTTTTTTTTAACAGTATCGAAGGAAAGCCCACCATCCCGCCTGTTACATGCACCCACTCTACGCCAGCTTCCTGGCATAGAGTGGCATAGAGTAAATTTACATTTACTGAGAACTCTACATTTGATTCGACTAAGCAAAACCTTCCGACCACTCCACATATTCAATTATAGACTAAACACCTATAAAAATCACAACACCAACAGCATAAGATCGACTAAATCCTAACACACCAACAACACCAAGAAATTCCAAGCTCCAACAACCGCAAATTTGCGGAACGGAAAACAGTTAAGGAAAATTTTCCGATCGGCGCCGGTTTGGCCCTCGATCGCCGCCGGCGATAAACCCGACGCGTCACTCGCGCGAATTTCACATCCCCACGGTGTTGGAAAAGTTCCGCTTGTTAAACTAATAGCTGCTCCGAAGCTCCGAGGAAGAGTGTGCTTTATAATGTACGAACGTGCGAGAGTTTGGCAATAACGTACGTGCGCGGCGGGATAATTAGCGATCGTTTGCAGTCCGCGCCGTTTCGGCTGTCGTCGTTGATGCGGCGCTGTTTGATAAATGGGTTCGTGTGGAAATGAGTGTTCGGTTGATGTACCTGGTATGTACTTAAGGTAATTGTCTGCAGTGGTGGCTTTGACATTTATTAAACGGGGGTAGGTTTCGTTTAGTTTTGTACGGGTGAAGACTAGATTGGAAGCGACGCCAAGTGCTTTAAATGATATTTGTAGTTGGTGCAAAACTTTATCCTATATATGTTGTAGCGTCGCTACCTTTCTATATGGTTTGGTTGGCAACACCGCATGGACGAAGGGTAGCAACCCTATGCGGAGGTGCGCGTACGCACGCGGGGTGTTGGCCATTTATTCTAGCCCGGGACGTCACGAGAGTAACATCTCTGAATAAAAGCATCTTGACAGTATTTGGCGTTTGCTTTAACCCCATCTCGGAACCCGCTTACCTCCACGTTACAATATAATCACTGTGTGTCTGTTTATTCGAATGAAGCTAAAATTATAAAAGATGTAGATATTCTAATATGGTCTTTATGCGTATACAATCGACGTCTATAATATGATTCTAACTACTTGCTTTGTAATGGTGACAATAACAAATGAACTATTTTTATTTTATTAATTAAATTTTAAATATTCAAATCGGGTATGGGCATCGACTTTACGACTTTGTTCAAACTTTGCATTCACAGCCGATGTTATTAACATCGTACCTATATACTAGTTTCGAATAATTATGAAAGTTGAGCGATGTGATGATAGTAATAATATGAATGCCTGAAATAGAAAAGGCTACTATTTAAATGGTTAAAATTTAAATACGATTTTGGTCGGTATTTTTATCCTATTTATCAGAATTTATTTGACATTGGTCAGAATAAATATTGAATTGTCAGAATTTTATATCGGTTTGTCAGAATAATATTTAGAACCCTAATCTAACCTAATTTTATTCTGACCGGAATATTCTGACCAAAACATGATTCAAATTTTGATCATTTAATTTTTTGCCAATACAAAAGGAGTTAAGTGCAAAATAATCCAAAATCAGTTTTATGCAGATCAGTTTTAAGAAATGTGTTCTATATATAATATCAACGCCAATGTTTCAAAATATGATCAATGTCCAAAAAATTGGTTTTTAATAGCATGAATATCAACAGTGATCTTATCTTGAACATGGCAGTTACGTCATCGTTTTTATTTCCGGTATTTATGTTACCACATTTTGATAGCATGTATGTTATATATGTATGTTCAAATGGTATTGAAAAGACTTCATATAGAAAAGCGATGCTATTACATTACATAGAATTGTTGAATCGATTTGATTTCCAATAAAATTAATTCATCCGGAAATCTTCAAGTATTCATTCCGATTTCAAAAACAGTTCATCCGGTAATCGCAAATTCAAAAGCGAATTCATACACGAAATGCAAAACTGGAAACTATCTGAAACGGAAATCTTAGCGAATCGCCATTATTCAAAAGCCAACTAAATTCGCAAAATACCACCACAACAGCTGGTCCGCATTATGCACGTAACAGTTTACGTATACGTGATTCGCTGTAAGTACACGTACATAAAATACAATACGTATTACGATAAGTACGTAGGTGTATAAGACGTGTCCGGTGTTAAAATGTACAGCCTTGTAGGACTTTCCGCGGAGGCTTTTCAGGAAATGGTCCTCCAGCTGAATTTATTGCCCGAAGGCAGACGCGACCCCATAAACTCATTACGTACCCGAAACCGTAAAGTGTGCCATAAATGAAAACCGCCCATGGGTTTTAAACGGTGGACATTTTAAATGCGCACGATTTTTGCGACTTGTATAGTCGCAACGAAATTAAAATACAAGAGCTTTTTCATAAAACGGAATTCGGCAAATTTAATGAATAAATTGAAAAACTTAAAAAAATAATAAATATTATAGTATCTGAAAGAAATTTTACGAGGGTGAAATATATTTTTTTCTTATAAATTATAAGGGGAATGTTCAATTATGCGTATGCTTGAATAAAAGAACCATAACATTAAAAAAATAAAATAAAATGGTTAAAATAAAACATCGGTCATTTTTTTAGTTTTCAAGGATTTTTAACAAGGGAAATTATTTTATTATAAAATAGAAATATAATGCTTTGAATTTTTCATATTTTGAAGTTAAAAAAAATTTTCAGAACGAAAAACAAAAATTTATAAATTTATACAACAGGGCAAAAATGTTTTTGCACACAGACTGAAAAGTTGTTTATCAAAACACATCGAAAAAAAATATCGAAAAATTTCCCAGCCAAACAAGGATGTGGGCACAAAAAACTCAAGGGTCACATCATACTGCCCACGATTTACAGATATGAAATTCAAATTAAAAGCCGAAAAAAAGCGGTTTTCATCTCCTCGTCTCGAAACGTCCACAGCACACGATTGTTTATTTACACGGGTCCCATGGGTCACAAAGGTCCGATGTTCCACGAATGCGGGTATTTTCGCACGTGGAAATTTATTACAGGGACGTTAGGAACGTTCAAAAGCTTAGAAATATCAAACATGTCTTCATTGCGAATTAAAACTCGTAAAAAATCGATAAAACTAAAATTGAAATAAATGTTCAGAAGAAAAAATATTTCGTTACGAATACGTTAACGTTGAGAATCTTTTGGGTATTCCTATACTTTGCGTCTTTTTGGCCAAATAGGAGGTAATTCGCAGCAGGTGCGAAATTCGAACAGAATTTACGAGCCAATCGAAATCTTAAGACTTTCTGTTTCGATTGTGCGGTATAAATTTTTAAATGCGCGTCGGCAGTGCTGGGTGTTAAATTTAAATGGGTTTCATTAATAAAAGTCTACTAATTTCGTTCGTTCCTTGATTTAATTCAAACACAAAAAGTCAAATCTATATAAAAGACCATAGCAACATATATTTATTTTTTAAGCGAAATTCAAATTCATAAAAAAATTACGAACTCGTATCAAACTCCCTCTGATAATTCCACCCCGACTTTGATGAATTCAGGCGTGCCATTACCATGTTTTCCGAACTACTTTCATAATACCCAAACTCGGATCGAAATAGTTACGCCGTAGACGCATAAACGATAAACTAATTCATTTTATATCGACTGCTGGAGGCACAGGGCGTTGCAAATTAGCATGCAAATTGAGAGTAGAACTGCGCGGAATGGGCCCAGCAAAGGGACCAGTTTACCGCAAAACTGACGAAGGTCTGGAACGGTAATTGAGTTAGGACGCGCCGAGCAAAGAACGTGCTGAATTTTCCCGCGGGACGCACTAGGGAAAATTTCCGAGAAATTGTGAAAAATTATATGAACGAAAGGGAAAAACTCGCTAATTGAAACGCGCGGCGGTGCATGAAACATTAAGCCGATGCAGGAGCGTTTCGATCGCGAAACGTTTAACAATGGAATTTGATACGTTCATCTCTTTGATGGTTTTCGATAACGTGCTAGTTGGGAAATTGCATCAGAGCGTTTCTCGTGGACGTGAAAGAGAATTTTTGATTAATTTTAAATTGCATCCGTCGATATCGAATTCCGAAGCTGGACTTGTTCAATGAAAACACGATTGTTTCTTATACAAAGTAAACAATTTCAATCAGGTTTTATATTACATATGTAATATAATACACCCAAGACTCTTTTTACACGTTATAAAGACTATCCAGTGTAAAAAATATATATATGGTGACAATATAAAAATTGAAGATAGGTTCCATCAATATATTTGAATGTTACTTCCGACCAAATATAATTTACAAAAAATGTATAATATGGCAAAATTTCATCATGCCATGTAAAATCATCAAAAAACATCGTAAATTTTCATTTAAAACTGAAATTGCATACTGGTTTGCTTCAAATTTTACAATTTTGGCATAGCAAATACACTTTTGTAACACCGTATTGAAAAAAAAAATGTAAAAAAGTAATCGGTTATTTTTTTGAACCGTGTAAAAAGAGTTTATGAGTATACATACAAAATATCAAATTATATTGCGTTATATAAACGATAATATAAAAATAAATTTTGAGACTAGTCAAATCAAAAGTAAAGATTTACTCTAGATCGCAGAAAAAAAATTCTTTATTCTGAGTACACAATATCGTATCAAAGTAGACGCTGTAACAAAGACGTGTTTATATCGTAATAAAAATTTGAAAAATGCCTCAAAGCGCGTCATAAATTCGCATCTGCGAGCTATTTACATCTTATATAAATCATTCTCGGGCGCATTTGCCCGAAAATCGCAACTTTTCTCACTTTCCCCACAACCACACCTACTTTCGTGAAATCTGTTTGAATATTAAAAACGGGCCCACTCGATTGATGTCCAAAAATAAAATTCGTTCCGCCGGCGACATATCTCTCATTCAAAAAAACTGAAAAGACCCATCGTTGTATGGAAATCGTGATAACATATTCGCAACGGTGCAAAGCTGAAAAGATGTACACACACACGATGAGATTGCAATTTCGCATGGCCCCTTTGCCGCATAAAGTATCGATCAGAGCACGGGTCTTTTTTGCACAATGAGGCCGAATGGATATGCGAAACAAAATTAGTTTGTTCCATAATACAAGTGTGAATGTGTGTTTATTGTCTTTTCAGTTCGCTCGATAGAAAATGAAGTGTTTTTGTTCGATGTAAAGTCGTTTGAATCGACTTCGCGTAACTTTATGGATACATCAAACAATTTCACAACGGTTTTCGCCTTTTCAGTGTCAACAAAATTGATACAAACGTTGAAAATTATTTCTTTGAAACGTGCACGATACTCGTGTTTGTTCGACCAAACACAAATATTGAGTTTGAATGTGTATTTTGTGCGCATATCAAAAACGACATCATTTAAAACCGTAGATGAAATTTCATCTGAGTTACATACTTATTTCAGCATCCATAACATGTATTTATTCGCACAAAATTGAGATTTATTACAATAAAAATTTAATTTAAACTCAAAAATTTTAACACCGTCGTTTCTTTTAGGAAACGTATTCTTTCGAATATTTACTGTACAAGATACAAGGAATTATAATGTTTTGCCAAGTCTCGTATTAATGTTCTATTGTCGTTATTGAATGGAGTGAACGTTGAAGCTTCAAAAACGAAACCAGTACGAAGAGTTAAAAAGTTGAACCCGATGCCAAAGCGGAAACGAGGTTAAAATGTGCAACGCGAAGCAAATGCAGTTTCGCACAAAGGATGCCAAAACACCTGCAACCAGCATCTGCAATAAAATCCAACATCCAGAAAATGTATCAGCTTTTGTTTATGGACATTGTCGGTTTGAAACAGCAGGACTAAGCGAGAAAATTTCACGTAGCTTTGCGTAATATTGGTATTATGTGTTCCACAAATACAACATTGTGAAGTTTTAAAATGAAGCATATGAAAAAATAATTGAATCTATTGTTTGAAGAAAAAACTGTTGAGACTTGCAGTAATACAATATTGGTTTATTACTGAGTCATATCCGAAATGACTATAAACGGAAAAACGTTGACGATACAAATTATTCAGATAGGTACTAACTAACGTTGCCTCGGAAAATTGAATTGTGGGATACAATAGAATAAATTTTGCATTTGAAAATAAAGCTGAATGTGGAATTTGTATTTGATATGTTTGAATTTAGTATGCAAATGCAATTTTTCGTACTTCGTCAGTCTATAGAAAACATTTGTCTAATAAAAGATAATCGAATGTTGTCAAATTCAATATTCACCGTACAAAATAAACTCTGATAAATTAGTGAAAAGATTTCGTGACGTCGAACTTTTGTAATTTACTTTATATCTTCATATTATTTGGAAAAGCGATTATATTCCTTTATCTTCGTTAATTATCCCACTTTTCATATTCGATCATTCCAAATAGACGCTTTGAATTTTCAGCAATGTAAATATAATATAATACTTATATAACAGCAATCTCCGTTTTAGCGTAATAGATCTACGAAAGAGAGATTTGATTTATGATCCTTTCACATCGGCTCCAAAAATTAATATCAATAAGAAACACTTTAAAACATTCAATTCAAGGAAAAGATTTAATAATTAATAACGAGAGAGCATTCAAGAATTCTTCGTAGAAATTTTTAAGTCCAAATTTCATAACGATATTTGCATAGGATATTATAAAAGCCAAAAAGTTAAAGGTATTTTCATATATTTAAGATATTTTTTATATTAAAATTTTTCAATTAATTAGAATATAATTATGAAATTTATATCAATTTGAAGCAGAAAAATAAATGAGATTTTCTTCGTCGAAGTCCTTGCTATAATAATATAATTCAAGTTATTTAAAAGTAAATTTCCATGAATAATTAGAGTAACTTACGGCTTTTCGCATATCAAAGAAAAATAGCAATTTTAGTATTAAAAAGATATTGATTTTTGACATACAATATAATCAAAATTCTAACATACAGAAAACTCAACACAACAAAAGAACGTAACTTAAAAGTGACAGTATAAAAAAAATCTTTGAAAAAAAACAAACAAATCCACCTTTTAATTACATAAAAAGCATCAAATTCCAAAGTCTTCCACCCCCACCCCCCATTTTAACCGATTCCTAGAATTACCCATACCGAATCGAAATAAAACAATAATTAAATCAAGAGTCCAACCGAAACGCGTTTCGTCAACGGAGAACATCACCGCAAGTTCGAAACAAAGTAACAAACAAACTGAAATCCGCATCAAAGCGGCCAACACACTCAGGTGTTGTCTAACTAAGTAAAGCGAGTACCACACCGCGTAAGTTCCAGCGAACGTCAAACTGTCGCGACACTATCTCACAACTTAGTATTATATTTTGCGCGAAACGACGTGTATTTAGACAGATCTAGGGTATATAACAAATGCTATAGGCCTTTCGACAGGTCTCACAAAGGAAGCCGGTTACACGGACATTTGACAACCATTCAATTTGCTAGGAACGGCGTGCGGAGCGTAAATTACTTTCTCACTTTTGCGTTGCCTTCTGGAATATTGAATTTTCCACTCCCCGAACGGGAAGTTGCTCAAAAATGGTGCAGCGCTGTAACTTCGGTTGAAATTCGAGCCGGTGTTGTTTCGCTTCGGTAGAGCCAATGTGGCGAAGATTGGTTTTCTTTTCTATTTATGCAAGATGTTATATTGTGATCATATTTTATTTTCTTGAGAAAACAAAAAAGGTTGAATATGCAATCTTATCTAAAGGAAATCCTGATTCACGGGCCAAAAAAAATTTCATATACGAAGATATTATTTAAAAGAGCGATAATGTGTTAAATTTATGATAATTGAAAAAGGAGATAAGATTTCTGACAATAAAATTCTAAATAGGTATTAAAAAAAGCATTATAATTAATATGAATGAATTCCCAAATGAAAGCATATCAATCGAAATTCCAAAATGAAAGACACGTATTCTGCTGACTTTGATAAAACGTTGTGTAACATGTTGACAGACAATTCAACTGAAAAAATCTATTATACGCACACGGCGTATAAAAGTCAGATTTTTACCCTCGACATAATATTTTTTTTCATTTTCTCTACAATGAAACGTATTTTTCCTGTTTACTAGTTGAAACATAATATAAGCGGCTCCGTTTCCAACAAAGGATTTCCCACAACGCGACGTAAAATCGATACGAAATTCATCCAGGAGCGCTCGTCAAAAACGAAACGAAAATGATAACCCAACAGACACACGAATTGAAAAACTCTAACGCAATTCCAATCAACGTGAAAGCCGCAGATTAGCGGCGATCATACGACATAGTCATTAGTCAAATTATCTGCTTAAATGTATTAGACGAGAATTATTTTCCATTTCGGTTTATTGCCCCTTTCTCGACAAAACGCGATATTCGAACAAACACGCGGCTGTGGAAAAAGTTGGAATATTAATTTCTCAAAGGGTCGTCTGTCTAAACACAAATAGCGGTCTATTTGTGAGAGGTCCGGGGCTTAATCAAGGCCCAGCTACGGTATTTGTTTAAGAGCCAACTCAAACTGTAACCAACTCGACGTTGAAGCTTACTGCGGGAGCTTTAACGACCCAAATGCGATGCCCGCGATTATAATGTTCAAGCTTGATGAATTCTTAGATCGTAATCGGATTCAGTATTGATAACGAATTTTTAATTTATTTTTGGAACGAATGGCATTAATAAGGAAGGCATTCTGTATACAATATGTAAGAATAAGGCAGTTTTTGTATTATATAATATAATATCTAAATACATATACGAAAGTAAGTAAAATATTATATATAGCTCAACTTACTTGAAATAATTTGGTAAGAAAAGGTTTCAATTTCATGCCTTTCAAAAAATATCTTTAAATAAAAATGACCGTACTTTAAATAATAATGGAAAAATCTTATTCTATAATACGATATGTGTCATATTAACAACATACAATTATGATGATGATGGTATAAGAAAGAATGATC
Source organism: Hydropsyche betteni (assembly GCA_028571205.2). NCBI lineage: Eukaryota > Metazoa > Arthropoda > Insecta > Trichoptera > Hydropsychidae > Hydropsyche > Hydropsyche betteni. The sequence goes on from JAOXNN020000082.1 coordinate 1,191,605, forward strand.
TATATTTGTATGAAGGTTAAAATAATAAAAAAATGAATGGAGGTATGCTTTTTAAAAAATAATTTAAATATAGCTTTTAATACAGACCGTAAATTGAGATGAAAATTTCCGGTTGTTATCTTCTTATCATACTAAAATTAAATTCTATTCAATTACATATTTTATTATGAAAAGAAAAGCAATTTAGTTTGCACGTGTGCTTTTACAAAAAAATTTAATCATGACAATAATAAAATATGTTTCAAATCGTAACAATAAATCATAAATTCCAGGAAGCGTAACGTATGCGATTATGGCATTCGAATAAAAAAACAGTTTTAATCTGAAATTCGTTCCCAAATTTCAGACAGCTAGAATTACGAGTTTATCGCAGGACATTACTGAAATCGTCACCGTGGGACATGAACTCGCTTTCAGGAAAAACCAGATTTTTTCCCTCCCGAAGAGACCACTTGTAACGAAACCGACGCGGATTTCTTATTTATCTCGCACATAGATTCCTCTACGAGATCGAACAAATAAATCGGGATGAATATAAATGCGTTTGAAATAAAAACGTTTATTATTCCAAAGACGGACACCTGTGGTGTACACAAGACCTCATGAATTATTTATTGAGATTCGACGGCATTGCGACCACGAAGCAAACAATCGCTGAGGATCTAAAAATATATATAAAAAAGTCCACGGATCCATCTGAAAATAAATCTGGTCCAGTACGTGATGTCGTCCTTTCAAATGTGACGTTGATTTCAAATATACAAAATGAAGTTGTTCAAAAAATATATATAATTCACCTTCATGGTAGATATAAAATAATATTTTGTACAGAATAGACCAATTTCAACTAACATCACATTACAATTTGATTAAATGAGTAACAAAAATTCCAACGCTCATAAAACTAATCCATATAAAATACAATCTTGTTCGGTAAATAAAACGGGTTAGTCCGACACCAAACAACCACTAAATACGTATACGTAGAGGAACGTATTTAATTGAACGACTCTGAAAATGGTGAGCTAAGCTCTTTCGAACAAATGGAGCAAAACCAACAGTCGAATGGGGTATTTGTGAAATACGTTCACGATAATGATAACCGAAGTGTGCATGGGAAAATCGCACGTGAAAATTGCGAAAAAGCGTGAAGAGCAAATCGTAAAAGAACTGTGTAGATATCGAAATCATTTAAATGATTTTTCGATATTTTGAAAGTATAATATATATGCAATCGTTTTTTGGCTTTCAGCTGAGTAAGGAATAAATGAAAATTACACTCAAAGAAAAATACGAGCGATTTTTTTCGAGTAGAAAAATTGAATTTTATTTTGAAAAAATGTAGCATTATTTTGCACGAGAATAGACTTGAAAGGAAGGTTCAGTCCTTTAATTAAAAAGAGGGCAACGCCGAAAACAAGGGAAAACTAAAATCCCTCGATAGCACAGAAAACATCACACAGGAACTACATTACATAAACATGAAAAATGTGGGAACAAAAGATACTACCTCCATTCTAAAAAAAAAAGCAAATTTATTTGATTAATCTAGGAAAGAACAACAATTCTTTCAATTTTCACTAAAAAAAAAAACTATGTTTAAAATAAATTACACATTTTCAATACAAATATGAAACTGGTGAACAATTGTAATAATATTTTTAATCCCTCGATTCAGAAAACACGGAAAAACAGTCTGTTTTCAGGAAACAGGCGGTACAAAGGATAATAAATCAGATAGTGGAAAAACAAGTTCGATTCTAAGGTAACAGCAGAAGAACGATCCGATCACAAATAACGATGGTCGAGGTCTCGTTTGGTGACCCTTTTACAAAGTAGAGGAACAGTCGCTAATTCGCAGGGCGGTCACGTAAGAGGAAATTCGCAGGTGAAACCGAATTCGACATGGTCGCACAATTACGAATAAAGGGTTAACGGAACGATCGAAAACCGTTTAAGGGAAGTGCGTGAATTTTAACTAGAGATGGTTATAAAAAAACGATCCAAATTAAAATTTATATGGTGTCCAAATTGAATTGCAAACGGAATGGTGAGTTTGCCTGCGATATTGTCCGAATTTAATGGTGCGGTAACAATATGTATGCATTTGTATCAGTGAAAATATTGGAGAATAAATAAAATATAAATGAGTTCAAAAATGTAAAAAAATAAATAAACGTTATAGTAATATAGGCTTCAATACAAAAATTGAATAAAGTTGAATAAAATATCGCATTTTCGCACAAACGAAACTTTAAGTAAATTAATAAATATAAAACTTTTTTTGTGGCAATTATAAGTTGATTTTTTATTTGAAAATGATACTATATACAAACGTATAGAATTATACTCTTTTGGATAGCTTTTGAAAATGGAACTTTTTTCATACTGGCTATCTTAAAGCCCACACAAAGTTGAAAAGAAAAAAAGTTACTTTTATACACACTGAGGGGAAAATCTTAACAAATATATTAATGAGATAGGTCCTTTGACGAAAGTAACTTTTTTAGATGAAACTTTCAATAGAAGAGAAAAAAATGTAGCAAAACATCAAACCAAATAAATAGTCAAAATAAATACATTTAATTTAAGCATCAATCATGTAGATTCAAAATTTGTATAAAAATGTTATTTTAAAACAATTTAATTTCACACCTTGTAATTTTTTTCGAAGAAAACAAATTCACGCAAAAATTGGTTTTCAACATATTCGGCGTGAATATGAAAAACCTGCAAGGCAATAACTTAAAAGACGGCTTCATAACTGAAAAAATTGCGTTTGATATTTCAATGAAAAAATATAATATTTATATATAATACTACAGAAACACACGTATTCGAAAAAAAAAACACGATAAAATTTCCTTTCGCAGGAAATGAGAAAAATGTTTTCATCGAGTTTTCGACGCGCACGTGTCACATAATCCCATATATGGGGACGTGTTATTGTCCGCAAAGCCTTCATCAGTCGTCGTCGGCTTAGGGCGTCTTTTTTCCCGTTTTTCCTCATTTTTCCTTCCCTTTTCGGCGGGAGCACGCCTCCAGGTGAGTGCCGAAGTTCGTTCCCTTTCAATCTGCGGACGCCCGATCCTTCCGTGCCATTTTCCACGAGGATATGTGGGCTCGTCCTCGGGCTTACGCCGTGATTGGATGCGAAGGTGGTGCCCTGGACTGCCCTCGAAGAGCCGCGTGTGTCTTATGATAGAAACGAATTTGACACTATCGCTAAGACACACGTTGGCTCCCCGAAAGGGTCACGATTTATTATCGCTGATCTTGATTGCTTTTGAGCGTGGCGAGTGAACGGAAAGTGCGCCGGAGAATTCGACACGTTTCAGTATCTATTCTCATGTGGGAGTTGTGTTACTTACGTTTTGCGGCATTTATTTGTGAAATCGTCGATTTTTTTTTACCTGTAACAATAATAAAAAAATGTTAAAAATGGTTAAATTGTTGTATTATATGTTGGCTACATAACATTAAGGCCAGGCACCCACTGCGATTTGTCGTCCTGGCGATCGTTTAGTCGCGAAAATGGAACGCATTGTTTTAGGTTGAAGTGCGCCCATAAACCACATGAGCGCACTTCAACCTAAAACAATGCGTTGCAT
>JAOXNN020000082.1:1197534-1211996 GCA_028571205.2 Hydropsyche betteni
ATTCGGATCTTTTTCCGAATGGAAGGTTCTTAAAACCGAACTGTTCAAGTGCTACACGCGCGAAAGTACTGTAATGTTTCTTGAGATAGAAAATATAATAAATAATGTTTGGATTTAATTATTGCTCGTTATGTGTGTGTTTTTTTTTTTCGATTCGCATCGCGAATTGTTCCATTGTTTGCGGGTAAATATTAAATTGAACCGTCAAAACTCGACGAGTTTGTTTGGAACCGTGTGCGTCCTGAACAAATAAAAAATTCGCTTGAATGCGAATTTTTTTACTTAATATGGGTACTTATCATAAAAAATAAAGCTTTTCATTAAATTAAAAGCTTCGAAATTAATTTTAATATATATTCAAGTACGCATCCATTAAATTGAATTTAAAAGCAATTCCGAAAAAAATATCAAATTTTATATTGAAAAATATTTTATGATTTAAAATTAAATTATAATACTTTCAAACTTTCTTCAGCGCATTTTGCAAACGCCGCGACCATCGCTAACTTTTCACAATACATTTTATTCTAAGCAACACGCGGAACACTACCCGCAGAGCATTCGCCATTGTCGACGGCAGCATTGTGCCTCTTGCCGGAGTTATGAATTTGAATAAAAACCCAGCACATAGAGCCTACTTTGGTCGAACGTGCGCGGTACATATGGCGGGGCTTTCGCTTATCCGGCGCCCGTGGTTCGCTCATCCGCCATTGTGTTGGCTGAAAAAGCTTTTAGATAAATTTGCATTTGCGGCAGCAGTGAAAACAAGTCGGCCACCGTTACACGATGGCACTGGAGAGGGTGAAAAGCTAACGCGGACCGACTGCTGATTAACAATTGACGATTCGCTACTTTGGAATTTGCATCGGTATGGATGTTGCTGAAAATGGATCGAAAGAAATTTATGTAGTTTTATTCAAATTTGTGAAGTTTTAAATGAAAGAACTGTATATAACAGAAGTATACATATTCAACCGATCCACTTTTTATATGGTACCGAAATAATATGGTTCAAAAAAGAATAACCGATTTTTGCACTTTAATGCGGTAAAAAAGAAAACGCTATTATGTCATGATGGTAAGATTCGGAGTAATAATTATCAAATGAAAAATTACGGCGTTTTTACATGGAGAAATTTTTCCACATCACTTACACTTGGATGAAAGTTCCAATGGAACTAATCTACTAACTATTCTATTATACTTTCTGATGGAATTAATTTCAAATTTTTATATGGTCGCAATATATTTTTTTACGCGGTCTCTAGAACGTATCCCCTGTGTAAAAAGATAATTGGGTATATTCGAATTTCAAATATTTTTTATACTGAAGGGATTATTTTTTCATTACATTCTCCATTTTAGGGCACCTGCATGTCAACGTAAAAAGCTCCGAAGATACCTCCAACCCGAATTGAAATTGATTGATTATGTTATAATTTCATTCCGACGAGCAGAACCGACGACTCCCTCCCAATGTAAGTACTTTAATGTATAATTTGCACGATTCATCAATCTTTCTCCCTTCGTCGGAAAAATCTCTTTCAGAGACGGGGACGGTATATTGAATATTATAGCGTATTACTAACAATTTTTATTATAATGAAAAACAAAACGTCGACTTCAACATTTTAATACGTGCGAATCGAGTTTCTTTCGTGCGCGGTATGCTACTACACGTGTACGACCTCGTTCTATAAGCGCCCCTGAAAAATCGACTACGTCACGATAAAAACATTTTTTATACTAGTATTTATACATCGATTTTCGTACAAAAATTCACCAGAAGGTCGTCAAAGTTCAGAGTGAAGATTAACGATTTTTTTATATTTGCGAAGGGTAGAAGAAATTTTAGACGTTGTCAGATAACGTTTGAGTGACAGTCGAAGTAACCTTTATCAGTAGATTACGCGAAAAACGTTATCTTTATATAAGAAATAAGATTCGTATAATTTGAACGTAAGGCTTCGCTCGTTACATGGAAAATGCATTATCGTCAAAGAAAATGCTTTGAATTTAACATAATTCGCGCATCAACGAAAAAGTCAAAAATTTGCATGAATATTAAATTGAAATGATTGTCGCGTTAATTACATTACGAATATAAAGTGCACTTTAATAAAACATTAAATAAAGGGAATGTATTTTTTATGGAATTGAAACAATTATTATATAAACATAGGGATATTTAATAGCTAAATTCGCTTTTGCGATATTTGGAACACCGAGCAATAAGCAGCGTACGAAAACGACTGTGAAAATAATGGAGGTTAAATATTTTACGACACGAACGAGCTCGTTAAAAGAAACACCGAATTAAATACGGCAAAACGAATTACGAACTTACGTATTTCGTTTGGGGAAACGTGCCGAAAAATCCGTATAACCGAATTAAACGGTTCGGAATACGCGAAACGATTCAAATATTTTTTAGAAACAACAAACTCATTCGGATTTCGTCTCGTATAAATATAGAATCGTATCGCTCTCTAATTAAAGCAAATTTACTATTATTTAAATAAACAAACGACAAAAATATCCTGTCAACAAATTTAGTATATTGCATTCTAGCCAGATAAAAACGTTACCATATATAAAAAAATAATTTATGCGACAATGCAAACATGAGCGCAGCACGCTAACAATCTAAAATTGCACGCTTTGCAAGCACGTAAAAAAATATGGCTATTCTTAGAGCTTAAACTGGAATTCCTTATTTTGGGAAATTATCCTGTCATAAATAGCAAAAGCGTTTTCGCACTACGAGATCAGGAAGGACACAAATAAAGGACCGTAGGTGTCTCCTGTGGGCCTTAACATGTTATCCGTTAAATTTAGTGAAGCAATAAAACGTGCTCGTTGCCGCAATTAAAACGAGAATTCATACACAAACGTATATTGCACAATAATAAACGAATACTTAGTGGAACTCGATTAAACATTAATGGTCATGAATGATATTTTGAATGAAATTCGCAATTCCATAACACATGAATTACTAATTTCAATATATCGAAATCAATATTGCGAGTTAATATTTCTGTGAACAATTTCGATACACATATTTTACGATTTGGCGTTTTGAATATAAAGTATCAACAAGTTTCAAAGGTATAAAAATTCAGAATTTCAATTGGTCTTGCGTATAGAATGATTTTAGATAGGAAAATCAACAAAAGGATACATTTGAGTGTATTCTCAATATAAAATGCGGTCGTAAAAGTGATATAAAATTTTATCATAAATGAAATTCAATATTCTTTCAGAGTTTTATAGGAGTTTTACAACATTCGTACACATCAAACACATAAAATTTTATTTTAAAAGAAAATGGTAATGAATTTTTCGATCCAACTTCCATCTACTAGTAACAAAAAACTAAATTAATACCTACCCAATATTAACCCCTAAATCTAATAAAAAATCATCAGCGAAATATAACATAACGACTCAACGTTAAAAAGAACGGTTCGAGAAAACTCCATAGTCTATACGAATATCGAAAACAAAACGTCGCATAAAACAAATCCCTGTTTATCAAATATGAAATACGAGCAAGAGCAAACCCTTTCTGAAAACGATCGGCAGAATACCAGTAAACAAAAGAGAAGAATTTTCCTACGGACGATTCTCGCATATATGAATATATGATAATGAAATGTGCATCGGTTTCGAACAAAAATAGTAACGTTTGAATAACGACCCAGATAAAGCGTGGCCGTTGGGCATAAATTCTCAATATCCGCAAACTGTTCGATACCGTTTTACGGATGTATACTTTTATAAAAGTGCGGCAATGTTTAAAATACGGAATCTGTATATACGTATGGTAAAGTGTACACATTCAAATGTCTTTCATTGTCTGTATATAAGAAATTTGGGAATGTTCTTGCAGAATTTCAACAGAAACTTTAGAGACGCATGATAATTTAGTGAAGTTTATGTCTGAAATTATGCAGTCATATTATTTAAGATAAAAAATTTATTTTTTTATTATATAAAAAAATAAAAAAAATAAAAAAATTTATTGCGAAGCACATCGTAAATAATGTAAGGAATCAAAATCGAGTCTGAAGTTGTTATAGAAATGTTATAAATCAAATTTACGTCAATCGCCTTTTCAGAAACACGCGTGAGTCCATTTATATACATATAATACATGGAAAACATCCCAAATTATTAATTCAAAGGCAAGAACCGTACAACGGATTTTCCGACACTCGAAAAGGATAAAATGGAAAACCGTCAAAAGGAAAATCTGAAAATATCACACGAACGAAGGTGGATATCGCAAATTTATTATTATGTGGGAATTCAAAGAGTACGCTAGCACTCGCACTCGTGACTCGGATGAAAAGCGAGCAAATTTTAACCGAAATGTAGAGAACCGTTCAAATCCAGACGTAAGTTGAAATTAATTTCCAATTCAAAAGACTAATCGAAATGTTAAATTGAATAAATATAGGAATAGTCGATAATTTCGAGCAATATCTGTAATTAATTCGTTCAAATAAAGTTGTAGGTAATACATATAGATAAGTTAATTGATACATTTTATTTTTACAAATATTTACGAAAACGTTAAAATAAGAAAGTCAATGTGCTAATCTCATATTCAGAGCAAGCTCTATTTGAAAAGACGTATCCGAAAAAGCTTTGTGACAAAGAAAGAGCTCAAAGAAAATATTCGGAAAAATCGTCACCGTTAATTGCCACGGCGGCGACACGGGCGGAAATTTGACGGGAAATTGAGAAACGATCGAAAAGCAAAAATACAAGAAAGTAAAGCTTTTCTTAAACCGTAAAGGTCGTACGAATCGATACGTTTGCGAATTTCTAGGCGTCGATAACGACCCCTAAGGTCCGGTTTTACGATTACGCTCAGCTCGTTACGGTACATTGTTACGACACATTATGAAAGTTGGCTCGCGAAAGTTTTTAATGTGCGATCGAGTTATGAGCCAGGCCCGTTATCGTTAAGGGTTTAAAATAATGGCAAGGTTTTAGCTGAGATGCAAATTCACAAAATAATGTAAGCTCTTTGATGAAAACGTAGTTTTTTGTACCGACAGCATGAAACTATCGAAGCAGACGTTTGCGAAGTGAACTGTCATTTGAATAGAGCGGAAAAGTCGACTATGTGAAGTTGGACGTTTGCCTTGTAACGGAAACTGCAATGGAGTTTTTCCGCTTTATTTGAGAATATCGAAGTTTCGACAGGGAAACGAAAGACGGGCTGAAAAGGCGTTCGATTTAAATCTTTGTATTTTGAAAGTAAATTTTGGCGGAAATCAATAATGAACGTTATAGAAAAAAAATTGAATAAACCTGTGTGATAAATGGTGGTATTTTTAATCTTCGTAAATACGGAAAATAATTTAATCAAATTAGATTTAAAAAAAAGTACGAAAAAATAAACACGAGCGCGATCAAATCGAACGAAAGCAAACATTGTTAATTGAAGTCCCTGAGGCAAAATTACGCGTCAGCGGTCGATTGCAAAAAATTAAATAAACATTTTCCCAAACAAAAAAAGCATCCCCCGGTAAATCCACATAGGAAATTAGCAGAATATCAATAAAATTTTATAGTAGGGAGGTGTTTGGTATTCGTCACAAATTTTTTCAGGCTACGGACCACAAATGATAAATTCGGAAGGCAATACTGGTCTGTTTAGTGCAGTGAATTTTCCGATACGTGGCCAATAAAAACTGTAAATGTGCCATTTGCTGGTTCCCAACTGCAATTCGCAAATGCAATCGAGCGGATATTTAAGCGTATACAAAAATGAAAACACCATCAAAGTCGTTGACCAAGCACATTGTACACACAGTTTCGAACTCCAAACTCCCATAAACATGATCATATTTCCAAATAGTGAGTTCGAAAATTTCGATTCGTTGTCAAATTTAAAATTCAAAATAAACCGCAAGCTTACGGCTGAATAATTCAGAACAATAAAGCGCTCTAGTGAAACACGCAATCAATTCAATTTTCCGCCCAAAATCATCGCGTTGATGAAAAATTAACGCGATAAATTCCGTTCGTGATTGATGTAGAAATTCGCTTACGTACTAAGATGATTTAATTTGGGCGACGTTATCGAGGAGAAAGTTTCGCTCGAAAAATCACGCCAAAAACGAAAACTCGATAAGGCGCATTCACAAAACTCCCGAGAACGTTATCTGTTTACGTCAAAAAACAAACATTTATATTTAATTAGAGGACAAACGTCTGCGGCGGAACACAATAAAATATATTATAATGAAGGACCGCCTTCAAGCGGACCGAAATAAAATAAAGTATACATAAAAAAGGCAAAGAAATCTGAAGCTGCGTCGGCTTATTGTTACGCATTTTATTGTGCCGTCAGGAGCATTCGCGCGAGATAGCGCGCCGCCGCAAAATTGAAAAGGAAGTATGCGGAGGGTGTCCTGCGGAGGACGAACGAGGGGGCGAAGGACAGGGGAAGATCCCGCGGGAGGATCGGGAGGTCCCCAAAAGCGAAAGCCGAATCGGGAAGTTTTGATAAGGCGACCGTCGTTTGCCGTCGCCGATACGGCGCTAATTTACGCGCTGAACGACAATAGCCCGAGGGGAGATAATCAACATTTTTAATGTGGGCAAATATATAATTTTGTCGGGAATGTGGGGGTGTTTGATGTTGTTTATTTTGAATTATGGGGTGGTTTTATTCAATTTTTAGGAGGGGGTCCTCGTTTGGCTTTACCCTAACTATTTTCCGTGAAATATTATCGAAGTTAATTAATATGAATCTAGAATTATTTTCAGTGCTGTGTTAAGCTGAACTTTGAGATGTTCCATTGATTTATTATTTTTTTTTATTATAGAAAAAGTGTAGAAAACGCTTTAATAGTTTATGTTATAGTATCAGTATATCGATTTACATCAATACGGTTAAACTTTTTGGATGAGATTTTTGTATAATACATATGATGGTTTCAATTTCTTCATAATTACATAACGAGAATGTATGAAAAGGAAAAACCTACAAATTTTCGATAACATATAAAAGATCTCGTCTTGTAAGCTACAAATAAATGTACATAATTTCTTATTATAAGATACGAATCATGTTAATAATTCATCTCTATAACATTTATGAGTTATTATACAATACGTTTCATATGCGAATTCCGATAAAAGCATAAAAATTACTAGTTTCATCATTATTATATTTGTTTTTATTGATAATCTAGCGTAAATAAATAATCTTTTCAAATGTAAGAACATTTCGCCCGAATTCATAAATTATTATATAATAGGTAATTCCTCAATTAGCTTATATAATATGACTTTTATATAAATACCAAATTTTTCAGTTTCATATTTGAAAAAATATAGGTAACAAGCGTACAAAGAATATTAACACGTAATTCCGGAAATTTTATCCAGTGGTTGAATACCATTATTAAAAAAAAACACCAGATCAATAAACATATGAAAAAATTCCGTGAAATAATTCGATTTAATATCTTAAGCACATACAATAAAAATGTATATTTATCGGTCGTGTACAAAAGCAATTTTCATACAAAAAAATTATCGTAACGATCGTACGAGTTACGTATGCAAAAATAGGGAAGAAAACCGTGTCGGGGCTAATCTATAAGAATAAAAACGAAAAAAAAAACATACACACACACAAACGGAATGCGTACAACATAACAATCGCAATGGTGAATGCCGCATAAATCAGGACGATTTTTTCAGGTGTTTTGGAGCATTTTTCAAACGGTTAATCGCGCGTTCGCGTGGCGGAGCGCGTTACGGATCACGCATATCCGCCGCCATCAATTTCACGTGTGGCAATTATCAGATGGAAATTAAGCATGGACGCGTAATCTCGGTACTTTTTATCATCCCTTGACGATGATCAATCGAGTCCTTGTTCGTCCGATGATGAGAGGTCCGAATAAATATGAGAAAATAGGGCGGTGATCCATTACGAGTCTGGTATCAAAAGATACGATATCGGGTTGATATAAATTGAATGGGTGTTTTTGTTAAATATAATTAAGTTTTTGGTTAAATAGTTTAAGTAATAATCTCTATTTAATACTAACCGCGATATATAATATCTCGCTAACCACATTAGCTAGTAAAAACGAAAATGAATTTTTACGAATAATGAAATTTTTAAGCCCAAGTAATGAAATAGTGACCGCAGAAATCAATAATTTTTGTTTTAAAACTAAACTAGAAAGAACCCATAAATTTTTCCTTATATATTCTTAGAACTTCTTACTGATATGAATATATTATACGTTGAGTTCATTAACCGTAAAACTAATCGTAAAAATTTTGTATCATTATCTCGAATAATAATGTTATAATATTGCAACTATAATACATTTACATATAAGTTTGATAATCTTTCTTTAACGAATTGAATCATAATCAATAAAGCATAAATAGTGTACACAATAATGTTCTAAACATGAAATTTAGGGGTTTATTATCTAAAACTTAAACATTAAATCTATATAATAATCGCTTGAAATTATTGCCGATATATCAGTTTTGCCTCTATAAGCAGTATTCCCTTCGTTCTGTATACAAAGACGATCCACTAACTGCAAATCGATGCTAATTAGCAATGTTCAAACTCGCGTTAATAGTTACGACCGTATGAATCGTGTTAATTCTTTGCTAAAATGTCTGTTTCGAACGATCAAGGTTAATTAGAGATTATTCAGAGTATTTCATTGCTTAACAATCAAATAAATATGGAAAAAATTGTCGTTTTGAACATATATTGTTACATAAATAAAACAAAGTTTTCATTTTCAAATTGAAATATGAAATAAACATTAATTATTCAATTTAATAACTGAAATTATAACTACCAGAATTTCAAATAGGAACGCAAATATTTGTAACAAACAAAAGCGTACATGAATAAATAACATTGATAATTTTCATCGTTACAAACTTCGTCCGACGCAAAAAGTTAATTATAATAGTGCGACACGACTCAGACATGTCGTGAAATTAAATTCAACAAAAAAAACAAATTATTTAACGAAATTCCCAAGCACTGATAAATCGCGTGCAAAAGGGTTGAACTCGCCAACGTTTTCCGGGCGCAATAAAAAATGAGTCGTTAATTCGCATCCCTAAAAAGGGAAAGAGCCGGGCTTTGGAGTCGGGCCTCGAACCTTTTAATTATTTAGAGCCGTAAAAACGCAACGCCGTAAAACGGGCGCCGTTATGAGGCGCGTAAAAAGCGCACCAACGATCCGGGAAATCTCGACGAGGAAAATCGCGTGAAAATCTGGACGCGGATAATGTTGAAAAAGCGCGATATAGTGCGAAAAGTTCGCGCAGAAAAGGGGACGCCTTTGCATACGCGACGGAGAAAACAAATATTAGATTTGAAAAGCTTTTTGAAAAGTTTTGTACGAATCGACCGCGGGAAGGGATGGTTGGGAAAAGTTAACTGAAACGCCCGAAGAATAAATGCAAAAAACGATTTTGTAGAAAACTACGCGGTGACTTTCGATCGATTTTCGTATCAACTTTTAAAGAGGTTATAATATCAAAAAATTATTAGCTTGAAAAATTTTCGCTCGTGTTCAATGAAAAAATATATCCAATTAGTGTTACGGGGCGAGTTTTCGATTTTTGCGAACTTTGATCAAAGGATTAAGCCGTTATATATTTCACCTATGTATGATATGTTTAATAGAAATAATAATACCCACTTATATCGTCTATGTGTTAACATAACGAAATAATTTTATATATTTATACAATTCGTAAATTTAACGATATCGCATAATTTACAACACATCGATATTCCATCTCTTTTATTATGCAAATTGAATAATGAATGCGTAATTGAACAAACTTACAAATCGACGCAATACAAACATACAAACGGAACGATATGCTTTGAATAAATACCCTCATCAGTTATAAGCGAACTATTATACTTCGAACAATAACAACATTTAATAGAATTTGATTTAAATTACTAATATTATGAAACTTTAGACATTCATCAAATATTCGACATATTACAAATATCACATTTTGCAATGTACAATATAGGTATGAATTCCAATTACCCGAAACATTTGTAAAATATGAAATCAATTATCCAAAAAATTTGTACACAGTGAATAAAATTCAAAAAACTAAAATGCGTGCTAAAATGAACTTTCGAAAATAAAATGGTGAATTTCAAAAAACTCGAACGATAAAGCCGAAAAATTCAAACCGCCGATTACTTGAGCGTACACCAGAGAATTTTCGCGATAAAACTCCAGATCCGGGCATTAAAAAAAGGACGTACATATATAATTATTAGCGAGTTTTAAAAGGGCTGGATGCGGGTCCCGAACGGCTTTTTCTCGAACCGTAAAAGCGGAGGAGTCCGCCGAAACGTTTTTATTGGCGCTTGGATAAAGCGGATTACTGGCGGGATTTTCGAATGAGATAGTCGCGTTCGATATTTTCGTTTCGAGTCATTTTTGTTGGGTGTTTGAATGGTGCAGTAATTTTTTTTAGTGTACATTATGTAGATTAATAAAATTGTAAGAGCCTAATAAAGAAAAATAATCTTGGTTTTCACTGAAAATTGATCGTTCGAAATATTTCATTTATGTTTACTTTGTAGAAATTATCTTTTTTTAAAGATTTTTTTTCGTGTCCAGTTTTTACGCGGTGTTTGGTGGTATTGATGAACGTCTTTCGACATCCAGGGAGCATCTTGAGGAGGTTACTACTTTGCTCTTAGCAACAACAGAAACTAAAAATAAGTTATGTGATAGGATGTACATAGGAAGGAGAGAGAGGAAAGAATACCGATTCAAACGCGTGTTCAGCACATACTGGTGTACCGAATACCGATGATAAATTGTAATTATTGTCACAATCAATCGCGACGCCGGCAAGTTCAACTTTCATTTTTTAGGTCGAATGGTTAAATACCAAATTTGAAACGATCAAGTAGATGTTGAAAACGGAATCATACTCTTACCATACCCGCAGTTTGAACTATCATTATTACGAACGATAGTCCCCGCAACATACCACTGCAATACGAACTGGTTTTTTTAAAGTATGAATTTGATTTTATCATTTTTGTGCGGTTAGATCAAGAAAGAACTTTCAGATTGTGTTTAAATTCTATTTAAGGTTTTGATATAAACTAATATATTACATTTATCGAGCAATTAATATTTCGTGTTCAAGACAAATCATGTCCGACAAATGATATTAAAAAATAAAAATACCTTAGTTAAAAAAAAACTAGCCAAAAATATTTTCCTAGATATTTGTCGCGGTTCACATTACTCAGGAAAAGTAGTATCCAAAAGATAAAATGCGGGAATTTTCAGCGCGCTAAACACTTTTTAACCCTTAGCACGACGGCTATTATTCCAGTTAACTGTCTTGCGGGCACCGATAACGCAAGAAAAACCGCCACAACGCTAATCCCAGATTTAGCGTTCTTTTGTAAAATTCGCAAATTTCAAAACTTAAAAAAGCCCAACATCAAACACAACACTTAGACGCCACGTTTTAATACATATATAAAACGCTCGCGATTTTATTATTTTCAGTACACAAGCAATATGAGTTTGCTCATTGACTTATAAAAGCGGCGTAATTTCGTTGCGGCGCACCTGCGGTCGTACCCGGCTTCGACAAAAAGCTCATTAAGTCCCTGGGGCTGGAAAAATTTTCAAAATTCGAAACGCGAAACTAGAACACACACACCGGCAGGCGGGGGAGGCCAAAGCAAACAAAACTTGCGGACATTTAAACTGATTTAATTTCAAACGGGGAGAGCTCGGTCAACACCATTACTGCGGATAGCCCGCGGAAGCGAAGGTTCTCCTCGACAGAAAGGTGTGGGTGTTTCAGCAAACACCGAGATTTCGCTGGCCTAACGGGAAAATGAGTCTTCCATTTATATGTTAAATTGTATAATAAAAAAAAGATTGGGAAAACGAAAAGATTTCTATAGTCACGGAAAGAGCGGGACCCGCACGGAGCGTGTATTGAGTCGCTGATTTGTATTAGTCGTCGATCACAGGGTTCGAAATGTTTAACTGAATAATGGTTAAGGGTCAGATGAACCATTTATCTTCTTTTCGTGCAAGACGTATCTAAATTGATCGTGGATTTTGTGCGAGGTGAAAAAAAAAGCTTGAAGCATGTATAATGTGCTGCTTGTTCTTCGGTTTTGTTTTTCGGTGAAAACTTCGTGGAAACTCGATGAATAATAAATTGCACTTATAGTGTGAACACTTAAAGTGAATTATTTCGTAAACTTATCGTTGGATTCAATGAACGGTGCAAAATAATATTTTTAAACTCACTTATCGAACGAAAATTCAATGAAACATCAAAATGTCTCGATTACCTGTAACAAAAAAAATATAGATATTAGATAATGGAAAAAATGGGGATAAATTGAGAGTGTACATATTTGTGTGTGGGTATTGGAATAAATTTAATGCTTCGAATTTCATGTTATATACCCTTGTAGGGATGCGCTAATAAAGACGAATTTACGACACACGCGACTCGAAAAATAATATTATTGTTTTATAAAATGCAAACAGTCACGATATATCAAAATCAAATACGGCAGTTCAAATCTGAAAAGAAAAGGGTTAAAGGTACAATTTGAGAAATACAAACAAAAATATTTCGTGCGAAAACTATGTATTTTTAAATTTGATCGTACAGTAGATTATTTTTTAAACTAATAAAAAAAGTAGGTAATTTAAAAAAAAAATCACAATTTATTTTACACTTGATTTCAAAGAAGGTTACGTTGATATTCCTTTTTTTTAATTATGGGTTATGCGTTTACGAAACAATTTTTGATAACAAATTTAATTTTCATAACAGGTAAAAAATTAACGTAAATTTTCGTGACATAATAATTAAATGAACCTTCAGGATATATTTCGTCTCCGACAAAATTAATCTAAACGAAAAATTATCTCATAATTCGAAGAAATTTAATTAAAAAAATAAATAAAAAGATACGCATTTAATATTTTCATTTAGCCAAAAAATTTGTCACAAAATGTCCTACCCTCAAAATACATAATGTTGAGAATATCCGAGACGCAAGACGGTTTCGAGCAATTAAGTTTCTTGTACTCACATCTCTAACAACTACTATAAATTACAGTTTTCACTAGAGTTCTGAAACACTACATCTTTCCAAAACTTCACAAGTTAGCACGCGTTCCATACTGAACACACACACACGACCGCAACCGATTAACAATTACATCAAATTTTCAAAACCCCGTAAAAACATTCGAAACCCTCCGAACAAACAGAGATCGGCACAAAGCCGAAACGAGCAGACACTAATCCCATTTCCAGGAAACTGTTAGTACTTAATAATAAATAAATAGGCGGGATCCGGCCCGGTTACGAGTTGATGAATACGCCCCGGGGGCTGAAGGGTAAAATTCGCGCGAATCGCGCAATTATTCAGCAAGACACATGTTTGTATGTTTAACTAACGTGCCCTATCGTCACGCGCCAGCACGTGCGAGGAACCCAAAAAGTCATGATTCAGCTGTACGAATGGTGCCTATGTGCGAATACTTTGTTTGGCTGAAAGTACTATAGGAATTTTGTGATATGTTCAAATTTTATTATGTCAAGCACGATTGGGACTGAACTGGACAGTGTTTCGATTTTAGATGTCTTTTATAGGATCTTTCAATAGGGATGCTCGAAATTTTTTGAGTTATAGCAGCCATGTTGTTAAAGTGACATCTGTTAAATTTGTTGTCAATTATTAAGTAGCGTACAGAAAATCACCATAGTTATGAACAACGAGTGCAAATCATCAAATTTTATTATACATTTTTAAACGAAGCATCCCTATATATGGATTGAGCTTTTCAATTCAATTGATGAGCTTTTTCTTTAAAATAAATATTATTGATAACATTCGTGTATCTATGAAATAATAGAAATCTAAAGATTCAAAACCAAATTATTAAAATTTAAAAATAATTATGTTGTAATTTGCAAACATGGTTCATTGTTAGATTCGAATAGAAATCGAGTTATTTTGATTTCACGCTCGATGAAATTTCAACGCAAATTTGTTACATTGAACAGATGGCCCGAAAGCTGTTTCTGTTCATGATCTCAATAAACGTTATAAATTCGAATCAATACAAATTATACGCAAATAAATATGAACACATGGGAAACAATTAACTAAATACTGAAAATAAGTATACGCAGTTTTAATGAAAAAATAAAATCGTTGATTCAACATAGGTCACGCGACCTTATTCATCATTGTACATTTATCATCTTTATACGAAACGACGTCTCTATAGGTTTTGACGATTATTTATAGCTTTCGATGAAAAAAGATCGTCTATCGAAAAAGCTGAATACCTTGGATTGCGTTCGTGGCAATTTTTCATGTTAATTGG
>JAOXNN020000082.1:1222807-1238581 GCA_028571205.2 Hydropsyche betteni
TGTGTGTGTGTGTGTGTGTGTGTGTGTGTGTGTGTGTGTGTGTGTGTGTGTGTGTGTGTGTGTGTGTGTGTGTGTGACGCGTCTTCTTGAGGCATCGCAATTACGACTGAAGCTCAGAGTCGAAAAAAGAGTCACAATAGCCTTCCTGTATTTGACAAACGAACCCGAAGTGTCTTCAGCAAAAGCTCTCGGTTATTACCATTAAGCTCGCCTTGTTCCGTTGCCTGTTACGACCCACATACTGAAAGAGTCAAAAGATCTACACTACACACACACAAACCACAAAACCGAACTTAATACACTATAATACTATATAATTGCAAAAAAAAGGAAATATTTGACGTATCCATATTGCACGAGATCATATAATATTTACGATCGTCAAACATAGTCAGATCCGGTAAGTTTTCAGGATTTTCAGGAAGTTTGCACACAGAAAATATCGTCCGTTGTTTATTGCAAACGAAGGGAAGTATCCTTCATCCGAGATTTCTAAAACAAACATCATTCATAACCTTCATAAGTAGAACGAGCTCGTCGTTATGTTTGCACGATATAATGGAACTGCGTTGAAATCGCATTTTATTTTAATAGTAAGATTCACATGCAGTCAGGAAATCGTTTTGAATTCTAAAAGATTCTCACAGTTCTGAAATGGACTGAAAATTAACAAAACAATTTCACAGAAAAAACGCAATTATGAACAGAATCATTAAAATATCCTAATTATTACTCATTACGAATGAATAATTATTAACTAATACCAATTTATAAAAAAAAATCCAATCAAAACACAATTAATATTTATGATAATATAATATAACATTAAAATTCCATTCACGAAAAGAGAAAATTCCAAGAAAATTATCAAGCAATGTAAATGTAACAAGTATCGATAAAACTTCTCCGAAGTATTATCGTACATAATGAACGACGAAAATACGAAGAAAATTTCCTCTGATAAACGATAATCGCACGCATACGTTAAATGTCGACAAAAAAAGCGTGGAAAGCGTAAACACGAGAAACAAAAAAAAACCGTTCCGTACGCAATCAGAACGACTTTGTTAGCCGAGAGAACGAAAAAAATAGGTATTTTCGAATACGCCACCCACATATAATACAATATTCCTCCTACGTGTGTGTGGGAAGAATACTGGCACGCGATGTCAAAGTTCACGACACGAGGTGGAAGAAAACCACAAAAAGAAAACAGTAAGCGATAAGCTCGGCGCAGAGGAAAACCGCTTTTCCGGGATGCGGAAGGCGCAATAAAAAAGATGACTACTCATTCCGAGATAAACGACCCGCCATATAATACGTGCATACGAATAATACACACCATGTATAATACGACACAGCGTATACGGAGTAATGTGCGATAATGCGAACGAGCTGTGAAAATCTGAGAAAAGCCTGCGAAAAACGCGTCCAAGAATGACCCGAAGCAGGCCTCGGTGCAAATTTCATTTTCGCATCGTATTTCATGAACGCGGTCTGCGAAAATTTTCGATTACTTTATTTTTCGCGCTCGTCGGCTTTCAGATTCGATCGGGGATCGAACGGGGGAAATTCGGATTTGGGTAAGCGGATCACGCCTCTCGAATGATGTACGTGTGTGGAAATTAATAAGAGAAAAATTATGTGCGTCCGCAACGGGCTATTTGATTCGTATTGCTGCGGGCTTTTCGTGACCACTTCTAGAAATCAATGACGGATAACGCCACGTGAAAATGTGGGATAATTGTACCGGAAAATGCTGAATAATTGGCATTATTAAATAGAGAATTTTATTAATGAATTGAAATCAACGATAAAAAAATTGCAATTTCCAAAACATGAAATTGCCTCGTCCCGAAAAACATCTCATTTCTTCAAGATTTATACTAGCCGTCGCTTTTCCGGGGGAATGCGATCATTCCGGCAAATGCGCACATTAAAGTTAACTTTCGAGAGCGCATCTTCATATCGGCATGATTAATGAAGTGCTACCGTTGAACTATGGATGATGGCGTAAGGGAGGTGAAAATGCAAAAAAAAAACCACCACACCCGCCCCTACATTGTGGTAATTTACTAAAGAGGTCACATAGACGAGTGGCGATTCATCATTGTGTCGACGCCTCTTTTTCGTATTCGAAAACCCCGACTGTAAAGCGTGAATTTGTTTTTTCAGCGCCTGGCGAAATTGATTATCGATTTGTAATAGATTTACATTGAAATTTGCGAGAAAACGTTTCAATCTCGAGCGTAATATATTATTCTGTTTTCGTTTTTTCAAATGACAAAAATTCATAATAAAATTTCAAATTCAATATAAATACAAATTTCTAATAGTATTTTTTTAATATTATCTTTTGTATAATACGAAAAAATATTATTTTAACATTATCTTGAAAATATAAAAATCCTACAACAAAAGCTCTAGTACCAAATAAAATCCAAACACAACTTTAATCCAGGTTCGGCACTAGTTCGAACTCACTTCTATTCAAACGCAAATTCCACGAGACAATATCGAAAACAGCGGTCCAGAGGTCCATTAGCGTTGGCGCCATCAGCATCTACTAAAAAGGATAACGCCACAAAAACAGGTGAGGCAGCTAATGAAAACGGCACGAAGCACTCGACTGGCAAAAGACGAACTAACAACGTGGTCTTTTAACGGCGGAGCTTCGGAGAGAAATGGACCTCGTTAGTGGAGGAGGCAAAGGAAGAACTCGATGGTCCCGAATTTATGGAAATTTAATACGCGGAGTGCAGCAAATTATGCTGAAGGGATTCATAGAATGATTTTGTGTTTTACAATATTTTGGTTGTTGTTCAATAGTGCAGAGCAAATCATAAATATTAAAAAAATCTATGAATATATCACAATTATCAGATGGAAAAATGTGAAAAATAAAAATATGTTGAAATTAGGCTAAAAAGGGAGTAATTTTATATTGTGAGTTAAAAGGATTTTGTGAGCGAATTCATTTGAAGTAAAAACTTTGTAAATTTTTCTTAATGGAAATGTTTAAACGGCATGACGAAAACAGTGAACTAATTAACAGTTTTAAGTAGTTTTTTCGAGTTTTTGCAGCCTTCTCGGAAGCTTTCGACGGATAAAATCTACTTAGAAAGAGGATTTACTTACAATGTTTATTAGTTGGCGTTTTGTTGTCTTACAAAAGAATAACGGAAATTATCAAAAAATACTTCGGTTTGTTTCGACGAATTTCCCGTTTACTAGGAAACTTGAAGACTATTTCTAGTAGTTAAATTAAGTTTTCAAACATCCGTTACTCGCCCGACATCGAAGTATTTCATTACGAGAATTCAAACGCGAAAACTTTTTATTAGATTTATCGCCATCCAATAATTGTACAGAGAGCATTTCCTGAAAAGAATTGCATTACTCGATACCAACTTATTCATCGCTCAATACTAGATAGTTTGAAAAAGAAATACTCGTTTTTACATGCCGACGACATTATAACAATTTTTTCGCTCATATCATATATTACGCTATACGGCTTGTTGCTTCTGAAGATTTCCCCGAATTTTCCGTCCGATATCCATCACTCGGGCTCGGACAGGCGCTGTCTAGCCTAGAGATTGGCAAGAAGCCTCTTATTGGAGGCGACAGTCGTTGATGTGATTTATTTCCTCGAAATGATACGTAGCACATTCCAGCTTCGTTTATTGTTTTGTTGCCTTATCGAAAACCGATATTGTGTTATAGCGACAATCGCAAAAGCCTAAATATTATTATTATATAAAAGAAACCAGATCGACCGCAATTTAATCATGTAGACAATTATACACACAAAGCCTAGACGATTAATTTCATGGCGAAAATAGTTTCATGCATGCCAAATTTACGTAAGCAACCGTACATTTACTCGACAACTCCTTTGTCCAAAATCTTGCATCCATTATACAAGCAGATGCAATTTACAAGACGCGCTATGCAGCTGTGAGAGCCTGTATAATTGGAACCCTATTAATGCATCCTTCCGTGTTCCGAGAATATTTTTTATTTTGGCACACTATTAATGAGACGTTGTTTAAATGCATTCTAGTTCTTTTCGTTAGGTATTTTTTGAGAATTTCGGCTTAACGTTTTTTGAAAGAGTATTTCCGGATTTTCCGGAGAATTTTTGCGACGTGGCTTAAAAGCCTCGCAGCTTTGCCAGTCAGTCGTCTTTCGGTGTCGATTGTCAGCGAAAATCGACATTTTAAAATGTGCCCGTTGACGTCGACAGTTATTTCGCGAAATCTTCGAAAACCGTTTTCTCGGTGAAACGCTTTTACTTGAAATCTCGCGAAATGAAATTTTTGAATTTTTCTATCTTAAACTTTTAAAAGAAGATATTTTTTTCGAACTCAATTTAGTAATAAGAGAAATTTGTAGATATTCGTTCATTACATTACATACTCATGCATATGTACATCTAGAAATTAACTAGAAATATGAAATATGATGAAATTATTAGAATTCAGTGCTTTTAGTGTATATTGATATTGCTATATCTGTACTATTTATTATACATTTTTTCAACCATCGCGTGCATTTTCGGATCATCTCTAGGGATTGGCGCCGCACATGCATTAGAGCACTCAGAAATTCACAAACATTTCAAGTATTTTTCATCCTTTGCTAAAAACTTACTATAAAATCGTAAAATACTTTTCTTGTCATGATTTTATATGCATTTTTAAGTTTTAAAGTCCCTAATCCCTATACATAATCAAGGAAGGTATAAAGATTTTCAAACATAATTTTCCATCACAATTATATACATAAATTGAAAAAAAATATCAATTCTTCATACTTGTCAAAAATTAAACCAAGAATTTTTGTAATAATTATGACGAAAATAAGCTATTGAGATTCCGACAAGCCATCTTCAATCAACAATGATCCAAATAGAATGTATTGTCCGTCGATAGCAGTTACCACAAAATATAAAGAACATTAACGATCGAGAAGATCCTCTCAAGAAGGAAAACGAAGATGAAACGTTCTCACGCCACTTTTGAGATATAAACGGACCGAAAATAAAAATATTATATTCGCGAAAATAAATAATTCATGAAGCTAAATAATACTCGTATAAAATAATGCAAATACTGAAAGAATAAATAAATGTTTAAGCACAATAAAATCAAGGGAAAACTTGAAAGTTTGTCTTAAAAAATTATTAAAAATATAATCGGGGTGGCTATCTTTTTTTCGTGATATAATATATGCAAAATTTAATACATATACTGATATCAAATAAAAAATTTAGCGTGTAAACGTTTCAATCTTGATCCCTAACATAGGACACAAAAGAACGAGAAAAACATCCTCGTTATTTTCATTTTTCGCCCTGTTTACGTTTCCTTTGTGCAGAAATATAAGAAAGATTCAGTTTCGAGAAGAGCGTCAAACTGCACAATAAACCTAATTTCCATTTCTGAAAAAGCAGTCGCCTCGCCGAACCATGCATAGATATATAGTTACGAATATGAACATCATTATAATATACTAAACGAAACGAAACGATCCTTTCAAAATTTGAACATAATAGTTTATACATTCAATATTCAGATCGTTTCGGCACATTTGCATAATATTTATTTGATATTTTATTAATAATTTTAAGAAAAAACATACAGCAGAATAAATTTCAGCACAAACAATAATTATTTATAGATGTTACAGTTTGAGTGTCCACTTCGTTTTTGCACGAACAAACTAGTCTGTTTATACACCTTCAAAACAGCTCTAGTCCGATTTTTAGTGTGGTACGACCATTTAAATTGTTGCAATCAGATAACGCTCGTATGCTAAATATCAATAAGGTGGAAATTGGTATTTCAATTAATAATCGAAAAATACGCGTAGTGTCTACACGTCATGTCAGTTTGAACTTCGACAGTTTGTTTTGAACACGTTTTCACAACTCAAGCTAAAACGCTAACCCAAGCATGATGTTTTAATTTAGATGCAATTATATGTAGGTAAAATTTGACAGTTGACATTCAAACTAAAATCGATAGTTTGGGTATACCCGAACTATTAAGGGTGTAAAACAAACGAAAGTGAACACTTGACATAGACATTAAAAACACAATCAATAAATTCTCATTTCGACCGTTGCCAAATATTTGAAATAACATACATGCAAAACAAACTCTGAGAATAACGTCCGTTTATATACCGAAGCGAAACTGAAGCTCGATGTGTGCGTCGGCGGCCGACATAGTCGAAATACCTATCTTTGAGTAAACATCAAAGCCTTTCCGCGGCCAGCGTCCCGCCCACCACCCCTTTTCAAAGGCAAGTGCTTCCATCCATCACCTCTCGGTCCACCCACCTGGTGGCGAGGAGTGGACCTTCAGTCGAAAGTCCTCCACAGCCTGCCTGCCCCAGTTCCTATCCGCAACATACGCAAGTGGGTGGGTGGGTGGTTGAGGATAGCCACGAAACGGTTTACTTGTTGCCTCGACGATATAATTTAATATGACCGTGAGCGTCGGCAAAACCAATGTAAACAGCACAAACGAGAGAAATTCAGCTGAAAACCGATCGTAAAATTTGACGACAACACAAACGCGAGCCGTGCTCGTTTCTCTCTTTTCCTCCTCTGGTAGATAAGGCCCGTTTTAACGACAAAGCGAACGATAAATTCGAACATCAAAACCCTTTTTCCGAGAAGGATTTAATTGATATTTTTTTATGTTTTTAGAATGTTGTCGCAAAAGCGTTATGGTGAAAATTAAAGATTTTTGCAACGCTCGGCGTTTCGTGAGATAGTAAACGAGACACGCTCATAAAGTATACAGTAATATCTTCTACAGATCACGTGCCGTTAATTAATGAATTTTTTATCAAATTAATTTGAAATATTATTAAAAAAAAAGATCAAAGGATATCTGCGATCATTCTGTTAAAAAATAAACATCTAGCAAAATCTTGAGTTAACTCGAACAAGAAAACAGTGACTAACGAATGTTAAAGTGTTCAACGTTACAATTAACAAAATTTTAATTAAATTCCGCGACTTTTGTATACAACGAGAGAGGTAAAAGTAAGCGAAAGCTCCAACGGTATCTTTATCAATTTTAATTAACACTTTTGCGTTAAATCATAAAGCCGACAAACACAATAAAGTTCGTAATTCTAATTATACGATTAACGTTCAAAAAGAACCTTCATTAAAATGTATAAAAATATGCTTCCGAAATAAATAATTAAGGCAGATCGATACTGGAGAGTAAATTCAATGGCTCGGAAAACTTTCGAGGCGCATCTAGAATAAAGTTCACAAAACAGAAACTTTAGTCGGCTCGGAAGGTCCTATCCTTTTGTATAACGACTTGAGATTACGAATAACTCGAAAGCAAAGTCGAAGAATCGTTTCGAACCGTTAAATTCGATCATTAAGTTAATTAAATATCAATTTGGCCCACGGAATCGATACGACATCGTTAAATCGACTAACGAGCTCACCTACAGCTATGGAAAATCGAACACATCTCAGAAATGTATACATGTTCGAATTTGCGTAAACTTTCGTTGCGTTTGTGAAAAAAATTCGCGAAAAATAATAATTGGATTCTTTATATTTATATTTTGTCGCCATGCCGAACCAAAACAAAAACGTGAAGAAGTGTTGCGTGACCTTACAAATATTTGACCCGTGACAAACTTTATTGTTCCACTTGGACCATGCCCAAAGCATGGGTAAGTGAGCTTGCCAAATACGTCGAAAGCTCGTCGTCTTCTACTTTCATTACTTTCTATATGTAACTAAAGATTTATTAGATATTTAAACGAGATATATATAGACTTAGATGGGTATAAATTAAGTTGTATGATGTGTTAACATAAATATAATTGAATAAATTTGAAAATAAATCTTCAAATAGGTTTATAAAGAAATCTTAAAAGTACGTAATGAAGATTTTATTGTATTTTCAATGAAAATGATTACAGTTTTTGGATGAAAATAGTACGCCTATTTTATAAAATTTTCTGAATACTTAAGAGTCAGAATGTAAATGTATTCCATCATCATTTTATGAGTTGACATCATGCAACATGACATAACACGCGACATAACGACGATGGCTCAAATTCCTGCTCCCTACAACATTCAAGACATGGAACGTGCAAAAGCATCTTCTGTCAAATGCAAATATATTTCACTGTCGCTGAAATCATTTCAAATATTTATATTTACTAGAAAACCAGATGACGAGTGTTGTTTCCGAGTGAAAGATATTTTAATAAATGATTGAAGAACTACGAATTTCAATCTAGTAAAAATGAAGCGCAATTTTTATCAAAATCTTTTTTTAGAATAAATAAGTATTGGAATATTCATTTTCATGCGAAAATGAATACTACGTTATCCTGTCTATTTAATTTATTCCATAGCAAAACTAAACGCATTCTTTCTTCGTTTTATGGGTTGACATCATGCAACGCATGACACAAAAGAACATTTTCATCCGTTTCACACCACATCGAAAAAACAAAATGCATAAATTCCCGGCTCATTTTTCACAAACGATTATATACGAAACTCATCCCACGAACACTACAGTAATCACCATTCAAAGCCACCATGCAACAAGCCATAGCACCCATCCAACATCCAACAATTCCGGGCAAGCGCATCCACCGTCAGATTTCGGGTTTTGTGAAGGTTTCTGGAATGGGTCGTTCCACGGGTCGAGGTCGGCCCACTCGAATCGATCTGGTGGCCTTCCCGGCCTGATGCTGCTCCAGGAGTAAGGAATGTTGACGTACATAAACGTTTTCATGCTATGGTATATTGGGAGGTAAAGAAATGAAAGTTAACCCTTTGATGTGAGTTAGAGCGCGCGGATCGATTGTGTGTTTTTGTTTTTTTTGTGAAAAATGATGTCGTAATTTGATATTTATGTCGATAGTGTTTACGATGAAATATCTAAAAGTTTACAAATAAATTTAAAAGGTTTTTAATGGTATGGAAAAAAATGTATCGGGTTTTGTTTTAAAAAAGAATTTGTATTGTGAATAAATATATAGGTTCTTCAGCTGGTAATTATTATGATACAAAGGTAAATAATTTGTAGTTGATTCAATGTGGCCTTTTAAAATAAAAAAAATCTTTATCTCTTGAATTAAAAATACTCGCTGAAAAAAAGTTTACATAGCAAAACAATTCAAAAGAAACATTGATTTATCTATTCGACAAAATAAAAAGGTCGCTTTAATTTTCAAAGAATACTGAGAACAATTCAGTAAAAATCCATTCTTCTTTCAAAAGAATACTATAAAAAAACACCCAGCTATAAAAAAAATATAGTTTTTCAGTAAAATTTCAGAAATACGCATCGGGCTGAATCGCCGGCCATATTTCAACGCCACTAAACCGTACTAAAGCGCAACCCGCACAACGAAACAACCCGAAATATGATACAATACGTACGCAAAAAACACATAAACAAGCGAATAAAACGGAACAACAAATTGAGACCCTCGCCGAAAACACTAAGGCCGAATGAAAACTCTATCTTCCGACGACCGCCGTAACAAAACGACACACACACACCCGGAATTTAATCTGGGCCCCGACGAATGCGTTTCATTAGTTCTTCGGGGGCAGATGGCGGATTTCGCTTTTAAGCCCGTTCGGGGACCGAGCGTGTCGTGTTCCGGATACGGAAGGGTTAATTTATGTTTTTAATATCGCCATGAAAAAAAGAGCGTGCGCCGTTTAGTATGCAGGCAGTTTTTCAGAGCGAAAAATAAAACGTATGCGTCATGTGACAGAAACACTCGGACGTGTTTTTCCCTTTTGCGCGGCGTATTATTTTTCCATAGTTCGGGGATCTGGTTCGTGGAAAAGTGTCGTGTCGTGTCGGTTGTGTAATTCGGAGGTTTTTGAATTGTAAATTGCACGGATTCCTATTGAAATTGGACGTCTTTTATCCGAGTATTTTCCGATGGAACAATCATGTTTCAAGTATTGACTGGATTCGTAGACAATGCCACGTAGCGAATTCGTTCAATTTCAATAATGGTCGTCATTTGGTTGGTCCATTTGGCAATTTTACAACCGATATTCGGTTGAAAGATACCCTAAAATAAAAAACGAGATGAAAAATAAAGGAGGGCAAATTGATAAATTTTTACTTTCAATGAAAAAAATTACAATCGAATAAAAAATATCCTTTTGTAAATAATCAATATAAATTTCCGAAATATCTTGATATAATATCAATTATATATATATTTTTTTTCTAAACTAAAAAAACTCAAAATTATATAATATTATACTAAACTGAAATATCCATAAAGAAAAGGGAGCAACTAGGGAAATGTACACGAAGTTTCATTTCAATGGAAAAAAGTATCTTACCTTTGATCACCATATGCCGTACCCTAAACACACACACTAAAATTGCATTCCTTTCACTCCATTCCAAACAAAACGAAGAAAATTTCTCTAAAATACACATCCTAGATACATTAACGCGAGAAAACCGAAAAAAATCCGAGCTCTCCAGTTTCGTCCATTTACCGTCCTCGGAGACCGTCGCCGCACAAAGGACACGATAATTAGAATATAAATTAGACCCTCTCGGCTGTTCAGTATCCGGTATCCGTCGCGCACGTCCGCGCCAATTTGGCACCACTGCGTCACCGCTATGGCCGACACGTGACACTGATACCAACGGTTAAGTGTGGCGGTGCGTGCGCCATGGCGGCTTTCATTAGCGGCGCACACGTTTCGATGGGCCGTAAGTGAAAATTGAGAGATTTCCGATCCGAGATTTGAATGGCACTCGTCCAACGAAGCCGTATGCTCGTATGTTGGAAATTGGGTATCTTGATTATGATGGTGGCTAATCTGCGTGATTTGATTGTTTGATTCGTTACGGTTGCTGGGAATGTGCATTTTTGTATATAATAGTTCTGTTTTATGTCTAAATTTTAATAGAATTATTTTTATGTGTGAGATGAAAAGTAAATTTTGAGATAAAAACAGATAAGCTAAGAAGGAATATACAGCCAGGTATTTTTATATGGGGGATACGTTCCGGTACCATGCGAAAATTGAATATAGGTTCCATCGGTATATTTAAATCGAACTTCCATCTAAATATACTTTATGAAAAATGTGGAAAAATTGCTTCGTGTGAAATCATCATAAATTACTTAGTGATAGTACCCGGCGTTAAATTTTAAATCAAATAATTTTTTTAATTTAATTTTTGCGGACCATTCCGTTTTGGTTTCTGAGAAATATAGTCACCCTATTTTAATGATACAAAAACCTTCTCGACAAAAAATACATATACATGCCAATTTTCATGATCAAACGGTGTTGGAGTAATACGGCATCAAATATACAAACATCCATTTTTATATATATGGATAATTGTATACTGATTTGCTCCGGATATGAACATTAAGGCATAATAATACATTTTTTTAAACCGCGTCAAAATGAAAAAAATAGTCGAAAACACCATGTCACTTCGAAACGTGTAAAAAGAGTTTTGTGTGTACTGTGCATATTATATATATAAATCAATACTTTATTCAACGAAAAAAAAATTAACAAATAAAACAAAATCGATTGCACATTTTCCACCACAAACTCCCAGTCCATTTCCGGCAACGGTTAATATTTCAAAAACCAAATAGAACGAAAATTTCACGAATCGGAATGCATGCAAATCGGCAACAGAGCACGTGGGAATAGAGCAAACTTCCGTGGCAATAAATACCCGGCCGGCGTGCACGAGTACCTTGGGGACCTTTCGTTCTCGGGTCGGTTTGGCTATCGGCCAGGCCAATTTCCCACTTTCCACAGTCTGGAAGCGTCCAAGTTCCATAGATACGTAGATGGATACCTGAAGGCGAAGGAATACTCCGAAAGGGATGTAAACCATACTCGAATTGCACGAATTCAACGGGGACGTGTTCGAAGCACTGCTTGCTCACAACAAACTTCAACACATTACGTTCTGGGATGTGATAGATCACTTGTTAAATTCGTTCTGCAAATTACTATCAATATGTTTACGAATAAATGTGGAGACTTCATAATCATGGTCCATTATTGCGCTTATATAATAGTTACATTTGCTGTTTATTTCTAGAATTTTTCATTTTAAAAGTCTCAGTTGAAATGATATCTATTGAATTCACAGAATTTATTCTTCAAATTGGTATAATATATTAGATGTGAGTGAGATTTATATGAAGATATAAACAGGAAATAAAATATGCATAAAAATGCCGTGCGCATCATCGAGGTATCTGTCGTAAAAAAACGCAATTATATTCATGAGAATATAATCTGAAATCATATGAAGAAATTTATTTTATGCGTAACTCGAAGTCGAAGGAAAATGTAATAAAAAAATGTAGGAAGACGGTTAAATTTGCATAAACTCGGTCCAATTTATATTCAACGACCTTCCGCTCCGACAATCGAATGACTTAATTGAATTTCTAATATTATTACTATACAAAAAAAAATTATATCGAACCTTTATGGGTCGTATTATGTAAGCAAAATTATAGACGAGATTTTGAGAGGGATCACATTTTTCACGGGAAGCGAAATACAATTAAAAACAAATTATAATTCTTTCGAGCGTACTTTCGAACGGCTGCTGAATCTGACAGTTTCGTTATTTAAAATCACCTTTTAGAAACGGAGAGATTATAAAAAAACGAACCGTCATATTTCATTATTATATTCCAACTTTTTATATGAAAATATTATCTCTATATTGTGAAAAGAAATGTCTTTCAATACAGAAATTCTAAGGTATAAAAAACAGTCGAAATAAGAAATTGACTTATGGATCATGTTACATACTATTTCTTATATATTTTGTAAAACACATCTTTAAGTATATTTTTTCATAGTATTCTCCCGACCGAAGGATTAAAAGCTTGCGATTTGAATACGACACGGCGGAAAGAGCTTCGTGTGTAAATAGCTGGTGTGAAAGCTCAATAAACCGGACGTACGTGAGGACGCGTCCGTCGAAAAAGCTTACGTGACCTGAAAGCACCGCCACAGTAAAAGCTTTCACGAAACAACCGCAGGACGAAGCCGTGGCAACCATAATATGAAGGAATTGCACAATCACCCTGTGCAAAACGTACGTACATAGTTCGTAAACATATGAAGGAACGCAAGCGATATTACCTCAAATGATGGTTTCGGTTTCATTCTAAACACTGGAGTTCAAGTTTCGCCCTTACCTGAGGAAGAAAAAAAATATATTTAAAAACATCGGTATATTAATATTGATTTGAATGAAAATATATAAAAAATATTAAAATAAACGGCCATTTAAGGCTTACACTATACGTCTAGCATTACAACAAAATCCAGATCCGCAACGCGGATACGCCTCAAGCGCACGATCGCTAAACGAGAACCGCTAAAAATTTACATACCCGAAAAAAAAACGTGAACCAAAAACACAAGAAAAACACAAATATAGAGGAGGAGAGCTGAGGCGAGAGGAAGGCGGCATTAAGCGAAAACGAGTACGAGCATAAACACGCATTTTCCGCGTAACGGGAAAATTCCCGGGCTTAAGGGTGCCCTTATCTTCGTTTACCGGGCCCTATGGCCGAGACGCAGCCCTGTCGGGAAAACACTCGCGGAAAAGCGCCCTTCGAATGTTCGTTAAGCTAAAGGATACGACTCTAGCCGGAAAATTGTGGGCGTAAATATTCGGATCTCGGGAAGGGCCTAATGACGTCTCTCGTTGACGGCTACGTGTCAATGTTTTTCGCGAAAATGCTGAAAATGGATTTTTTCGCGCGCCGAGTTGTCACGTCACGATTTTTTGCCGTATGTGTGCAATTTACGTTAAAACGACATTTATGAATATATTATATATATCAGATACAGATTTTGAATATTCGAAAAAGTTTTTGTATTAGGCATATTGTGAATACTGTTATTTTTTTGCTATTACAAAATTTATTCGGAATAGACTATCGACAAAATGACGTATATATCGAAGAATTTACGAATGCAAAAAAAAGTTCACGTGGGAATACACTGCATTAAACATTTTCATATCATATTCGAATCATTCTTCATGTTTTGCGTATTATTTCTCCAAATTGCGTTTGCGAAACGAAAGAAGGCGAAAAAACAAGCCTCACAATTTCGTCTCGCATCGGAAAACGCGGCAGAACATTACCATATATACATATTTTTCGTTAGTGGTTTTTTGTTCGCCATTTCCCCTTCCGCACGAGTCTGCTGGGAATAAGGAATCTCGACAGAACGTCTTCAGCAGTGTGCTTGTAATTCGCAGTTAAACCGCAAACCATAAAGGAACCCCATAAACGGAGAAAGCTTTAACAGCTAATCGTAAGAATACGAAGCTCGTATAGCGCAAGAATCGTTCACGAATAATATAAAAATATACGTATGAAATAACGTAGCAGAAATTTTTTTAGGGTAAAAATATACTTACGTAGAGTTTTACGATCATAATACTGTTCTTATTTCCATTGTATTTCTCATTTTTTTCTGCATAAAAAATATTAGAAAATATGTAACGATCTTTTAAAATTAATGAGTATATGTTTTTCATTCAGTAATTTTATTTTACTAAAAGATTGTAGCGTAGATTTTCATTTCAAAACAACTGACATCGTTCTTCCCATGAGACACGAAAAATGACATTATACCGCGACTGAACAAGATTCGTAAAACCCCTCGGGAAAAAAATCCTTTTTTGTATGTACATAATGTACAACTTACGAGACAGCGTACAGTCCAGATAAGTCCTTCATATGAAATAAAAGAAGCGCAAAATTGCATTAGAAAAAAAATTAGAATGATTTAAAAATATTTTCAAAAATTCCTAAGACTGTAAGAATTGACGTAACAACGCTATCGAGCCAATCGTTGACCGATCAAATCAGCGTTTCGGCCAATGAAAAAAGCGGGAAACTGAAAGTTAATAGACGTGCGGCCATTAGCGGCGACAAACTTCGGCAGATTGAAGTTAAAAAGAAGAGAGTTTTAAGCTCTCGGGCTAAGCTCTCAGGCTGTAAATCTTGAAGACAGGAAAGTTTATCTCATTTACCGGCAAGGTCCGGCCTTTTAGGCTCTCTTGACTTACTTTGTACGAAAACCAGTCGTCGGCAAATGTGCTTTATGTAATATATGTACGTAGGACGCAAGATTTCCAATATATTCAGCAATTCAGCGTAGTTCGGAAAGTTTGAAGTATTTATGCCCAAGAAAAAACTAACAAAAAATATTCGATTCTAGTCATTAGAAGTTTCCTCGATCCTGCAGCAACGTAATTTGTATGTAAAAAAGCAAAAAAGAAAGGAGGAGCTCTCTTCAAATATGCATTCGTGTCGGAAGAACTTGCAAAATGTACGACAGCAAAGAAAAAACAACCTAGTCTCGTTCGTTCAGTCAAATTTTAAACAGTAGTTTTTTATTAAACGAAAGAGTTGTTCCCATAAAGTGCGACGGGTGCACCGTGCGTTGTAAAAACGACCGCCGAGAATACCTGATGTAAAATATTCCATTTGAAGCAACAAAGAAATTTCATACTAAAATACACAGAAGTAAATTCGAGCTCGGAGCGAATGTGATATATAAAATTGCGAAAGAACTGCTTTTGACTGCTCAGAATGCGTTTGACACGCTTGCATCATACAAGAAAAATCTATAAATATGTCGGTATATAATCATATTTATTCATAAAAAAAATAATCCAATCAAATAGTATG
>JAOXNN020000082.1:1238681-1256998 GCA_028571205.2 Hydropsyche betteni
TAAGCTATGCTTTACAATTAAATGATCAAATCACTCATTGGAAGAAAAAAATAAAGGATTTGGAGCAGAATGACCTAAATATTATCCAATCATAAAATTTACATAGATCGGTAACATGAAAACCCCGTAATCTTTCCGCATATTTACCCTTCATACAACCGGTAATCCTTAATAATTAAACACACCGCAGACCCGATAATGCCAGATCGACAACGGTATCGATAATCATGACGATGACGTCGGGTCTCGGAAGTGGCCTAAATATTAACGAGTCGGGGTCAAAATCAGGAAGTGCTAATGGCGATCCCTTCGAACGGACCCGGATAAAAGCCCAGCTATTTATACGGACCCCGGACACAACGGGGAAAAAAAACTATACATAAACCATACGAAGCCACCGTTAAATATGTTATAGGGAAAATATATAAGTCTGATCTGGGTTTTCTCGATTTTTCAGCGATCCCAGGTCCCACGGGAAACTCGTTAAAAGCGACCCGACGCGTCGACGCTTGATAAATAACCTTTAAAGGTATTTTCGACCTGTTTCGAAATTTTTTTCAATTTGGATGACGTGAAAATAATGTGTGTCGATGAGGTTCAATTGTGAGCTTTTTTCTGTTCGTTTAAGCCTTTGAGTTGGACGTGACCGAATACTTTGACGAAATTGATACGACTTTCGACCCAGTTTGTCAGCGCATAATTAAATATTCTTCGTGGAAATTCTCGAATAATGAACGTTCAGGAATCCTCAAATATGCGAATCGAAAATATTTCCGGTCGCGGAATAATAATTGGAAAAGCTGGCGCAATCGATAAAGTCGCTGTTGACTTGAAATACGTACAAAATAAATACTTTGTACACGGAAAAATCGCAATAACAATAAGTTTACATTGTAGCGATAAATTGACGAAAAATTGGTCATACGACACCTATGAATCGTTGAAAAATCCGATATTTCGAAATATACGCAGGTGATAAATACTGAAAAGCGTCTCGTAAAGTTAGGTTGATGTCGCCTTGCAATAAAAGCTTATAAATCGCTGATATTACAGCTTTTTCCGTTGTGAAATTGTAAAGCGCACCTCCAA
Source organism: Hydropsyche betteni (assembly GCA_028571205.2). Taxonomy (NCBI): domain Eukaryota; kingdom Metazoa; phylum Arthropoda; class Insecta; order Trichoptera; family Hydropsychidae; genus Hydropsyche; species Hydropsyche betteni. The sequence continues at coordinate 1,239,771 of JAOXNN020000082.1, forward strand.
CCCTTTCCCGTTTTACGGCCGCCCATTGCTACCCGACAGCTCGTATATCATTACGTATTACGAGAAAAGATACATTAAGTCAAATGAGAGCGAGACTAACGGCAATGTTCGCATTCGAAGCAATAAAATTTATACGGCAAAAGTGGCAGTCGGGACGAGTTTAAAATATAGATTTATTGCAACAATAAAATAGAGACAAGCCTCTAGGAGGCATCCAGGCGCGTGATCTAATTACTTAAAAACTTAACTCTTTAACCGGTAATTAGTTTGCAAATTATGGACTGCTTCGAAGCGAGAAATCTCCTTGAAACTGTTACGGCAATTGTGTTCAAGTTTTAACAACGGATTTAACACAACACTGTACGATAATCGGTTTCACGCAAGTTTGCTTACGTCGATTTGTTTGAACACACACTCGAAATTCAGATGGATAAATATGATTATTATACTCAAACAACAATAGTTGTGCGAATTTCGACAAGGCGAAAATCATACAAACTACTTCGAGGATTTTCCCGAAAAAAAATTTATTCAAGCATAACAAACGCGAGCTAACACGCAACAAGAAACTTTACTTAGTTTCAGCACACACTATTTCGCCCCAGACTACCAGAGTGGAAAAATCGAACGTTAAAGTAGATATTGAGTTTACGTCACAAATTCGCAAACTAGAGTACGAAGTCCGTAAAACACCCTCTCGAGCGACTAATTGAAGAGCTGCTTTCACAGTTAGCCACTAAAAACCTCCTTTGTCTAGAAAACCCGGCGCACACAATTCCGAGAACGTAAAGTACGTCTGCTAATTAATTTGAACAACAAATGACGTGTGTGCGAGGGCGGTTCACGTTTCAGCGATTTTCAACTGGGAACGATCGTTCCTTTGAAAACGAACAAGATCGATACAGCCTCTCTGATTGTTCAGGCCAACCTTGAAATTTTGATGATTAATTAATCTATTCGAAGAGAACCCGTTATCTGGTTCGGAAAACGAATATTTGCACTGGGGAAATAGTCGTGACCCACTTCACGGGCAGGATACGATGCAAATCCACTATTGACATTCGGTCAAGGCTGTTACGAGACGAGAGAACTTTCTGTCTGGCGGAACGTTTGCCAAAAAACTTTTATATCTTTTCAGTCGATTTTCACATGCCAGGTGTTCTTGGGTACGGGCCGCAAAGCTGATTTATTACCCACGCGGGTCGAACATTGAAAACCTATCACTGCGAAAAAAAACAAACAAAATAGGTTTTTTAATGCATTTTTGAAGTTAGCTAATATCGAGCGTGCTGTGAAAATACAAAATTTAATGTATATCGAAAGTGAAAAGGCTATATTTTCCAATATAAAAGTTAGGCGTCGAGTTAACAACATGCGAGTTTAAAGAAAAACAACGCAAGACCGTACTATAATATATGAAAGACCGCGCTAGAAATTGCGAGACGATGAGGTGTGAATTTCCACTCCTGTACGTTTTCTTTCGAAGTGAAGAAACAAAGAAGTGTATTTACATTGTAAATAAGAATCCGAAAAGAGGGTAGCTCGTAAATATTTAACGATTCGTGTGACCGACGCTATGAGCAACAGCAATATCAAAATACGTTTGATACAAACATTTCATCATATCGAATTTATATATTAGGTACTAATAGAAAATCATTATTGAATACAAAATCGAAAATTCAATATCATTTTACGATTGAATAATACGTTTATAATGTATACGTAAATAAATCAAACAATGTGTGCTTTGAACAGAATGAATATAATAATTTATATTCTATAACGATATAACGATTCCTCAAATTTATGATACTACATTTTAATTTGAAATATGACCTAATTTACAGGAATTTTCAAATGCGACATAAATCATACATATTTACAAGCGCAATTTTCTCCCCGGGAATAAATCAAGCAAAACCCTACGCACATCCGCGATTTTGCAACGCGCGACGATCGCCCGCACAAATCAAACTCACGCGTCAAAAGCATCGCGAACCTGTCGAAACGTACGCGGATTTGGAAAATTTACGACACGGTTTTCCCAGATCGGGAAAAACGACACATTACTCACACGGGTGCGACGGGGCCGAGAGCGCAGCCACTAATGACCCGAACTAAATTCGCCGAGATACGATGATTCGATTGACACGCACGTCTCGCACCGTGACCCCACTTGATCCCGGTTGACCCCAATTCCCGCGAATTATGCACGCCGGCCGTGATGTCAGCGGTCGAGGAGTTAAACGTGGAAGGTCGTATGGGAGGCCGTGGAAGAGGCTCTGCACCGCCGCGGGGGATGCGTTTTAAAAGCTCTCAGCTTGATGAGGGTTGTTCTGTTCAACCCCCGCCGTGGTGCCGCCTGATGCGATCGTCTCCTATGTGCACTTATCCGAATGAGACTATCGGGGGAAAAATGGAGGACGCTACTGCGTCGAGGATGTTTTTGTAATTTGATACGGTGCAGCGGTTTTAATCGTTTGAAGTGATGTTATGGTGGTTGGGATGGTTAACGTTGTGTTGCAAAATGAAAATTTTCTGATTATATCGGAAATTTGAGAGATTTTCTTTTAATTTGGTGATTTTTAAAAGTTGATTATACTGAAAATAACCATTGTCAATTATTGTACGCAAATTATTACACACAATTTGGAAAACTTCGGCAGTCAAATCAATCTACATAAATGAAGGGAAACCGACGTGCGCCTGTTACATGCACCCTACTCTATGCCAGCTTTCTGAACCGGTTTATTGTTAGTTGGGTACCAATAAGACTAGGCGAAACTACGGGGACCACATTTACATATATTGGGAACTCTTCGTTTAATTTTAACCAAGCAACCGCAAAGTTCCTGTTTTCCGGGAGGGTATACGGAATGCCAAGGTGAGAAAAATTTAACGAAATATGTCTTTCCGCGAACCGACCTTCGTGGCGAAGGTACAGAACGCACGAAACGCGAATTTCGAGGAAACGAAGTCTGTATTGGAGGTTGGCAAATGGTCGAAAAAACCGGAAAACATGTCCTTTCTTTCATTTTCTACCAGAGAATAAGACCAAAGGATATGATCCGGGTTCTGAATCTTTCCGCAGATTCAGTGAGGGTCATTTTGCAAACCAATCTGCGTGAACTTGACAGCGAACGCTCCATAACCCATCAAATAATCGATCTATATCTAAATTAAGCAAAAAATGGGTCATTTAGTAAGTGGATAAATGATCTGACTGCGTAATATAAACTCGAAACCATTTGACAAAGGTTGTTTTCATAAACAAGCTCCTTCAGCGTTACCTTCCATTATCACCACATACTCACGATAACGAAACACGTTCAATCTTCCCATTGTATCAGAAAAGCTTTGTCTCCTACGTTGAATGTTATATAATACAAACCGCATGTAATGATATTTCAATCGATACATAGTAACAATTTATCGAAAAAAACGACACAAACATTTTATGAACAATCTGATCGATGCACAGCTTTGATCCATTTCTAGTACATCCAAATGATGCAAAAACAATCTGCATTTAATATTTCATACGAAAATATATGTAAATTCACATCGAATTATTGGCTTGCTAATAACATCAATTTGTACTGGGGTCGGCTATTACTGTTGCGGCACGAGACGCACGCGAAACGCGAGTAATCGGGCGCAAAAACCAGTGGCACGCGTGCCGGGATAACATTACATGGACGAAAGGAAATACTTGAAATATAAATAAGAATATATTATATATACGCAGTACCTAGAATGTCCGAAGCGGAAAATTATCAGATTTATCACATTTATCAATGTCTCATTACAGTCATGAGAAAAAGTAACAGGGTGTTCGGTATTAGTTTGTTTTAAAATGTGTCAAATAGTTGAAGTTTAAAAATGCTCCGATAATTCGTTTATAAATTATGGTTACCACAAGATTACGTCAGTTTTAATGCATGTCGACAAGCGCGACCGAATGACAACACGTCAAAGGTGCACAAAATTGCTGTCGTGCAGATAAGTACCATACAACGGATATGGAAAAAAAGAAAATTGATTAATTACATGTTTGAATATTTAAAACGATAAGAAAGTGTTGCAATTTGCACATTTCAAACTAGTAATTTCGATCACTATGTGCTTTTCAATTTATTTAAATTAAAATTGAAGCTAGTGCGAATTTTTAATTCGATTAACTGACAGTTTTTTTTTATTGTGCGTTTCCAAATATTGTGTCGGTTGGCGATCGTCTATTTTCCGTTTTTATACCGGGATGCGGAAAGTTTTCGTACTCTGCGTTTTTCCATTAATTTTACTCGCTCGAAAGCTTTACGATTGGGATGAAAACAAAATGCGAGCTTTTACACGTGAACGTGTTACTGCGTTCCCATTACGCTTTCGCGACAGAATGGGATAACTTTTATAGTCCAAATGTATGTGTAAGATGTTATTTTCGAAATGTCCTTGTATAAAACGTACTCAAAAATTGTAATTTCGAAACTAAAATTAAATATACAGGATTTTCTAATTTTTGTTTATTTTTTGACAAAACGTTTTCACCGCAGACAATATGAAAAGCTCTTTTTATACTTCGTGTTTTGATTGTAATTTCGCTTTGTTAAGAACGTACCACTTTGTAAGATTCTCTCGCAGAAAAACACAAAAATGATAAAAAATACAAACGCACAACGGTATATTAGATAAATACGTGTTTCAGCTTTTTTCACCCGTCACGTACTCGGAAAACATAAAATCCCCAAGTGAGCCTCGCATCTCGGTGAATTTCATCCATCTTCAACGTAACGTTTGACATTTCACCGACAGAACAAAGGACGAACTGAAAACACGAACGAAATATAATAAAGCAGCGTAAAAAAAAACTTAGATATGACACTGAAGGTAATTTGCTTTCGGTTTTCCATTTTCCACCATCAGATGATGGAGAAAAATATAAAGTAAATCGGAAAAAAAACGAATGAAGAGATACAGCCGCTTTGAATACCCTAGCGAAAAAGAGAAAAAAAATCTACCTCGTAATATGTATTATTGCTATTTTTTGGTGGCAAAAGTTCACGACGGTTGTCGATGCGGAAAAGTGACGGGAAAAACGATTTCACGTGAAACTTTCGCCCGAAAAATAACTTATCCGACGGGAATGATTTCCAACGATGAAAGCATGTTCGCGTTCGCAGAAACTTCAAAAAAAAATCGAACGAATTCGACACGAGGAAATATGGAACTCTGTGATAAAATATATTTACTAGGATAAATATTTATAGAAGACATCGAAAACATTAAACTACACATAACTAAAGCATAAATTTCTTCTTAATATCAGTCCATGATATTGTACGTTTCCAATCAATTTCTCTTCATGTAAGTCATTATTATGTCAAAAATGTGACTTTTTTGAGCTTTTAACTTAACAACAGTCGTAAAACATATGTATTATATAATGCACACAAATCCATATTGCGTGAGCTTCGTTTGAAAAGTCAAGCCAATAACGGAACTATTTTTAATAACCATTTTTTATATAATATAAATAAAATACAAACACAATCTAAACACAGAATTCATTTCAACGTCTCGATTGCCGACAAAGCGTATTTTATTAGGCTTAACCGTAAATATCGCATCGGTCCGAACAAATAAACCCATTTTATTTTATGGCATAAATCTATTACGGTTAATTGTTATTGCGCCCAAACTGTTACGTACATAAAACGATAAGCGTTCGAACAGTTGTCGAAGTTGAAAGGTAAAGTTTGCTCTAGATGAATGACAAAGATTGTGATACACTTTTGCGTTTACACGATAAATAAAAAAAAATTTCGTGACGTCGTTAAATCGAAAAATTAGAAAAGGAAAACGTCAATTTGGCATTTACACTTCATAGCAAACAAATCAACCCAAAATAAATAAGCAAATCGGTCTGCGCCTGAATAAATGATTTGTTTACGATTCGAAGGTTCTTGAAAAAGCTCCTACGAGAACCACCACAAAATTGACACAGTTTGTAGGACTTAAAACATTAAAATTTCTATCGAGCCTTTTTCAAACTGTCGAATTGAAATTAAATCGCTTTGATATAATACAAAATTCTCATGCAGAGAAACTACATCGTTTTCAAAAATGATTGTTTTTCACTATTTCAAAATTCCGAAAGTGGGCAGTGGAATTAATTAGTCACCATGCTCATGGGAGAGCTTTTCGCTTGCGGCCAGTTCGCAAAGCTCGCTTTAATAATCTGAAAAGGTGAACCTTCACGCTAGACAAGTTTCCTGTGGGGCCGTTAATAGCGGCGCATCCCGCAAAAACCCACACGAGAATATAAGTATGTCGACGTATGTGCACATAATATAATATTATATTATATTTAATTAAACATACGAGTCGAAGAGCAGAAAAGTGAGGTCAGCGCGAGCATTTAAATTAAACCTCTAAAATACAAGTACACCTACATCAACATCGATTTTTTCATGGAAAAGCCGACTTTCGTTTCACAAATATTTCAAAATCGTCGGTACGTTACGTGTGTGTCTATCGTACTAAAAATAATATATCGCGGCTTAATCTGAAAACCCATTCGACCGGACGGATGGACGTTCATCATCGGTTATCGTTTATTGCCAATCACCGTTCGACCTTTATGCTGAAAAGTGTTTTGTTCACTATGTGTTTACATAAAACCGCGAGTTGCTGTGGAAATATCACACGTGCAATTTTCAATTAAGCACAAGTACGCTATGCGAATTTATTTTATTGCAAAAACCGAGTAATGAATGAGGTCGATTGTATATATGGGAAATATTTGAAAAAATATTTTTAAGTCATTAAAAAAATCTTATGTTATAATTAATATCTGAAAATAGGTCGAATTGAGATTATTTTTTTCAGTCATGAAAAACGAAATGTTCTGAATTATTTTACGGTAATTGGAACATAAGTTATAAAATTTAATGTCAATATTTCACATGTGGTTTTCAATATGGTATAATCGTATTCAACTAACAAACATAACGAGAGAATTAAATTGCAGATTTGTTTGAACAATCAACGTAGCAAGTTTTGTACAACAGTTCGAGCAAAACGTGGTCGAAATACAGAATGCAACTAATTAAAAACCAGAAACCATCATTGGATGCGTTTAAATTTTGAATAATGAAACATGTTTTCATTCTACCCAATGAAAATCGTCCACATTTCAATAATAAATATTGTTCCTCAATTTTAATTAAATGTTAATTGACATTAAGATCTAAAATTTTCGAATTTTAAGAGTTGTTTTCTTTCAAAAATAAAACAATTCACTACTGAGAAAAGAAAGTCAATTTTCGACATACGACAAATTTCTTTTACTCTGAAATTTTATTTGAATCTGAATCACATCATAGCGAAACTCACGAGTGTGACTTTTCTTCATTGTATGCCTTTTTCCTTTGCTTTACTGTATTTTTTCTTTTCCCTTTTCGATGAAGCCCCTCGAAGACGCGTCCTTCGCCAAAGTTCACAACGTCATTTCCCAAATTACTTCCGCGGCCCTCTCCACTCGAAACACATAAAAATACACACACGCGAAGCCCTTTTTCTCTCTCGTCGGATTTCAGCTATCGTCTTCTTCTTTTTTCAGTGTCGACTTCAGCTATGGCGGTCCTCGAAAGCCTTCTTTTAGGTCGAGCGCCCTCCGAGGACACTAAAAATACGACTCGCCGTGTGAAGACCCTACTTAAAACGAAACGAACGCCCCCAAGTTCCAAAAACCTTTTAGATAACGTACCCAACATTGATCGTGTATCACGATAAAAATATTGTTGAAATAAAACGTACGTGAAGTGTGACCTGGTTGAAACTTATTTGGGTCATCTTTCAACTCGAAAATTCTTCAAAGCACATCTAAAGTGTTTACGATTTTAATATCATATTAAAACATCATTTATCTTGATGATCTATAAAAAGCTATCTTTATCATATGATATTAAATTAATTAACTTTTCCGATCCGCTTTTCTCATATTGAGTAATAAAATCTATTTAATGGCTCGTACAATCTGCGAAACGAGTGCGTATAACCTATGATGGCTAAATAAAAATAGCCAAAGTGACGGCCATCAATATTTTTACGGCTCAAAAGCAACCCCGGATAGTGAAAATTCTCGTAACCAGAAAGTCTGTAGTTTTGGTTATTATTTTTTTGCTTTTCTGGTAAGTTTACGACATGCACACAGCCAAATTTGCCGCAGAAAGTCGTAATAATGAAAGGCGAGTGTGGAAATAACGATTCAAATTGCGGAGCACATTAGGCCATGACGTGTGGCCACTGATTATGGTAAATTGCGCCCTACGAAACTTTTATATCCATTTTAACCGTATTGCAAAATAAATTCAATGGAAATTCAAATGAAAAAATATTTCGAATACGAGTGACATAATAAATCTAAATACACTAATTATGACTTTTTATAATTAAAATGAATTTTTTTATTAGAACACTGATTAAATTACTTTTATTGCATGCCGAGAAAGACTGAAAATATCACAAAAACGTTCAAGTATAGAAAATAAATATGCATGTAGCTCATAGATACAGTCCAGATTATATTATACAAAACACGCAATCATATCATATTAAGTTTGTAATTTTACCTTCAGTTTGCTTGATATCGATTTGCTTAAATTTAAACATGACTTTAACGAGCGATCAAATCTTACCTGCGAACAACAAAAATATCACAATTAAAATCCGAAAATTAAAAAAAAGTACAATATACTAATTCATATAAACAAAACCCACATGGGAGATAAACGAAAACTTTCGTTCAAATCACATCCGACGTCATAAACGACAATAACAACTATTTCATATAAATAATCAAAAAGTTTACAGAAAAAACTTGAATAATATCAAACACGATCATTTGTACGAACACGTCAAGAAAACGTATCCGTTTCGGAAACAAACGAACTGTAAGTGAAAAAGAAACATGGACATTCTTGGCGTGCGCTCAAGCCGTTCTCGTTTTTCTCATTCATCAACAAAAATATACACGGGGCAAGGTCAGGGCGACCGATGACTATCGTGGTTCATTCAAAAATTCTCACCTCGAATTTTTTCCGGGGGTCTGCGGGACGTCGATTAATATCGCATTATAATGTGCGTATGAATGTGTTGGTTGGTGGTGGCGGCGATGAAAGGTCAAGGCAAGGAATGCGGAAAAACACCGCTTTTACGCCGTCTGAACGTTTTTTCATGTTCGTTTAATAGAGCAAATAAAGCTATGGAATTCGCGATTAAATAAATCGACGTTAAAATCGTAAATTTAATATGCAGTTATGAAAAAAATACGTGCCTGTTCCGCCTGATGCGTTCGATTCATAATGAAAATTTTTACATTGTGAAAATTCATATTATATTTTTCACTATATACAGGTAGTCGTCGACTTATGACGGTTCGCACTTACTACCGAAAAAAAATTATTTAAATTTTTTCAATTCATTATTTTTTTACATTGAATGATAAATCTCAAGCGGATGTGAGAAATAAATACGGCGAAATGTAGAACCGTCAAAAAAATTAGTATTGAAAGAAATTGCTGTTGTTTTTAATTGAATTACTCAAGATTTTCAACATGACCCAAACAATGAAAGATTTTCAAATGTTATTTATTTATTATTTCATTATTATATTAGTAAATAAAACTACCGAAAAAAAATATATACTGATTCGATTTACGACCGAGGTTCAGGAACGTATCTCCATTAAGTCGAGGATTTCATGTATTATCGTCGATTTAAAAATTTATTTAAATTTAAAATATCGATATTTAAAGTTTCAGTCATTACCGATTCTATAAAAAAAATTAAAATAGCATAAAAATCAATTTTTCATTACCATCAGCCTGAAGCGTTTAACTTAGCGATACAATTTTTTTTCCACAGAAAAAGAACTCGGTCGATTCCCACGAGAGCGGCGCGAAAAATTTACAACTTTATTAAATCCGACACTGACGCGGGTAACTTTTACGACATATCTAAAGGGCTTTAAACCCTAATGCACATTTTTTTTCCAGCACGAAAATAGCACGCGCCGACCGCGAATTTCCCGTTCGGACGAAACCAGATCATATTAGCCCGCAGCGCGCCCAAACACACCGAGCCCATTAACATTTCGGTCGCTGGTCGAAATTCAATATTCGAGCTTTGTAAAATGGCACGGGCAATTTCCATTCGCCGAAATGCAATTCGGCATGCAAATTGTACGACGATTCGCAGCGAACACGTCCGCCGATTGTGATGTGACCGTTTGCGAATCTGTACAAACGACGGTTTGCATTCGATCATGCGTGTGTTGTGTATGTGCACGAGTCGGTCCGATGTTGATTTGTGTATGATTTATAAGCTTGGATTGAATTCAATCAGCAATATTTGATGTTTATACTGGTTAATATTCAATATCAATTCAATATGTTATATTATAAAAAAAAGATTTTTGAATCAAATATATTTTATTTTCACATCCGGTAGATTCATTTTATTGTATTCTGAATGAGAAGATATTATAATTTATAGGAAAATTCGTACTTTTGACGTATACGAGCGCGCAACGGCTGACGCACTTACACATACAAATCACCAACTGTCAAATAGTGCAGAGTGTAAAGCGCAACCTACACTATAACATATTGACATGCAACATCATAACATGTTATACACTTGATCTGAATACCTGATCGAATAAGGTACGTTCAGCAAGATACGTTCAGCTTAACCCATAAATACGTTCAGACTTTTGACTGACTGAGAAATGCGGCTTTTACTTAACTTTTCTAAAACGATGGAAGTAACGACGTCAGATGTGCTAGCGTCATTAGAAATAATATACAATTTTAACACAGTGTAGATGTGCATTACAATTCCACTGCGAATCGGCGATTGTCAGCTTTCGATTTTCATTCGTGTGAGCGAGTCGCTATGCGCTTGTATACGTCAAGATTACCGGAAAATTTAGCTTTTAATTGAATTCAATGAAACATTAGAATATTCATCTGCGATATAAAACAATACAGATTGTCATTTGGACCTTTGAAAACATCGCTAATGTATTCAGGTTTGCTGCCGTTAAACTAAACGAGAGTATCAAAAGTAACGATCATTATCGAACGGAGACCCTAATGGCTTTTGCGTATTCAGTTTTTTTTCCGTTATGAAAAAATTTGCATAACGTTTCACGGTCGCATTCGACACAATCACGCGAAAATTCAAAATCGTGAACGAAATATCTAACAGACTCGTTTAAACGAATACCATTGCCCGAATACGACTTCGCACAAAGCGGAAAAACGAATTCGAAAAAAACCGTTCCATCGAAACGTTTAATTAAAACACGCGCGTACGTCACTAGCGCATAATTGGCGACTATTTTCATAACGAGCTCTTCTTCAGGAGCTATTCAGAACGAAAGCCGAAGCTTTTCAGCGCCGTCTGGTGCGCAGGAGGACGTGGAAAAGGCTCCAAGTGCCGTTTATTCTGCGGGGGCGAACCTAAACGGCCTGAAAAACTAGGACACTGAAAAAAGGCTCGTTTTCATGGACGACACGCGATTCGACGCTGTGGAACAATCCAGCCCGTTTTGCCACCCGCCCACCTACTTCTATGGGTGGAATGTGAAAAATAGTGGGGTACAAAGGTCTATTCTTGTTTTCAGCGCATCTTTCAGTTATGGCGTGTTAAGCGGAAAGTCCTTTCACGTTTGACTACGATGACTTGTAGAATGAACATATTGTTATTGCCAGCCGCGGTGGAGTATTGGTCATTGTGGTGCTTTTATAACTTTGATATATTAAATCGACTGAAGTAAAAATATTAAAATTTATATTTTAGTTAAAAAATATATTTTGAAAAATTTTAGCGATGAATTTATACGATTTCAAAATATTATATTAGCGAAAATTTGATTAATCACTGATCTATGGTAAACTTCATCGACGACATTTCGTTGAAAGCTCGCGTGACTAGAAAAATTAGCATTACAGCACTACCCCATGTCGAGCTTTAAATATACACATTACATTACGTCCAACTATGAAAAAAAAAACTAAAGTTATGTTTTAAAAGCGTTCAAAACCCCGTTTTCAGTTCGAGAAGTTCAAAGAAATTGTAAACTTGAGTTTTCAAAGATGAATAATTTCGATACGAAAAAGCATTACGTCATTTTTGCTCTCCTTTATATTTGAAGTTATTTTTTTTATAAAAAAAAAAAACAGTACAATTTCTAAGTAAAACTAAGCTTTTGAAGGCCCACAGGGTAAAATTTCGAGAATTTCTTAAGTTAATCGAAACTCAGAGAAATCCGTTCCTATTTTGTAAGAACTCCGTCGAATCAAAAAATAAAATGAAGTCAACACTTACAACAGAATGAGCACGTTTTAAAACGTCGGTCCTCAATCAAAGTCGAGACTTTCTACCAGTCAATAAAGTGACCAACTTTGGGTAAACAGTGATTGATTTGACAACTTTAAGAAGTTTTGATGAGCGATTCTTGAGTTTCGCATTAAAACGAAATGTTGATACAAGCAAACTTCAAAGCTTGTATTAAACGCTAATAAGCCACTTAATTTAAAGAGAATTATTTATATATCGGAATAAAACAGAGGATGTATTTATGCACATATGAGAAAGCGTTTCACCGGATCTTCCAGATTATGTAATAACATGAGAATCTTGATTAAATTCCGATTATCTTTGCGTAAACAATAACGCGTACGTATACGCAAAATTAAATATTAACTATATGTTAATTAAAACTGATGTTCATAAATAACTATCGTTGAGAAACTGTGAAAAATTATTGTATAATATGATAACCAAGTTGTGCACTCAACAAAACAGTTTGTTTTCATCCGATTTCCGTATTAATTAAAAAATTTCACGGCAGCTATAAAAAAATATACACGTAGTATTTTGAAGGAAAGTGGGCGGTGAAGAAAAAGCCAACTGATTACACGATAAAATTTTCTCATCAAGCTTTTCCATTTTAACAGACGAATGAAAATGCAAATGGCTTCGGGGGATTTTTCCGCGCGAACCGAGCTTTATGAACGTTCGGTTCTTTACGACAAAATGAGTGCGAAAAAATATAATATAATATAATAATAATGATGTGGAATGAAAGAAGTTTTCATCGCGAAACCGTAAAATACGTATACGTGTGAAGAGAAAATGAGGTTCCAACGCGAACGTGACCGAAGTTATACCGAGCAGAAATAACACCAATTATGTTTGAGCGGAAAGTAATTATTTAACGTAGCGAAATTATTATATTTTCATATTCAATCCTACATGTGAAAATATTAAAATTAAATATGTAAGGAAAACTTGTTTTTCACTTGAATAATTTTAGTATGTACTGATTAATTTTCTCACTTAAATATTAATATCATCAACAATAGAGGAATATTATACCTAAAGTATTATTGTATGCTTGGCAAGGGAGGAAAAAGAACAATAAAGGAATAGATAATATTAAATTTCATTACAACTCGTAATACAGAGATTTAATATCAATTTACAATTGATGGTGCAAGGTATTATTATATGTACAGCTACATATAAAGCACAAGAAACTGGATACATCATCATATAATATTTTTTTACAAAAAATACATATAGATCAAAAGTAAAAAAATTATGAAAGAATACATAAGTCAGCAAAAAACGAAAACCCTCGTTTGGATCAAATGCGTTGTGAACCTGAAACTTCTGTCTAGATTACATCACCGCACATTTAGTTTAAATCTCAGCTTACACGCGACATGTAAAGAAAATATGTAAAGGGATTTTCTGAAACTACCCGGCTTTCCGCAATTCAGGCTTGCGTAATATTCGTTTCCAAATCAGTCACATCCCTAACAGAACGTTTAGAGCAGGGATTCCTAATGTTGACATACCCAAGTGCATATTCGAAAAAATATCGGTAAGACGGTGAGCACTACCTATTTTTTCAATTCACAATTCACCACAAACGCACTCAAATAGATATGACCGCGAAAAGCACACAAATCTGACCGGGAACACACAATCCGGTCCGTGGGCGCCATTGTTCCCGCGGGTACAAGGTTGGGAATACCTGGTTTAGAGGACGAGTCAAAAGTTGCTGTGTAAGTCCTGGAGGATTTATCAACTTGTTATCGACTCTTCGGTTGCAGCAATCCATTACCGTTCGGATGTGACCCAGATCGGTGCAAGAGCCGTGAACCAAAGCGGATTATAGAAAACTTTTTAAGAGCGTTCGAAACTACGAGTGTTTTCGGGATGCCTGAAAATCGATATTAATTTTCACATGGAATGGAGCAGGATGGTGAAAAAGCGCGCTGACGGAAGCGGATGCTGAAAAAAAGACCGAATCTCGGATTAGAAGCGGACGCGAAACGAAAACTTCCTGAATTTGTGTCGTTATGAAGATTTAATTATTTGGAATAATCTCTCGGTTGGAAAAAACCTTTTAATAAATTATACGAAACGAAAAACGTTCAACGTAATAAATCTTAAATGAGTAAGCGAGCAATACAATATTATATATGAAAAACAAAATCAGAAATTTTACGGTCGTTTAAGTTTAAAATTTCACATGTTTATTGATCGCAGTTGGTGAAAACGTTTTTACCTCTCGCAACGAAACGTCGAAATGCGAAAGTTCAGCAACGTACTAAGTTGAGTCGTTTGCTGTAACAGTTTCGTTTCAGCGACAGCCAGTTTGAAGTTCGAGCCGGCTCTTCTCTGGAGTGTCGTAAATTTTGCACATTTAAATAACCGATTCGCAACATCAAAAATGGAGAAATTCTGATTCATTTGAACAAGATCTACTGCGAAAAACTAGGGAAAAAGTCTTAGCGTACGCTCGGTTTGAATAAGAAAAATTCAATCTAACATAGACTTTCTTACTCCTGCATATTTTTACGTAATGGAGTTTTTAATAAACTATATAATTTAAAAAAACTTTGCAAAGTACGCCCGGTATAAAAAGGCGGATTTTAAGATTACGTCCAGTCTCCGGAGCAGTTTTTCCCTGTTGGAAAACTTTCAGCCGTATCGTGTTTGCGACTGAGACGACGACAAAAAGACGATTCGACTTTACTGTGCCGAATAAATAAAAAGTTCTTTTTTTTGTACAAATAACGGCGACCAGCAAAGTTTTAGCATAAAGGCGAGCAACGGTCGAGTCAACCGTAGCAATTTTAACGAGAAACTATTTATACTCTCCCCCATAAGCTGGTCGAACGTATTATATATGCTCACTTGCATTCTGGTCGAAACATGTATCTAAAAATTATACAACACTATATTATCGTGATATTATATGAGTGCATCTGCCGTTTTGTATACATTGTCTGGATTTCATATAAGACAAACTTCGGAATAAAATTTCCACTTAACAATTATTATATTATATGAACGATTCTAGATTCGTTCGCGCAACTCCAAATAAATATTTTTTCGAACTTAATTTAAAAATCGTAAGAATACAATTTGAAATATCGTATTATATTAAAAAATCTGTACAATATAAACGGTTCGTGATTCGACCATAATAATTAGAATAATTTCTAATTACCGCAAATAGAATACATATAATGTTACACAGCGGCAAGCACTTTGCTTAATGGACTTGTTTTAGAGCAGACGCGAAAGCATTATTAGAACATTAGAAAACGCACACGGGCAAAAAGCTCTCCAAACATTAGACAAAACTTTATCCAATATACAAGGTGTTCTGTTTCAGATAGCTGGGGTCGTTCGTCATTAGCGTATCGAAACTTTAACGACTAAACCCAAACAACGGAAACTTTTAACTCGCTCGATGCCCATTCGCCGAGCCGGTCCTTGGCACCGAAATCTCCAAAAGCCAAAGGTATCCATTCAAATCTGTGTCTAATTTTGAAATTGTGGACGTAATTGAGATTCGAGCCATAGTTTATAAATAGCAAGAACAGATTGAGTTGACGAACTCGACGAACGTCTAAAACGCTGATCGAAAATACATACAACACAGTATATATTGTATGTAATATTCATAAAACCTTGTTTTAATGTTAAAAATAATAATTCACTACTTAATTTTACTCTAATAAATTCTTATAAATAAATCCCACTTTGGTTATCAAAATAATTGACATTTAATAGGTTTATTTCTATGCGATAGTAATGACTCAAGTTTCGGTACGCCATCGCGTTTGGATAAATTGCATCGGATTCAATTGAGAAGTGAACGATAGTTGCAAATGTGATGTTTCATTTTAATTGGTTGTTGGCTCTTATACGTTAAATCGATCTGAGGAAAATGGGGTCGCGAAAGAAATAAAAATGTACCGTCTGACACAAATTTTTGCGATTTACAAGATGGGCAATAAAGTAAGGGTAATTTTAATCCAATGCTTATTGTTTAATTGAATTAATTGGTGGTAATGTTTCCATTTGCGCTCTAATTGTGATAATGGTAATTCGGTATCAAAAATATGAGAAGATATTCGGGAAAATGTTGTAATAAAAAATAAATTGATAGTTAATTGAATTTATATTTCTGATTTATGTAAATGTATATATGAATATGTAATCGTTTTTAAACAACAATTTGCACATGTGCATTTATTTTATTGCTTATTGTGAAATTATCATACGACCGAGATGATAATAAACATCAATCAATTCCTAACAACTGATATATTCAAGATAATCTAATAGCAAATAAAACATTTTATTTATCAATAGAAAAGCGAGTCTGTCAACAAATTTGAAAACGGGTCTAATTTGTTTCGCACATTATCAACATCGGACTTAATAACAAAATTTAATATAACGTTCGTAAAAATAAAATAATTTTACGACGTTTCCCGAAATTACGATCAGCATAAAAACCGAGGGCGATTCGTTCCGAATAAAATTTCCTCCAATATTACCTTTCCAAAAGTACCTTATTAGGCTTTCGATTATGCAGGGCAACTTCCTCTTGGATTCAGAACTGATAAAGCTATAAATTAATAAATTTATGTCCAAAATCCGATAAGGGCAACGAACCTACGACCCCGAAATGTCGATCCAAAATGATTTAAAAAAAAATCCGGCGCCCAAGTCGGTCATTGAACCGACGCAAAACCGACGCCGTATACCATTAACACTTACAGGACCGCGCATCGCGCCGCTCGACTTCCGGGTGGGACCGCAAGTTTTCGCAAAAAATCGCACAT
>JAOXNN020000082.1:1258405-1290113 GCA_028571205.2 Hydropsyche betteni
CACTAGCGCGGGACCGGTCCCAGAACATCGGCTCAAATTTACGCACTAGCGCGGGACCGGTCCTTATAGTGTTAATAAATAATTTTCAAACGAGCCATATTGCAAAATACATTCGTGAATGAAAAATCAGACGTTCCCAAAATACTTTAAATCAAATTAATAATTCAGCATCGTTCCTAGGAGCATTCACATTCGGATCGAACCTCTACGTATATACTAATCTAAAAATATTTTTTAGAAATAAACCTCTAACGAAATTAATCCACAAAAAACTACCAATCTCAAAACTCCAATATAGAATACCAAAAAAAATTAAACTTCAGACACGAAAAGGAGACATACGCCCAACTAAACGAGCCGCACATTGAATCTTGGGCAAGGACCGCAGATGCTCCATTACGGCCATCTCCCTCCGGCGGGAAAAAGCCTCGTTTGAACAATGGCGGGAAAACGCCATGTGCCGCCGGTTCGGGTGTGTACGTGAGTATTGAGCTGTTAAATTTCATATGTGGCGTGTATTTGGGTTTTGCCGTGTGTGTGTTTCCGGTGCAGTTATCCGAGTGTGTGTCGGGGGGGGGTTGTTATATGTAGGGAGTTGTTGAAAATGGCGAGGATGAATTTTTTATGAATTTTTTAATGCATTGTGCGATGCGTCAATTGTAGCTATCGTTACTTGGTTTGAAAATGCTTTTAAAAACTTTTTTTAATGTTATACAATTTTGAAGAATTTGAAGATAATAATAATTTAATGATCATACTTAATTATTCGTCATTTTAATTGATGTCCAATTCGCTTAATTTCTGAAAATTATTATCGTTCAATATATCTATAGATAGCTTAATTTTACATTTATACACGAAATGTCCATTAATTTTTCTTTTCTGCAATATCTTGAGGTCACCTTCACATTCACATCTAACATTCATTAGTTGAAATTTTCTTATACTACAATATACATCACTGTTCATATTTCTGATAGATTTATTTTTCTTTCTATCTCTTCTGATTATACCATATGTCAATAACGAAGATAAAAGAAGTTATATCCAATATAAATGATTCAAGCTAAATTTGAATACCAAGTTGTGCAAACCTGTTTTAAAAATACGAAGCGCAATTTTATCGAATTACAAACTGCAAAATGAATATATTCCAGTAGCCAAGCGATAAATTCAATTCGAATTGATCAAGCGACCCGCTCAGATCGTGCAGTAACTTAAAATTCAAAGCCAACCATCGAAAATGTTAAAAGCTCTCCTTCCAAACTGTAGGTAATGTGTGCATCGAAGTTCTGCATTAGCAATGCAAATGCAGAACTATGCGCTGTCGTTAAAAACTGCAATCAAGTAGGATAACCGCGTTATGTAACACAAACAAATGTAAAATCCAATTATTAATAACGACTGTGTGTCGTAAAGAAGACTCAAATGTGATATAAATCGCAAACAAGGAAAATATAATTGAGTTTCTTATAAAAGGGAAAACGAATACGGCGTTTTACGAGTGATTATTAAAAAAGAAACACGACTATAAAAGTGTACGAATTTTATACCCCCATATTAAAACGGCCGCACGAAATGCGTATACGATATTTACGCGTTGAATTAACCGCGATGCTTATCGGGCGGTTAAAGTCGAACTCTATGTCTTTGACAGGTTGAGTTAGTGGAAAATGAAAAAGGCGACGGCTAATTCTCTCGTTTTGACTTTTGAAAGTAATTTTTCACGTTGGCTAATGTATAAACGCTGCGTAGAATATTTAGAGGCATTTATTCAGCTCCGACTTACAAAAGAATAAAAGCGAATTGTGTTTTTGTTTAAAGAAACGTTTGTTGGTGAGCATTCCGCGTGGACTCTTGCAGACCATTTGTATGAAAATGTATAAACTTGGAAAAGTTAGATGGCGAGAAAAACGGCCGGTTCATGTCCACGTGGGAAATCAACGTTTCATCGCGTATATCATCTTCCAACACTATAATGACACTACATTCAGGTTTCAATTTTGTTCATTTCATATATCACACCTTTTTTACGAAAAAAAATTTTTTTGTTTCATAGCACAAAATATTATATATAAATATTCTCTTCCATATGAATCTGTTCTAAAATTGAAATAGTAATAACAAATGTGCAATGACACACTTTTATACTTTCTTCACAAATTATTCAATTGACTCATTCAACTATAAAAATTACAAAAATAGCACGCTTTCCAATTTTAATAATACGTTATCCATTACGAATTTTCGTTATTCACACAATGCGCAACTACACGCCTACATTTCTCGTATATGTATATATTTCACACAAATATATTACGCGGACATAAATGGTAGAACAAACCAGTAAATTAAGCTATAATTCGGTCTACTAACAATAATTACCTAGTGACCAAATATACAATATGCTCCGAATAGCTAATTTACACATCGAAATTAACTGAGTCTATATATCTAAATAAAACAATAGTCAACTAATAGACAGATCCCGGAATAGATATAGTAATATTACAAAGAAAAAAACTCATACTTTACCATACGTTATTAAATTCGCTTTGGATATTTTTAAATTAGAATTAACAACTTATCACAACTTTTATATATTTGTATCTGATTTCAAACTTTATACTCCACTCCCATTTGCTGAAAATACGAGTTTCATACAAAACAAATCACATTATACGGTATCAAAACAAAAGCGATCTTTTCAGTCAGCATAACAGAGCAATCAAATATAATACGATGAATATGACTCGCAACTCCATCCTCACGTCTGGACGATAATAATGCTTGCATTGAAAAGCGTGACATGTTATTATACCAACACGGATTTATGACTGACGTCGTCTAAGTCCGCTCGTTATGCTAATGTAAATCTATCGAATAAATCTCGAGATGATTCAGCGTGACATCATATTATGTGGAAAATATAGAATTCGCTAATGGAGAAAAAATCGCCCGCATTCGTCGCATTACTTTAATGGAACAATTTTCCCCGAGAAAAGCGCTCGCCTCGACGAGGAAAAATCCTGGATAAATAAATAGTGAGAAAAGTCTTGAAATTAAATAAAATATAGAAGTATTATCATTTTTCTGCAAAGCGTGTTTATTTTTCATTTCCAGGGATGGGATACGGTTTGTGTTTGCTCAGTGGTATCCTTACATCTGCGAATATGTGTATTTTTCATGTAGGAGGAAAAGTTTGAAAAATTTACCAACATTAATTCTAAAACGGTGTATGAAATTCGAATCTGTAATATTTAAAGCCTTCACAAATCTCAAATTAATCTCGGTCTATATATGCATAGCGTGTAAGAAGTTTCAGATAATTCCGAGCTTACTTGAAATTCATGAAAATATATGTAAACAAATAATTCAAACACGTTTCTGTTACGCGAGAGTTGAAGTTGATAGCGTTGAAATATAAACTTTTTGTTCGAATGAGAAACGACAACTCAAAGTGATAAAATTTTTAAGAAAGAAAAACAATCCAATCGGTACGTGCTCCGATTTTTCGTTACGGGCATGAAAATTCGCAATAGAACTTTCTTCAGCGGTAGAAAATTGAAAGAAATAATTCAGAAGAGAATTTTATGCATCGCCATCCATACAACTCGTAAAAAATTAAAGGACGAAAACGTCAAAGAAAATTTCCTTTAAAATACGTGAAAATGTTTCTTCGAATTACAAATTAAAATATAAAATGAGCTTTCCAAGAAACAATCGTTTTTCAAACATGTTTTTTTTACAATATGAATGTGAGACTATGATAAACGTCGCACAACATTTATGAAATTTAAAAATCTATTCAAAGCAAGGACGTCCTAGAAAAATATTTTTTTTTACATTGTTCAATGATGGATATAATCCATTCATTCAATAATAAAGCAAGAGTGATAAATAATACGAACATAAAATACGTAAATCATAAATGCGATACCATATGTCATATTGATTTTCACACCAAACCAATCGAACAAACCCAATAAAACGTCACTTGCAATTTTAATATATTCTAATCTGACTATAAGGAAATATATATGAAAATAATAATTAATCACCTTCAAAGGGAAAAACCTTTTATCAGACAATCGAAACGTTTTAATTAACTTCACCTCTTACTTCATATTCATTATTATACTGAGCTCATTAACGTATACGTGCTTAATATACGGTAGTCAATTATTCATAGCAAAATTTGCGCAGATTAAATTATGAATTTATTATTAATAAATGAAGTTTACTCAGCGGCTAAGTCCATTATATTTAATGAAAATGAGAAGCAATTTGCAATTTCGGCCGCATTATGCACAACGATGAATGCACAGTACCAGTCTCGTGCGAAATTTACTTTGTGTAATTTTATTTATTAATTCTTTATCGAATTTGTTTTACAAAGCTCGCTTTTCCAAAAACTCGCTTTGTTTTGAATATGTTATTGAATCCATACACTAACAAAGCTAATATTTATGCTACCGTGCTAAAAGTATCATAAAGGTCAAAAATCTGTTAAACTAATTATAATACATTGTACTGATCTGAATGTCATCCTACGCATCAACTCAATGATATTATATTTATGCGCGAAGGAAAATTTACATAATTACATTACTTTCATGAAAAGCTATGATTGGTACTATATTTAGACGCTATTATATATTTTAAATTGTTTATTACATTCACATATCGATCCGTTTTTTTAGCAGAATAATGTGGTTCAAGAGAATGGAAAAACAGAGTAATGTTAATCGGCTAAGCGATAACATGAAGATAACAAACCGATATGCGTTCGCACATATCCGAAAATGCAATCAATAAATACGGTTGTTTTCTAAAATAGAAAAAAGCAATAATAACTAGACACGGATACTATTCTCTTAACAAAAAAAATATGAACCTATGAAATGGAACAACTGTAATATGTATTAGTATATTTAGTCAATTTGATAATGAATAACTTTCATATGCATTTCAAATAATAATTTGTAAAATACAAAGGCACCATAAATGAAATTCTCTCAAATTAACTGTCACTCTATTTAATGAACAGAAAAAAATATACGAAAACAGAACGACCATTGTCTTTGTGCCAACGTGAAAAAAATGCCATATTAAGCATTCAAGAATGCAAAACTGCAAAAATAATTTCTTACGTAATTGTTAATTATTTTGAACGCTGAATTGTTATTATGTTCGTTCAATTTTATCTACAGATAATATATAACAAACCACAAATATAAAACAGGTCACTGAAAGATTTTGGTTTATCTAGAATTGGTAATTGCGACGGTGATAATCAAAAACAACGAATAATGAAAAATAGTACAGAAATAAAATTTTAATGATCGATCTCGATATTATTTGTATAACTCAAAAAAAACTTAATTGGTTAAACTTAAATAATAAAATTCTATGAAATAATTAAATCTTCTCAAATATTAATCTTATTGTTCATTGAAAAATAGTGAAGACTTAAGAAGAAAAGACCATGTATTCGTCTAAAATTGAGATAACAATGGCCAAAGAATACATAATAAATTCTTTACTATAAAGTAATTTAGTCTTAAGTACCATACTTATCTCGGATTCGCCTAAGAAATGTTTGAGATTTTCGCTGGATTAATCTCAACACGTATACTCAAGTATACGACGTTCCAAAGGTGAAAAGAACCCACGATCAAAGAAAGACTCAGTGATGCGATAAACCCTAACGTACATTGAACAATATCAAAAAACATAAGATCAAAAGACACCAACAAACATCAAAACCACACCCTAAAATTCAAAAATCCAATTACACCCCAAAAACCCCAATCAGCCTCAAACACGCATCCGACTGCGACACCATTAAAATTGAAAACGCGACGAACGTCACCGAGCTCCGACACAACCTCACCTGTATATTTAAACAACCATTCCTCGCACCGAAGATAATCTCGCATGCTCTGCAATCTCCTTTATAAATAACCGCCTCTCCCCGGAAGGGCGGACCGTGAATTAATTACGCCCCGCGTATTAGGGCGGCAAATTGTTTATGTTCGGCAAGCGAGAGAACAAGCAGGTGGCGTCTGCGCCAGGTTTCGCACGGATTCGCGGATATCGCGAATCCATCTAGCAGGAAGCCCGAGGTGAAGGTCGTGATTAATGGCGCGTCGGTTTCGCCTTTGTGTGTCCTCCTGTTGCCGTTCGATGCTCGACGATGTGAGTAATCGGATCCGAAAAGCGGATGCGTTTTGCATGAGGCTGGAGAGGCTTTCGTCGAAGTCGCGACGTATGATATGCTCGGATGAGTTGGATGAAATTTTCGAAATGTTTTGTAGAAGATTTGTTGTGTGTTTTATGTCGTGTCGATCATCGTCGTGTATAATATCTGCTGTAGAACAATACCTTTCTAATACTTTCGGAATTTTTCTTTATCGCGCTTGATGAATGGAAAGTAAATCTCAAGAAATTGTCTAAAAGATCTTTGATCAACGGCACGTAAGTCATCAATCTATTTACAGATTACTCTATAATAATCCCCCTTATAACGTCAAGATGGGTTCGACGTTATAGAGGGGAATTTAGGAAATCAATAAATGAAATATTTTCATTTTTTTTTTGGATATTTTTGCGAGTTGATTATTTTTTTCAAATGTATTTGAAAAAAAAGTAAAAATTTGAATTTAAATGCATTTGAAAAAATGACGTTATGGGGGGGGACTTTATAAGGGGGATTACTGTATATAAAATTTAATTTAAAAAAAACAACTGAATATTTTTTTATCAACTATTGTACCTACTGTTTGAAATTTGGACTGTCGAACGTTTGTTTGTAAACACGATTTCGTCAATTCTCATCATTCGTTCAGAATACATTTTCGTATCTGTTCGATGCATATTGAAGTTATTTATTGCTTCGTTGTAGGAAAAAAGTAACAACGAAAACAAATAAAAACTTGACGTAGCAAAGCGCGTACACTTTATAAGGCTGTCACACGATAATACCGTGCATCAGTTATTCCAACGTACGACTCGATGTGCAAAAAAGTTGCGATTCGCCCGGAAGCCGACAGAGACAAATGAAAAGACAGACACGGCCAGAATTAAAGCGGACGAAGGCGAGAAACTCGAAAGAGCCGGGAAAAGGCGGGAAAAAATACGACAAAAACAAACGAAATTAATCGAGAATGCTTCTAAATTAATCAATTAAGCCAGCGGCACTGATACGGCTTCGTACACTCCTAATAATTCGGTCCGTTCAATCAAAACGTGGCCACGAAACGCTAAAGGCCAAAGAAGCCCTTCTATATTGCCGCGAAGCCTTTTTTTCAGCGTCTGAAAGGAGAACTTTGTGAACGTCGAATTGAAAGGTAGCAAAAGAAAATACGGTTGAATAATCATTTTCAATGCCGACTCGAAGGCGATATACGTGAATGAGGCTTCGCAACAATGCTCGTTTATTATTTCTAATATTTTTCATTATCGTGTAAGCTCAGCGGGCAGCGGAACGGGAGAGTGGGTCGTTTTCAGTTGAAATGAAAATTCCTACGTCTGTATAAAGTTTTGTCCTTATTTTGCCGTTTTGAAATTATACCGGCGAGCGCAAAATTCGCGTTCCGAGCGGTACAGACGTGGACGGTTATTGAATTTCTTATTGGATACGCGGAGACTTTGAAGTGTTCAAACAGTGAGAGCGGCTCTATTTTGTTCCGAAAATAAATATTTCATATTTTAAATGAGAAAGTGTACGGCGGCTGAATAAAATATTCGAACTTTTGTCGAACGTGCACGAGGCATAGAAATTTTTTCTTCTTCGATATCGAATTGAATCGAGCACTTTCGCGGTATTGAAATTTTATTCGATTCAAATCGAAATCAAAATATTAGGTATGTTTATATTTCACCTTCCGGTTCAAAGCGATATATTTTCATAAATTACGTCTAATGCAAATCATATAATATAATCATATCTCTCTTTGCTCTCCCCTATTTCTTACATTCCAAAATACACACTTGAACTAGATTTCTTCAGATATAAAAAGTGTATATAATATATGCGGAAGACGCATAGTTATTTCCAACAATTTCCAGACTCGGGAGAAACGTAGGTCGTTTGGTGGCGTTAAAAATTTTATGAGACACCCTCACGTTGGAGGCTCAACACGACTCATGTGACGCGAAAAATTTTGCATGGACACGAAGAAAATATATTCAAATTACGGCGGGACGGTATGGGAAAACTTCCTTGGAAAATGTGTCGTTTTTCCGCACACGTTTCCAATTCGATTCTCGGAGGTTGCCGTTCCGTCAGTGTGGTTATTCGATCAATTTTTCAATCTTCGCACGCTTTCGATCTACCGTCGAATTTTCAGATGCAACTTTACATTAATATTGATGAATCAAAATGTAGGTCGACGATACGTTTTTCGAGTGTAAACCTTCATAAAATTAATTTCAATAGAATGAATTTTCAATGTATAAATTTTTTTTTTATGAATTTGAGTCTTACACTTTTTTCAATCTCAATTTTCGTAACAATATCGCAACACTCAAATTCACCGCAGATAACATCGAAGTCTTTCACGATACGGGAAACGATCCATACACAATACACGTATAAAGAAGCGATCCTTTTGTGCCGTTTAATGGGCATAAAAATTCCAGTCACTTACACACGAATGAACCATTTCGACACATTCGCACGGTGTATATAAATTATGCTAAAACCTCCGGGTCGCCTTCCAGCAGGGTAGGTCCAAGATCGACAACGCTGCAGCGTCACGCACGCCACATACCTTTCGCTACTTTACGATCGAGCACTAAAATTTTTACAGCATCCGCGACGAGGGATGAAAAAGGAGCGCTTTCTCACTACTTTTTCGAGCCGGCGAAAAAATAAATAAGAAAAGGACGCGTAGGGAAACGCCGAAGCGCGGATATCGCATCAGCTACGTTGCTCAGACAAATTATGATGGCGTTTGATGAGCGGTGAAATTTTTTCGCCGCGGAAAATCGCAAAATTCCCATCCGAGCATCCGCGCGAAATTTCGTCCAATTTGCATGGGTTGTGTCGGGATATTTTTCAAAAAAAATCGAGGCAATCGATCGTACGTGTACGCATTGCGTTCGTTCGGTTGATCGATCGATCGTGTGACGTAACGAATCGGCCATTGTTCGCGGCGTGGCCCACGCTCGTCTCCATATGGCGACAACTGGTAGTTGGAATATGGCATTCCATAGTAAATGTGGCCGTGACTTGGAAAAATAACATTGAAACGTTCGATAATTAATGTGGAAAAAATCTAGCGCCGATTTGCGAACGCGCTGTTGATTTTGTATATCTAAAAGCTGTATATGTTATTCGGGTCATGGCGAGAAAAAAAATCGAAACTCGCGAAATATTCGGAACACTCTGTACGAAAAAGCTTGTGAAATATGGTACGTCTATCGGGCAGATTGGAAATTGTTGAAATGGAAAAATTTGATCGCGAATAGATCAAAGAAAAAGTGTCGCATCCCACGGAAAACTTAAAAGCAAACGTACGAAGGATATTTATACGGAACTTTATTTATTTTACTGAAAACCCATAAAAACCGATGCGTCACACAATGGACAACTATTATCGTGTCAAATGTTCTCCATAAACAAAAAACACTCTTCCTGTCATCGATCATTTTCTGTGCAGATTCACAACAGTCCACCCCGATGAAACGTAAATTATTACATTCGATAAAAGTACGATTGATATCTAAAATCGAATTGAATCCTCGAACACGTAACATCGAACCGCGTACAAATTATATTCAAAGAACGACGTAATGCACGTACGCCGTAAATTACCCTCCGATTCTGTCAACCCCGTGTGATTTAGCGCAAAAACGGGGTAATTACCCGCCATGGCGAAACACACGACCCCGCACATACACACAAAGCCCCGAACATACAACGCCAACAAAGCTATACAAAGCCGAGCGATACGACCTGTCGTAAATATCGACGTCGAGTGAGACGGAACTTGGAAAAAATCGCAGAGTTTCCGCAAAAAATCCGACGGCGGAAGGGGGAACGGACGGAAAACCGGGACAAATTCAATTTTATGGCCACGAAAGTGTACGAAAATGGCCAAAAGGCAGAGGCGAGGGGTGGCGCGGGGGGCGGGGGAGGGATCCGCGAGACAAAGGACCTCCGCGGTCATGACGAATTCAATGAATATGTAAAGAAGGGCGGTTGAGTTTAACAAGTTTTGCCTAACGAACGGACGAGTCTTTTGATGGTCGTTTCTCAGGTTTCGTCAGGTGAAATGGAAGATTTGAACGTCTTTTAGGTTCACAATACAAGGACCCCAACGCTAGTATAAAACATGAAGACACTAGGAATTTGCCTGGAAACTATAACACATGTGATAAAGTGAATATTTATTTTGTTTAAAAAACGGAAACGGGTTTTTAGAAAAGAGAGTTTTATAAATTTTCGTTAAAAAGAAATAACATTTATAAATTTATTCGGGTGTTCTGTGGAGCATTGATTTTTATATTATTTTTTATAGTAAAAAAATCAATAAATATTATGAAATTATATACAATGGAAAAATTTAAATGCTTCTTTGAAAAGAAAAATATATTTGCACATTAACTATAATGGAATTATCTGGGAAGGCTAAAAGAGATTATTGTCAAAGTAAACACAACCTTTGTTGAAACTTTTTCGAAAATTTCATGAATATTTAAGTAGAAAAGAAAAAATTTCATACTTCAAAGAATTTTCCACTTCATTATCATTTTAAAATTTGAAGTCTTTTATACGGAAAAAAAAACTATCAACACCTTCTTTCACGCAACAGATTTATATCTTTTTCAACGATGCTTAATTGAAAAAAAAAACACCGAATCAATTTCTAAATAGCACTTATTTTTCATTTTCGAAAAAAAACGATGAACAAGATAACCATCACTCGAACGAAACGTTAATTTTTCAATAGCGGTATCTCGTCGACCTAGACATTCAAACGAATGACCTACATCGCCATATGCAATAAAATGAATCACACAAATAATTACATGGAACATCTCGAAATCCGAAAATTTACATTAAAAAAAAACTAAATTCACAAAACTCATATTCCATACATTCGAAATCGAACACCGTCAGTACGAAATCTAAAAATGATTACCGTATCGCGAATTTTACGCCTTTTTTTGCTAAATTTCCGTCAAATGAGATGTGAAGTATTCCTTTATCGCAAATAGCACACAGATTCGAACAAAGCCAAAGCGAGATTGATCTTCCGACGCGCACAACACCCGAGCGTCGAAATTTCACGGATTTCCCGCCCACACGTCAAAGTGTCAATAAAACACGATCCACGGCAGGATCGAATGGAAATTTAATAAACACGAATCGATACCGCGGTAATACGTACCGCGACTGCTGGCACCCATGAAACGCCCGTAAACGGCGAAATCTCGACGTTCGAGTGCCGGAGAAAGGAAACTCGTCTTGTCGTTTATTGAAAACGACGAAACTTGCCGTTAAGTACTGCCTACTGCCGCTGCCGTTGAAGGTTCGGCAGTAAGTATTCAGTGTGGGTTATTGCCGAAGTTGGTCAATTAATAACTGAGTAATAACAATGGCGGATAGTGCCGAAAGTGAACGTTATAAATCGAATCGCGAAAACGTTAGATGCTGGAAGAAATGTGATATATCGGACAATATTTCATTTATTGAAATGTTGTTGAGTATGTCTGTATAAAAAGAGGATGTGCTTCTATGAAAATATCTATTTTCGCTTAATTAATGTATGAGTGTAGAATATGATATGGTTTTCGAAATAGATAAGAGAGTCTGCGCAATTCAGTGACCCTTGTTGACCTTTATATGTATGCATTGTGCAATATTTTAAATTAATTATGGATTTAGATTATGTCATATTGTATATTATATGAAATAATTATTTGTTATGATTGTTTCAAGTTTACAGATGAAATTTACTAAAATTAATAAGGTGATAATGTATAAAAATTGATTGAATCGGCCATGGACCTTTTCAATAACTGTAATATAAAAAACGACGGGAACAATTAACTCAAAATATACAAATATTTATCGGTAATAAAGCAAATTTTAAACAATTTTACACAATTTTATGTTATATGTAGAATAAATAAGTAGGCGTGAAGAAGTTTCAATTAAACATTTTTCTTTGTGATTAAAAGTAACCTCAAGAATGCAACTGTGAGAATGTTTATTCGAGGTACAAGAGTTCGCAGCATGCAAACGCACAATGCTCTTATTATAATAACGTATATATTACGACAGGTCGAGTTGCTCCAGAAATTCCCTAACTAACCCAAGCACGTTCCACTACAAATTCCACGTTTAAAAACAACAAACAATCTTTTTAAAAAACTGATTAAACGCGACATCGACCGATAAGATAAAAATCGTCTCATATGAGATGGCAAAAACCGTGCCGTTCGTGTTTTAAATCATTCAACGCGAGCGTCCAACCGAAAAAAATAATTTCTATTGAGCACTTTCATCTTCTATGAGAAAACCCGTTTGACTCCCGCATTTCAACTTTCTTCTTCGTTGAATAATAACGATTCCGGACTAAAACGATTGTTTATGCCAAAATACGTATACGGCACACATTAAGAACGTCATTTATACCTTTTATAAAACATACTACAAATTTTTCATTAAAAACAACGACAACGAATTCGCAGTCGTTTTCAACGTCAACCAAATAATTTTTCGCCTCGATTCACACACCAACCGATACTCCAACTGGGTTAAACGTTAGTTTTCCTCGCACAAGCGTATAAATAATACTATCTGAACAACGTGCAGATAAGAAACTATTATTTAACCGCATACTGAGACCTGCCATTTCGAGCGGGCCGATGCCCGGGCATTAATCGCTCGGCGTTTGGCGACTGAGGATTTGCGGTTTGAATTTCGTGCAAGTCCCTAATCCGGTCGACGGGATTCGAACCCATTCCTGGCGCGGTTTAAAATCCGCGGTTCCGAACGGGAATGCAGCCCGGCTGCATTGTGTCGGCTGCGCTATATTTCATTTCGGGAAATTGAAGAGGAAGTTCGGTAATTAGGCGCCGATCGTTGTTGTTATGGCTAAATTGGCCATTTTACGGTTAAAATGTGGTATAATGGGATGTTAATTCGGTCATTGTTTACTGAACAAGCCTCGTTCTTTGTAAAGGGAGTTTTGCATGGAACAGAGTCGTTCAGAAGGCGCGTGACAATTCTGTGACGGAAATTGTGATTATTTGTATATTTGTAATGAAAAGATAATTTTAAACATTAATTGAAATGCCTAATTATATCTATTTTGTTATCATTATCGATATATTGAAAGTTAGATGAATTCCAAAGTCTTATAAAATAATATAACATGAAATGAAAATATCAGATAATGATAATTTTCTTCATAATGAAAATTTTAGTGATCAAGGTGTATTTTACGATAAATGTTAAAAGAATCCTGAAAATTGAATCTCCAAAAGGAATTTTGAGGTAAACAATATTGCTTCAAATATACAAATAATTGTACAAAAATTTATAAGAAATAAAAATATATAACTTACATAATGGTACGATTACAATCAGCAACAATCTATAATATTTCAGCTTACCTGTGAACAAAAAAATAATAATTAATAGATTTGATAGAAAATAATTATTACAATCTAAATATAAGTATTATATGAAATATGAATGGAAAAAATTTTGTGTCGAACGTCCAAAAATTTAATGAATATAATCGTCAAAAATGTCGTAAGTTCATAATAATTTTGAAAATTTATAGAGTATTATATTTAAATATACTTTCAAACTTTGTTACTGGGGACGGTGGTTTTAAATGCAAAATCCAACCGACGTCAAACCTACATCAAATATTACTAATCGTCCTAGTGTAATTTCTATGATCACAGGAATCTGGGCATGTGTGATAAATCATATTTTGATGTGAATTAAGAACTATACTCAAGATAAGTGAGTTACTCCATGATATTGAAATTCACTAAATTGCCAGACGCTTTCTCAGTTTAATATGAAAACGATGCAACTTAAAAAGCAACAACGTATATCGTTGTTGTAAATGCGAACAAACATGGCGCTATTTGAACATCCAGTACGACGCTTAATGTTTTAAGTGCTTCTACCTAACATCGATATTAAGCTGGATTTACACCCAAGATTTAATAACGCTTCTCAGCACGCATAACACCACAAGCATATATAATAAGATTACTCCCCAACCGCAAATCTTGATGAAAAAATATATAAATGCGTATAAAACTGAAGATTCTTTTCTTATCGAAAAACCATGCTTTTTCAAAATGTGATATTCAAATTCGTAATGCCGTTTCCTCTTATTTCACTCGAACGACACATAACATCCAAGACCGGAAAAAGGTAACGCGCCCATAAATCAGCGCAAAGTTCGCAAAAATTGAGTTTAATATGCCGGAAGAAAGAGTCACGTTAAAATTCCCGAAAGGGAAAAGGGACAGGATATTCTATTGAGCGTGAAACTTGTACACTGTTTGTTCCTCCAACGCGGAAAAATAAAGTGAAGCGTATGCGAAAAGGTATCGGAGAAAAAATTCTTTTATCGGAAAATAGAGTTTTAACTCGCATCGTTTTATCGCTCTAGTTTTGCCTACTCAGTCGACTTTCAAAGGCCAAGCTTTTTTCGAAACTTGATCTCCCATATCCTTTAGTCAGATAAGTCCTTTTCGTATAAGAAAAATCCTATAAATACGGCAATAATAATGTACAGGATACCCAAATATCAAATCGAACGTTTGCACTAAATGATCAATATACAATATTAAACCAGTTGTGAATAATAAGTAAGTTTTCAGCAAAAAAATAAAATAAATAAAATCTGCTATTTTTCATACGTATAAGTTTCACTGATTTATTATATCATATATTCGTAAAGTATCCATAAAAAGAAACTTGTAGAAAAGTATTTCGTGAAAATTCGTTTCATTCCAACAAGGCAAAAGTTCCATATACTTTAATAACACATATTAAATGGAATACTATAAATCTATCAAAACCAATGTTCATTCGACGATTTATGTATAATTTTCAAAAATACTTGGATGAATTTCAATCGTAACAACTCATATGTTCAATTTTTTTTATAAACTTAAATAATTTTGATAAACATATAATGCAAGAAATTATAATAAATGGTCAGAATTTTAATCATGTTTTGGTCAAAATATTTTGATCAGAATTTTAATCAAAAACGGTCAGAAAAAATGATGAATTGTCAGAATAATATAATAAATGGTCATAATTTAATAAATAAACGGTCAGAATAGGTTAGTTTAGGGTTCCTAATATTATTCTGACCATTTAATGTAAATTCTGACAAACCCAGTTAAAATTCTGACCATTCAATATTTATTCTGACCATTCAATATTTATTCTGACCTTTTCGATTAAAATTCTGACCAACATGTGATTAAAATTCTTACCAATATCAAATAAATTCTAATAAATGGGATGAAAATTCTGACCAAAATCGTATTTATATTCTGACCATTTAAATAGTAACCAATATATAATGCTATTTCATCAAGTATTTATATACGAATTCCATCAGTTACGTTACATATAAAAAAAATTTCAAATCTAAATAATCCAATTATTACCGAAACAAACAAGCACACAAACGATGTCCAATAATCACTAATCGAGATAAAACTAAAAAAAAAATACAAACACATTTCAACTTAACACTGAACTGACCACCTCAGGGCCCGACCACAAATTAGTTTCTTAATTCATGCGAAAAGATAAGCTATCGCCTTCGGCGGCAGCGCGTTGTTAAATCGTTACGCGCATTCCGAGGAAACGGCCATCAGATAAAAAGCACGAAGGGTCAGTTAGGGTCAATTAACGCGATCGGAACGTATTTCGGATTCGGAAAATTTTCAGAAAATCCGAAACACGAGATAGCGACCCGCGAAAGGGCGGGGCAGATTCCGGTTCCAGGACTTTTGGCGTTCCGATTTCGGGTCCTCGAGGACGTAATAAATGTTTTTATCGTGGCGCAAACGTAGCGGGACGCGAAAGGTTGTTTGTTCTCTCAGAGGACTCGTCAGAGAAAATGTAGAGGTTTTAGTATATAAATGACATGACGTTTCATGTAATATGTAGGGATTATTGTGAACATTTTTATTTGAAGTTAATAATATTAAATTATTCAAATTTGAAAAATCACAAAAATTTAAGTCGAAAATATATATTTCAAACTAGCGGTAGTACCCGTCGTTGCTCGGGTCCCCGATTCCCGTTCCCGGTTCCCGATTCCCGTTGTGAACACGCGTTCTGTACACACCGGTGAACCGATGCATTAAAATTGTTGCATTGTTGTTAAATTAATTGACTTAATTATTTTTCATTTCAAAAACACGTTGAAAAAAAAATGTACCTGATTTTATGCAATCTTCAATCTTCATCTTAGCTTTTCTTTAGGAATTTCCCTATTATTTTTCTTCATAAACCACCCCTATGTTAAAGCAAACAAAAGAAAAAAATAAATACACAAATTGGTCAAGCGGTTTTTGAGTTTTGTCCAGACCAAATACCTGCCACGATTCATTTTTACATACATGTATATATGGATTTCGATATTAAGTAATTTAAACGAAACGTCTAGACTAGAAACTATTTTATCCAACTAAGATAAAATACTTATAAAAATACTGTATTATGATAAAATTGTTTCTAGTTTTTATTATGCGGTATGAAAATTTTGTATGAATTCATAAATGAATTTTATTCGGCTTATCTGTACAATTCGTACATGCAAATTTGAATATGCCGCATATCGATGGTATCAAAATAAAAATGTGTTCTTTGTTATGCGGTAATCAGAAAATCTGATATAAAAGTTACATATAAAATAAAGAAAATCAACATAACTCGCGTATCGGATTCACAAATTTAAGGAGGAAAAAAACGTTCACGGTTTTTTTATGAATATAGAAATTGAAATGTAACAAACACGGTACTAAACTACCGAAAGGGGTACCGTCGTATATTGCCATTTTTATATGGGTTTCAATACACATTTCACGTGCAGGCTTTTTCCATAGTTTCAATAAAAGTCATAACATATCGCTTCCATTTTAGCTACGGTAATATAATAAAATAATCCCGACACCATTTCTCATATAGGTTTTGCTCGACATAATCCGAGAAAAACCTTTCCGTCCGGGAAAAAATAACGCGTTTAATTTCACAACCTTATTACACACTTTATAAGAGCAGATGAGCCGAATTTTCTAAATATCAACCGGGAAAAGCCGGCTTTAGGAACTAATTGATACTTTTAACGGCCGGGCCGCGGCCGTTATGAGAGATATACGAGAGACAACGGCCAGCGTTATTATGAGGACCAAACGGAAAAGCGGCAATTTTCGGGTGTATATCCGGCCTTTTTCTCGGAAAAGTTACTTTTTTTTCCTTTTCCAACTGGGCTAATCTAGGACTTGAGTCTAGGACCCGTTCGTTCCGCGGAATCAGTCCGCCGATAATATTTTTATTGCGGTCGTTTTGTGGGCTTAACTTGCCGTTAACATTTCTGCGCGTGTTCGGAAAGTCGAGAAGAATGAGCCCGATCTAAAAAAGAATCAGCTCGCTGAAAAAATAAGGAATTCGCCATGCCGGTACAGCCTTTTAACGGTTATTGTTTTCGAATGGGTTCTGAAAATTTCACTCTTCCTACCGAGCCTGTTTTCAGTTTGAGTGGCCGAGAAATATGCGTGAAAAAGGTTCGAGACGTTAAAAGGTCATTCGATAGTATTGTATTTTTATCGTGAGCCCTTTGTCGTGTCTGAAGTGTCTCTTCATATCGCTTTCAGAACATCTATTCCTTTATGTTTGACTATGAAACGTCGATATCAATTGTGAAATATGGCTGATACTCGATTCGTATCAGGTCACAAAAGGAATTCGAAAAGACGATGAAATATTCACATTTCATGATATATCTTGATAAATTTATATTCAAATTACAATTTTCTCATACTTTTATCTGAAGATTATCTATGTTTGAAAATTATATGATTACAAAATTTACATTCTTTTTCAGCATAATAGAAAAATCTTAAATATACAACAGTAAACGATAATGAGCGATGATTCACATTTATTATACCGCACGCTCCGAGAAACAATTTTTTTTTATAAAATACAATCTAAAAATGATGTATTATACTATATATGTATAAAACGTCAAAAAACAAATATCACGCAAACTTACAGACAATATTCAAGAATGCTAATTTATGACTCACTTGAGAAAATTTAATCCCGGTCTAATGCAATAATCGCAAAACGCGAGGTTAGATTCGAGACCAGCTGGCGTGGCTGGAAGCCAAATTTTCATCAGAATAATTTCACGATTTTCCAACTGTGCAATGGGAAACGTGCGAGTTTTTCCGATGAAAAAATATCGGGAAACATTCCAAAACTATCGTCGACAAAAAACACAAAGATTAACTGCAACGTGATGTTTAGTCATCAATGATGTCACGATGATGTCGGCGCAAAATTGCGGTTTCGAACATATTGTAGCACAATCAAACGTGTTATTGAATTTAATATTTTTAATTTGACTTCGTGTTGGTAACAGCTCGAGTTTTAACACGGTTCGGTGACGGTTTATCTGCTGTATGGCAACTACAGATAGGCGAATGCGCTTATTAATATTTATAGGAAAAATTGCACGAGGGCAATAAATAAAAAGCAAAATGCAAATTCTGTGCATTTTAGATAGAACATGTTACTTGATGCGTTCAAAAAACAAATGAAAAAAAACATGAATTGCTCACGTTTGAATATAACGCGCAAATTGCAAAACTGTAAACATAAAATTTGCCATGCGAAAATATAATTTTTCGATAAATTACATCGATTTTTATATTTATGTTACAGTCTGAGTGTCCACTTCGTTTGTGCATGAACAAACTAGTCTGTTTATGCACCTTCAAAATGCTCTAGTCCAATTGTTAATGTGGTGCGACAATTTAAGTTGTTTGCACTCAGATAACGCTCTTATACTAAAATATCAATAAGGTGGAAATTGGTATGTCAATTAATAATCGAGAAATACGCGTGGTGTACCCGTCGTGTCAGTTTGAACTCCGAGAATTTGTTTTGAACACGTTTTCACAACTCAAGCTAAAACGCCAACCCAACCTAACCCAAGCATAATACTTATGACGTCTGTTTTTAGTTTACACGCAATCATATGTAGGTAAAATTTGACAGTTGACATTCAAACTAAAATCGATTTTTTGGGTATACCTAAACTAGTATGGGTGTAAACAAACAAAAGTTTACACTTATAATTACATAAATAAATCTAAAATTCTAGAAACCAGATCACATTTTCAACATAAACGGGAGCGATAATTCCTTATCAGTTACAGATAAAAATTTCGAATAATAGGTACATACACAAACCGTCATATGTTCGAAACGATGACTAATGTTTGTAATACATGATCTTCAGAACACAAATTTATCGTTTAACTAAATTGACAATACGATCGAGGTTTCCTGACTCGGATTGACTCATTTTTAAATTACGACGATCTGATCCGCTCGATTGGGTCAACGTCGGCGAAATTTCCTTTTAAAAAACGATGAATGATTTTCGTCATTGGGACGCATTTGGAAGGTTGACACGTGCTTACCACTTTTGTAATGCAAGCAGCTCTTTGCAGTCCTTGACTTATTGTTTTAAATCTATGAATTGGTTTATAGGACTTCACTTAAATAATTCATATTGCTTTTTTTATCAAAACAGATAATACTAAATCAGAAACTTTGTGTGTTATTGACCTTGAACTTCTCTAGAATCGAGATGATTTGAAAAACATGTTTTCTTGATATGATATAAAATAATCGATCAAGAAATTTTTGGAACCATCTCACAAGTATGATGTAAATATTATACCTATTTAGATTTCTGCATATTGTCTATTCGTTATTTTTTTAACAATACCTTGAAATGTAGTACATATCGAAGAGAAATATCATAGTTATGTCTCTACTCATAAATAACATTAGTGTGTTGAGATTCATTCGATAGAACATAATAAAAATAAATATACAAAGATACCGTAAAAAGAACGAACAATGCATCGATAAAAATGCAACGCGAACAAGGCGAACCTTAATCATTGTCATAACCTCGAATAATATTTGAAGTCCAAACTAATATAATTAATTTGTTGAATATATTTCAAAATTTAAAATATGGATTCTGACCCAGATTTGCATAATATAATATAACTGTAAAAATCACCCATCATGAATTGATTCATTGTCATTTCCAGTAACTAACTCGACTGAAAATAATTACAGATTAGATAATCATGTCCAATTTTTAATTGCAATGACGATCGTACCGTTAATTCTCTAATTAAATAAATTACACTACTATAAGCAATACCAAACAATTTTCTATTGACGCAATTTGATTGAAAATTATATGATTTACATATTATGAATTTGAGCATTAGGAACATTTGAATTTAAATTAAGACAGTCTATCAACTCTGCTAATTCAAATCACATCAACAATATTAATTCAGTACATTAATTCTTAATCATTACAACCGAAATACACATATTTAATCAAACAAGCATATTCAAATGCCATCAAAGCTGTTCGACACGTGTAGGTTTACCATATGATATATATTACAAAAGACAAACTTTTTCAATCAAAATTTAATATTGTATATTCATACGTCTTTTTTAAAACGATTCTCAAATATTATTACGATTTTCAAAAAAATATATTTAGTTTTTGATGAGTTGAAGTAATTGACCAATTTTGCAAGTTGAACTAAAAATAAGAATTAAAATAGACTGCATAAATAATTGAGGGTATTTTTTTCAAATATTACTAGTTAAACTCGGCAGACGTTGTCCTGCCCGCTGGTATTATAACAGCTTGTAAATGAATAAATTGTATTTTAGTAGTATTTTCAATGATCAATTTAATATTAATTATTGTAATTATTGTCACAATCAATACGCGGCGCCGGCGTCGTGCTTGTACAGAAATTTTCTTTTCGTCTTAAAATAGCGTCAGATCGAGTTGCAAAATGGTTTTAAAATACAAAAACCTTCTCCACAAAAAAATACATATACATGCCAATTTTCATAGTGATCGATCGAACGGTGTTGGAGTGAAAGGATCACAAATATATACACAAACATCCATTTTTATATATCGAATCCCCGCATTTGCTTTCATCATCAACACCTTTGACCGCAAATTCGACATCCAATCGTCAACAACACCGACGTGATGTCAATGATGATGCAGCCGATGATACCATGGCGAAGAGCCGGCCTTGACCAGCAGCAGCGGCTGTATAAAACTGGTAAAACACACTGCTCCGATGTTATATCAGTCGGCTCGGTCACCTGGTCCGACCAGCGGTTCCCAAACGTCTCCGGACACATAATTAATGTTTTTTTTAGTTCTTTTTCGTCAGACCGTCGCGCTCCGGCGGCCGTTCGGGCATAATGTGCGATAATCTCGTTCACTGAATGGGAAGAGGTACCGTAAATTCCACTAAATAATTGGTCATGGTATACATTGGTTTTTTTTTCTGTTTCGGTCACATATCGTCGGATAAATATGCGGGGGTGTGTGCCTTTTACGGGTGCCGCGATTCGAGATAAGGGAAGATTTGCGACGTTCCAAATTGAACTCGGGGGAGAGATCCAGAATGGAAAAGTCACGTGTAAGATAATAAACTGAATTTATCGTTCAAATTAGAGTTTTCCCTCTAATATTCTGCATATGTATAGTTTAAAGTGTAATCACCGTTACAAAGTGAAATATTTCACGATGGAGATAATAAAAATTTTATGACTTCGAAAATATGTAAAACTTTTCATATTTTTTTGAATCGACTATTCAAAAATTTATATTATTACAATGACACCAAAGCGTTTCGTTGATTTATTTGAAAATTCAAATAATTTTGTCGTATTTTGATAAATATCCAAATTGAACCGCATCTAAATTAACGATAGGAAGACTGCAATATAATATTAGTTTTTGTAATGCATATCGATCGAATCTTATTTGTTTCGAACCAAAGACAATACTGTGATTTTTTGTTTACATTATTCAATTGTATTTTATTTAGTTTCGATTAACAATTGAGAAGCTCCGATGTAACAGTAAACAATGACGTTAATAGGTGTGTACGATTACATTATGCAGAAAGGATCAGTCGCCAATACGACTTTTATAAAACCAGCTGGCATTTAGGTCAAACGAAAACGAAAAAAAAAATTGAACAAACACCGCACGAACTCTTCTTCGCCCGAAAACTACGAAACGACGAATCGCGCACGGGACGGGAGAATCTTCGAAAAAATTTCGACTTTCGTACATTGTTCTCTCGAACGCGAAGGTGAAAATGTGAGAACTGAGAACGTTCCTCGCGAAACTCGCCGCGGGTGACATCACAACCGCGCATAATTCGCTATCGGCCCGTTATTCGCGTTGATAACGAAAATTAACGACTTCGCATACAAAACGTGTGCCGTTTCCGAAAACGAAATTCGCAACAACGTCCCGCGAATCCGCGCCGCTTTGTCTCGCCGAAAGTCCATCTGCGCGCTTTGTTGTCCGATATTGGGACACGTCAAATATTTATTTATAATATCTCCAAAGAAATCGGTGCCCGAACGTCATTAGTAATTGCACCACACGACGCATAAATGATTTATTTTGTTTCGAATTTTTAGCGATGTGTGCCGTCGTGACGCTCAGAACTGAAAAAATAACATTCCGTGACAATAATACGCACATGTAAATATTGCGTATGTTGCGCAAAAGTGCGAAAAAGAATTCGAAAACTAAACAAACAATACGATGTATGGATCGGGCCGCGGTTCGGTTTGTTTTGTTTTCGTGCGCGCGCGTTCGCCGTTCGCGCGCTGCGTTCGAAATCGCGCGGGAGATCGCGGCCGCGCCTACGCGGTCCTGAAACGGACCCCACTGACCTTTTTCAGCAGGAAGTGGTCGGAGCGCAGCGTCTCCTGGATCTCCTGGTCCTGTCCGCGCGCCACCGGCTGCGGGCTCGAGCGGAACCCGTCCAGCACGCCCTTGAACGTGAACTTCTTCATGGCGCCGCCTCTGCGTCCGAGCCGCACCGAAGCCGAACGCGAGTGATACGCACGGGGACGCGCGCGCCCCGAAGGCGTACGCTCCGAAGTGGATATGGAGTGTGGAGTGTGGAAGCGACGCTCGCGGGGGGGGGAGCGAGGGGCCCGCGGAAGCGAGACGACAATACGGGAGCGCGCGTCGGCGGGAGCGGGACGCGAACGGTCGGTGGCGACCGCGGCCGTCGGCCGACACTGGCGCCACCGACGAGCGCCGGGGACCCGCCCCCCGGGGGCCCCCGTCAAAGCGGCCGTACAGCAATGCGGCTGGCGGGGCGCTCGATACGGACGCGCACGCGCCCCCGACGCTGAACGGGCACGCCCGCATCGGCCGCGCACGCGACGTTGCGCAATTACAACGCCGCTTTCCCGCTCTCCCGGTTTTCAGCTTTCCCGCTCTCCCGATTATAAAATTTCCCGCCTTCGATCGTGTGTGTAAACTGTTTTCTGCCTTATGCGGTCTCGCACAAAACTCATACTTGTATGTAAGTTTTGAGAAAACGGCATCGTCGACGCTCCGATTCGGCGTCGGAACGGCTGGACGTTTTGTTCAGACGGAATCGACTTCCGCTCGCTTCGGGTCTTTACGTCATAAAAATCGCACGTTCGTCCATATGAGACGTGCTGTGCTCGCACCGGGAAGGTCCCAAACTTGAGATTATGCATGCAATGAAATTCTTGAAAAGTCTCTTCGTGAAGAATCGATCTTGCACAAAACTCATATTTAACGTTTCAGAAAACGGCATTGTGAACGCACGTTTTGTTCATAGAGAGTCTTTACGTCATAAAATCGCACGCTCGTCCATATGGAACGTGCTGCGCTCTCGCCGAACTTCAGATTATGCACTTTTTGAGGAACATTAAACATCCTGAAAACTTGACTCGCAGGACCCCTTCGTGTAGAATCGATCTCGTACGAAATTCGTGTTTGCGTGAAACGTTTCGGAAATCGGCACAGTTAACGTTCTGAATCGGCATTCGAACGGCGGAACGTTCTGATCGGAAATCGCACGTTCGTCCATACACGGTCACACTTCAGACTTTAGAAGATTATACATTTTTTGTAGAATATTCGTACGCACAAACGTCCCCAAAAACCGACTCGCAGGACCTTTTCGTACAGCATCGATCTCGTTTCTAGAAACGATTGTAAGTCGGTCATTATCTGCAATCTTTCAAAGGCAACGTTAACTTTAGATCGGATAACTTTTGATACACGAAAAAGGTTCCACGACGAAACATTCGCCGGAAAACAAATACGACGCGCAAATATTTCCAAACGGTAATAATGTAATATCGATTCCCCTATCAACACATTATCGGGCAAATACGCATTATGCGTTGATATCGCTTTTGCTTGAAAGTATCAAAAGAATAAACTGTTTACATATTTTTCGAAAAACGTTTTGTCGTGTTTCGAATCGTTCAGTTCATTAGGGCGTGAAAAATAGCCGCAGTATCAATTTCCCGCAAAATTTTTTTTCAGAAGGCATTTTGATTTACAATATTATATACGAACCCGTTTTTTCATACCATGAATATAAACTCTTGTTTGACTTTTTATTTAATTAAAAATTTCACTAATCTTGATTTAGATCTCGCATCGATTCGATAACGATATCTCAAAATTCAGACATACAAATTCAAAATATTTATTTTTCATTTATGAACACAATATTATTATTTTAATATTTAAAATGCTGAAACTTCAAAATATTTTTATAAAACTTTTTGGAAGCATAATTGTACATCATTTCTCTAATATAAAATCCTACACTTAAGAAAATGATGTAAATTTTTCAAATATACAAATCAATTTCTATGGAAACCATACTAAACGTATTTCAAAAAAAAAATCCCCCATTAAAAACATATTTACTTTTGAAATAATGATTCATAATTTGCACGTTCAACAATAACAATAAATATTATCACAACTCGAGATAAAAAGTTGAAATGTGCAAAATACTAATCTCTAAGTGTATATACAGAACATTACGCTAACGAATATCTCTTCAAATATTTTCTTATAAAAGCTTCAAATCCCGTTTCCACCATAAAACATCTACGTGCAACTCATCACATATCTTTCCCGATCGTATTGGAAAACAAGTTTTTCAGAGCAATCATGCTTTCCCTTTTTAACATCAAACTTCAATACGTGTACATAAAGTAAAAAAGAGATGCATATATTTGCTCAACGTGGTCCCAGTAGTACAGTTTCGCTTCAAACAGCTGACGTTCATTTCTGTCAAATGTTGCGCGTATGCGGTTCGTTTTTCGATCGCTG
This sequence comes from Hydropsyche betteni, assembly GCA_028571205.2. Taxonomy (NCBI): domain Eukaryota; kingdom Metazoa; phylum Arthropoda; class Insecta; order Trichoptera; family Hydropsychidae; genus Hydropsyche; species Hydropsyche betteni. Next base: position 1,283,932 of record JAOXNN020000082.1, read on the forward strand.
AAGGAATAGTTTGTTTCATTTTTGACTAAATATTCTTCAAAATGGTGTACAATTCGTTCACGAGGACTTTAAAAGTTATCGGGCCGCTCTGTGGTTACTATGCCAGTAGGAAAATTAATTTTAGGTTAGTTTTTACATTGTTAAACTTATTATTTTTTAAATGCTATCTCAGTTTGATACAAATTCAATTGCAGTTATGTTGGAGCTGTAATTGTTGGTTCTGGCTTTGTTGCATATTCAGAATTCAAAAGGAACAGATTTGCAGATATGGCCAGATCTATTGTAAAAGTTGAAAATTTCATGACGAATCCTATAACGCCAATCGATAAGTTGAATAATAACCCCACTGATATGAAAACTAAAATGGAACTGATGATAATGAGAATCCAAGCTGAATTTTGCAAAGCGCTCGAAGCTGAGGAAGATAAAGTTGGTTTTTCAATATAATTAGGCATATTTTTTGAACGTGTTATGAACGTTTACGTTTTGCAGGAAACTAAATTCATCATTGATAGATGGGAAAGACAAGAAGGTGGTGGTGGTATATCGTGCGTTATGCAAGATGGAAGAATATTTGAAAAGGCTGGAGTTAATATTTCTGTTGTGCACGGTCATTTACCTCCTGGAGCAGTACAACAAATGAGATCTCGGTATTGATTGATATAATGCTTATTCTAATTTTAAATAATTTCCACAATTTTAACTCACTAACTTCTTGTTCATTTTAGAGGGAAAAACTTAAGTGAAGGTCAGTTACCTTTTTTTGCTGCAGGCGTTAGTGCAGTAATTCACCCTCGTAACCCAATGGTTCCCACCATACATTTCAACTATAGATATTTCGAAGTAACTAATAATGATGGTAATTTTTAATTGATTGTTTTATAACAGTAATTTATACAAATAATGTGAAATCATGTATGAAATAGGATCCGTCCAATGGTGGTTTGGAGGAGGAACTGACTTAACTCCTTATTATTTGAATGAAGAAGATTGTCAACATTTTCACAAAACGCTTAAGCAAGCATGCGATAAACATGACAAATCATATTATCCTAAGTATGACATTCAATTAAATTTTCTTGTGTCAAATTAAGTTGAAATGTAGTTATTGTAATTTGGCTTATCGTTAGAACAATTTTTTTTCATAAACAATTAGCTTTTTAATTCTTGATTTTTTATATTTTTAGATTTAAACGTTGGTGTGATGAGTATTTTTTTATAAATCATCGAAAGGAAAGCCGAGGAATCGGAGGAATATTTTTCGATGATATTGATCAGCCATCAAAAGAAAAGACTTTTGCTTTTGTCACATCATGCGCTGATGCAGTAATACCTAGTTATTTACCACTAGGTAAAACTCTTTACATTTTACAAGCATGCAAACACGAAAATAAATTTATTACACGAAATTCATTTTCTAGTTAAAAAACACAAAGATGACGGATATGGTTATCATGAAAGACAATGGCAATTATTAAGAAGAGGAAGATATGTTGAATTTAATCTTATGTACGATCGTGGTACTAAATTTGGCCTTCATACTCCTGGAGCAAGATATGAATCTATACTTATGTCATTGCCATTAAATGCTGTGAGTACTAGTTTTTTTGAATCATGTTAGTGAATTCAGTTTTGTAGGACTTTTCTTCTTTTTTAGAAATGGGAGTACATGCATACACCAAAACCTGATTCTCTCGAAGCGCAACTCACAGAAGTATTAAAAAATCCACGGGATTGGCTGAATATAGAAACGAAAAAATGAATATATTTTTACATATAAAATCAGAGTTGATAATTAAATTTTTAATTTTATAAATAAAATATTGTTAATCTTAAAAAAGAATTTATATTTACAATTTATTACAAATAATGTTTATTTTTTTGATAATAATTGCATTGCTAGCTGTTCAGCTTCACTAACACTCAGCGTTGCCGATAAATCTTTGACTCCCGCTTTCATCTTTTTCATTTGTTTCACACTTTTTTGTGCGATTCCTTTAGATACTGACAATTTTCTTTTAAGTGGCCTGCAACAAAAAACAAATATTTGTGAATAAATGTATTATAAAAATTATTAAATAAAACATAAACTCATTCGAAAATTATACCTATGTACGTTTTCAAGAGTCTCACTGCCTTCACCGTCAGTTTCTTCATTATCGTATACATCATCCTCAGAATCAGTGTTTTCAGAATAATTCTCATCAGAATCATTTTTACCGCTATAGCCCTGGTAAGAACCATCTTTACCAGAAGAGTTATCATCCTCGTCAGAACCATCTTTTTTCCCATAAACTTTATCAGGATCAGGTATCCATGAAAGGTCTGGTCCATCTGATTCGCTTTGAGAACCAAAATCATCTTTTTCTTCAACTTCCTTATTTTTCTTTAACTTTCGTTTTTCTTCTTTGTGCTTCAATCTGATCTTTTCTCTAAATCTAGCTTTATCGAATTTATCTTCTTCTTTCAAAACTAATTTAGCTTTTTCAATATTTATACCTCCTTCATCTTCATTTTCATATTCCTTTGCTAATTCTGAACGCAAATCTCGCTGTTCATTCAACACAGCTTCACCATCTTCATTAAAAACTACTTTACTATTGACAACAATTTTTTTGTTTAATATCTTTTTTGCAATAGAAGCTTTTGTTACAGGTTTCTTCTTTCTATTTATAATTCTTTCTTCAACAATCAAAGGTTCTGGCTCAGTATCATCGCATATATTATGATCTTTTCTTTTAACTGTTAAAATTTCATCATCGTCATCATCATCATCTGACATATGAAATTTCAATTGATCATTCGTTTTGTTTTCAACATTAGAATCATTATTCTTATTTTTCTTTTTACTAACATTATTTTGATCTATAGTCAATGAATAATCAGAATTTGGAAGGTTCCCTTGTTTTTGAACTTCCATATTTTTCTTAATTTTTTGCAAAAATCTTATTCTAGGTGGAACAACTAAACCGAGGGATTTTGCAAACGAGTCTGTATCTAAAGCAAATATTTTGAATATATTCTTGTTTTTCATTAGGAACACAGATTTTGCATAAGCCACAAATGCTCTTTGTGCAGACTCTTTGAGCTCAGGAAATTCTGCGAGAAAAGCTTCCATTTTTCTTTGAGGTGGAACAATCTTGCTAGGATCTATATGGATTTTATTGATTGGTATTTTCTTTGATTTTAACTCTAATAACATTGCTTCTTCTTCACTCGGTAACAGCATCAAAAGGCCTTCACCTTTTCCATTTAAACCTCTGGCAGTTCTTCCAGCTCGGTGTATGTACGTATTTCCATCCTCAGGACAATCCATCTGGACTACCCAATTTACTAGAGGAAAATCTAGTCCACGTGAGGCCAAGTCAGTAGCGAATAGAACAACATTTGACTTCCTACAAAATTCTTTGTATATTTGTTCTCTACGTTCTTGGTGCAGCGATCCATAAAGAGCTAATAAACTAATACCGGGCCGTAACTTACAAAACATTTCATAAATATATTTGACTTGTTTACAACTAGCCATGAAAATGATTGACTTTTGTTTCAAATGATTTTTAATAAATGACCATAATATTGTAACTTTCTCGTCGATTTCGCAGACTACATAGTTTTGCTGTAAAGTTATCGGCGTACTGCTCTCGGATTGTTCATGTGGTGCTACATAAGTAGGATTCGTCAAGCTAAGTCTTGCCAAATCTCTGACAGATTTTGTTTGAGTGGCTGAAAATAGGAGAGTTTGTCGTTTTGGTGGTAAATTTTCGATTATCGAGTTCATAGCAGATTCGAATCCTAAATCTAAACACCTATCAGCTTCATCTAATACTAAAATCTTCATGTTGCTGCAATCGAAAAGGGGATTTTCGTCCATATGTTGCAATAATCTTCCTGGAGTACATATCATTATATTACATTGATCCATTCTTTTCCTTTCAAATTTCAAATTTTGTCCACCAATTATCAAACCTGCCGAAAAATCATGATGTATTCCTATTTTCCGCAACGTTTCGAATATTTGATAAGCTAATTCTCTCGTTGGAGAAATGATCAAGGCACCCACTCCATCCAGACGCGTCCACTTGAGACAAAATAATTGTTCCAGTATCGGTATCAAAAATGCCAAGGTTTTTCCAGAACCAGTTTTGGCAGCCCCTAAGATATCTTTTCCTTGCAATGCATACCCTATCGATTGTCTTTGAATTTCAGTAGGTACAAAATATTTAGAATCTTTCAAACCGCGAAGAGTTTTCGGTGAGAGGGGCATGTCTTTGAAACTTCTAATATTATCGACAACAATCTAAAAATACACAACATAATTAATATAAAGCCACAAGCGTAATACTTTACAAGATCAATTTAAGGCAACAGGCGATACATACTTCATCATAACGCTGCTTGAGGCTTTCTATAACTTGCCCTTCAATTTCTCCAGTTTTCTTTCTAGGTTTGAATTTTTTGAACTTGCTTTTCTTTCCAGCTTTTTCTGTAGGTACACTTTCGCCCATGATGCCCGCGTGCGAAAGCACTGAACACGTGCGTTCGTTGACAGTTCAATTGACAGTTCAAATTTAAAAACCTAACAACACGGCCAACTCCAACATTGAGCGAACGATAAATTTGAAACATGAGTCAATTTAAAATGAATATTTTATATTAAGAAAAAACGAAATTACTTCATTTCAATTATCATAAATATTTATTTTAGTAACTAGACATTTGCCCATACGATACTAGCACATACGTCGTTTTGGAACAATTGGAGGATCATAAGATAAGTGATCCAATTGATGCTTCATAATTTATTTGAACCCTACTTTTTCGAAATGTTTTGCAGGTCGTATGTCCTAAAGTCAATCGGACAAATGTCTAGGAATCGTAATAAATATAATAACCCCCCCCCCCCCCCCTATAACGTTAAAATAGGTTCAGCGTTATAGGAGGGGAAGTTAGAAAAATCAATAAATGAAACATTTTCATTCTTCTTATTTTTTTGGACATTTTCACGTGTTATTGTTCCAAATGCATTTGAAACAAAATTTAATTTTGATTTTTTTCTTTAAATTACGTTATATGGAGGACGCTGCAAACGTCATAGGGGAGAACGTCATAGGGGGGTTTACTGTAATTGCTTGTTGTATACGACGATTACAATCCTAACATATGCTGGCACGTATACTGCTAACGATACTACATCCATATGCATCAGCGTCGTGTGCGCCAGTGTCAATTGCGCAAACGTCCAAAAAACTCATTTTGCATTATTGACAAACGAGTTCATGGACACGATGCGTCTTTTTTGAACAAACAGAATACAAGCCGTTCCGATGCTGCATTCAAAAAACTCCAAAACAAAATTTTAGCTCTTAACTCCATTTAATTTAAGACACAAATTTTCATACGATAAAATTTGAAACGATTTTCACCTGTATGCGAATATAAATTCAAAACACTCTACGAATAGAAGCCATATTGCAGTATCATAATAGTTAAGTATGCAGCACCGAAACGGCCAAGAGCCCTCGCAGCGTCCTGAACAGTGAACATGAACGAGTCTCGCGGTCCAGGGTGTCAGTATCCGGAGCACAATCGTTGAACGCAGAGCTTCGAAGTCTGTCGGCGGTGGCTGCGGCCAGCCATGACAGCCGTCAACGAGGGCGAAATCTATCACAAACTCGAGGCGATGAAGGACATACGGTACGCCCGGGAGGCTCTATTCTCGTAGCTAGAGCCACGTTCGCCGCCCGATCGATACGATGCACGGAGGCCGTGTTCTTCGCCTTCGCTCGAGAAACTGATCCGAACGTGCATTGGATATACGTTTAGTTTGTTTATGGCGATGCGCCCGGGTCGTTTGGCGATTGTTTAATCGAAAAAGATAATTGAATTTGCTCGTGACGAAATCGAACGTTGTCTTTCGATCGAGGCACGGTTGTAGTCAGGAGGGCTCATCGGGGTCCCGCTCAATTTTTGTAATAATTACAAAATTTGCTTGATTATGTCAATATGTACCGCTAAAACTTGAATAAATTCTTTGAACGCCTTGAATTTGTACAAATATAATGCAAATGAAAAACAATTGCATGTTTGTATCACTCATATATAAAAAGTTGTTTTTACCGCGGCGCCTGCGGTAGGAGGGTGTTGTTGTTGGGGGGGGGGGGGGGGGGGGGGGGGGGGGGGGG
>JAOXNN020000082.1:1290213-1317558 GCA_028571205.2 Hydropsyche betteni
TTTTCACATTTTATCGTTTTCCGTTTCTTAACAAAACCGCAGCCGATGTTATTAACATCGGGCCTATATACTAGTAGAGATAATAATTGCAGATATGACATGTTTTTTTCAATAAAATTTTGAAGAATCATTATTTTGATTTATCATTTAATTTTTAAATACACTATCTTTGACTGTGTAGAATTGTTGAATTGTGCTTTCTTTTCAAATTTCATTTTGATAATTTTGCATATTTTTCTTTTGAATCGTAAATTAGTGAATATTCTCATAACTTGATTGTGTTTTTTTTTTGTTTGTTTCTAAATGTGACTAACTTATTTAAATTCAAATGTTTATTTTTAACACTTGAAATTAGTTGGCTTTGTGTTATACTTATTTATATTTTTACACTGCATATTGTTTTGCATGCTGCATGTATGATAGATGTTGCACAAGAAAGGCTTCATTCAGATATTCTGAAAGGTGTAGAGACATTCAAGCCTTCCACGTTAAAAAGGACTGATACACAAGAAAAAATTGTGCTCCCTAAACCCGAAGGTAAAATGTAGATCACTTCATAAAACGGGATTCACTTTCGTATTTGTATATAATAAAAAATATATTTTTTTGAACTTCACATCATAAACATAAGCGTGTGTCTCACATTTCATATTGGATATTTCAGATGTCGCTGCTGAGAAAACTCAGCAAACTTTAATTGCTGGTATTGAAACGTTTGATGCAAGTCGTCTCAAGCATACAGAAACCCAAGAAAAGAATCCATTACCCGATAAAGATGGTAAAATCTACTGTCATATTTTTCAATGAAAACTGACTGCTTGTATTTATTTATTCTGTTAAAACAAACTGAAAACGTCAATTTAACCAATAACTTAAAAAAAACTTGTAAAATAAAAATAGACTTTTGAACATTAATTCAGAGTAAGTTATGTGCTATTATATATAGGGGATGGCTTTTAACTACTGATATTATTTATCAAACTGTTTTTAGTTTTTTTTTTTTCAAAATGAGGTTGAATCTGTTCTTAGAAGTGAATAAATATTTCTATTCAATCAATATTACTAATAAATGACAATTTCCCTACAGATGCTACCTTAATTAGCACATAAAATATCTGATTTTTGTAGTATTTTATGTATGTAAATTTACTCTACTCATTTAACAGAATGTATAGGTTTCAATATTATGATCTGTTAGATTCAAATATGATTCTGAAAAAAAATAATATTTTGAAAAGTTATAGCTTAGCTTTTATAACAATATAACCTTTAAATACTTCGTATGTTTGAAGAGCAAAAAAAAAAAATACAGAAACTCATTAAAAAAATGAAAATTAAAGAATTTTCATATTCAAGCAATACCCTAAATCTCTACCATTCATATCAAATATCTGAAATTTGAGTAAATTGTCGTCTTCAATTTTGAGTATGGGCAAATTTTTATTTACTGACCAAATTATTCTATATTCTGCGTTTTTTTTTTGTTTTCATTTTTTTGCATAAATTGTTTTAAAAGCATGTGAATTTATTGATACACGTGTTTCATTTTTCACAAATAAAATGCACTTGGCATCAAGGATTACTCAAATTATTTTTACAATTGTTATTATTTTTTGCTTGTTTTTTTTTCATTGCTAAAATATTCTTGCATGAGCTTTTTTGCATGTTTTTTTTTATATTTTTGAATTTCAACCGTGAAGTTGTTGCGGCTGAAAAAATTCATCAGAGCTTATTGACTGGAGTGGAACACTTTGATAAAGCTACTATGAAACACACTACCACTGAAGAAAAGAATCCTTTACCTCCAGTAGAAGGTTTGTCGTCTCATGAAAGCCTTATTAAAAATATTAAAATTCGCTACGCTTGAAAATAACATGTATATAATATAAACTTGCACTAGTACTATGTTATATCTATTGTCTTTTTTTCTTGAAATTCTATATTTGTGAGTTTGTTTTTTTTTAATTTTCAAGTCATCGAACAAGAAAAGGGGAAAATGGGGATCATCAATGGAATAGAAAATTTCGATCCCAGCAAGCTGAAGCATACGGAAACATGTGAGAAAAATACCTTGCCAACAAAGGACATCATCGATCAAGAAAAAACTGCGTAGAGAGATTTCTCAAAATCTGTCAAGTTCTTTCTGCATGTATTTTTATGTTGCGTATTTTGAGCAAAGCAAAAATCATCGTGTCAAAATAATTATTTTTTTAATACATAATATGCTTTAGATATAAGTTGGTAACTATACATATGAGATACCATAAATGTAATTAATATTTTAGAATTTGTTTACTAGTTAAGCCTCAGCAAATAAAGTAAAGTACTCATTACATGTAGATTGAATCGAACACGTTTATCGATCTTTGCCAATTATTGGATTACGAGTTGAGTTTTCATGTGGAAATTTCAACAGTATTTTTTTGATTATTGAAGTGTTTGAATTCATCTACCTATAGCAATCACACAACTATGTATAATAGTCATTGAATAATCCAAATATCCATTTTTGATACTATTGATGTTTTTTGAAGGAGTAAAAATATTTTTTTTATATTCATATTCATATATCATAATTGTGTGTTCCTGGAATAAATTGCTCAGAGTCAATTAGGGTTGACCATTATAACACTATAGGTATTATGTATTATTTTTTTTTAATTAACGAGTATCAGTTCTAATATACTGAGTTTTGTATTTTAAATTTTTTAAAAATGTAGATCGGTGCTTTTTAAATAAATTTGTATGAAACAAATTATGAATATTTTATTTCGACTGCATCACTTATCCAAACTTCATATACAACTAACAGCTATTGCGAATCCTTTCATAATTTCAAAAATTCAGGCAATTACAGTAATCCCCCCCTATAATGTCTGCGGCGTCCCCCCCATAACGTCATTTTTTTCAAATGCTATTAAATAAAATAATTTTTTTTTCGAATGTATTTGAAAAAACAATTAACTCGTAAATATATCCAAAATAAGAAAAATGAAAATGTTTCATTTATTGATTTCCTAAATTCTCTCCTATAACGTAGACCTATCTAGACGTTGTAGGGGGGATTAATGTAATTGAGAAAAAAATTAAGTTGAACTGTCAAAAAAGTCATGTCAAACGTCAATATTTGTTCCTAACAATAAGACTAGATAATCGCAAGTTGAAAAAAAAAACATTTTCGCAATGGACGAAAAAAACATTTACCAATTAAGAAAAAATGAGAATAAAAATTTTAGGAACCAAATCATTAAATCAAGATCAATAACTAAAAACCGATCGATAAATTTCAAAGTGCATTAAAAAATGCACTTGGCCGAAAAACGCTCTAATTAGACGCGAAAAAAAAACAATGGTCTCAAGGGCGGGGGAGAAGCGAGTGTTCTACGCGACCAGCATTCGTCATCACCGTTCCCCATTTCATCATCGGACGATTCCAAACCGGCTTTCATTCCTGAAAATCCTCAACAGCATCGGTATTCGAGCATTCTCGCATACATTTCGCATTCGCACAAACCGTCAGACATCGATACGCATAAATCGAACTGAAATACCCAAAATCGTTCATATTTAAAAGTTCCCTTAAAGCTGCAACGTTCGATTTCAGCATCGCCCGAAACTCGAAATCGCGAACGGGATCTGAAATTGCGAAGTATAATAAGTTTTGACGGTCGCGCCGCGTTTTTTGGACGTCGCGGCCATAAGAGTGCGTTTGCGCGCCAACCGCCGCGCCTGTTTTCGGGCCGCCATCTTTGGCCATTTGTCTCCGGTTTTGCGAGTCGCGCGGATCCGTTTTTCAGCGCGTTCCGTCGGTGTTGGGCTGCGGTTTTTCAGCTCGTTTTGCGTTTCAGTTTTGCCAGCAGCGCTTTGCCGTTTTCGGTTCGGAATTCCGCTTCTCCGATGCAACAATACCATCGTTCACTGAGGGTAACGAAATTTGTATTTTTTTAGTTTCGGAAAGTTTGCTTCGATGGTTCGTTTGATTTTCGCGCGTTAAATGTGGGATTTGATGCGAATAAAACGCCTTGGAAGACTTTCGGGAATCGAACTTTTAATTTTTATAAAATTCTGACTATGAGTCACGGGTGTAGACAGGGAGCTCTAACCTCCCTTCCAATTTTAACCCCCCTTCCAATTTTAACCCCCCTTCCAATTTTAACCCCTCTTCCAATTTTAACCCCCCAACCTAACCTAACTTGACCCCCCCTTCAATTTTGAAAATAATTAAAATTCATGTCTTATTATGAAAATTATGTCGAGATATATCCCATGAACGTGAATAAATTCTTTGAAAACCATCAATCAAAGCATATTTGTATCACATACATATAAAAATTCCCCCCTCTAAATAATTTTTTGTTGTGTCCATTTATGTGTATATTTCAAAATTATCAACTTTCACATTTTTATACTCCACGGGTTTTACACTCAAAATTCAACTATTCACAAACCAAATTCAACCATTTACAAACCAAATTTAACTTGTTAATTCAACAAAAATAATTGAATTTGATATGTAATTATTGAATTTGGCGTGTAAATGCTGTATAGTTCATTCGGTATGCCATTTTTAAATTTCAGTAAGTTTGATAATATTTTTGTTTGACTTGTATGTTCATATTTGTTTCAATTGGGTTTCTAGAAATGTTTGTTTAAACGTTCAGTAATTTCAGTATAAAATGTCTCCGGAGGACCTTTCTGCGTCATGGCAGAAGGACAAAAAACTCATGAGTGTTTACGATTGGCTGCAATCTATAGGGCTCTATCATAAAATTGTACCTAGAGATCCCAGTTCTTTGTTTAGAGCCGTTTCCGAGTGGATATATGATACTCAACGACATCATAGTTTAGTTCGAAAAGAGAGTATGTTTTACTTGAAACTCACAAACAATGCCTTAGGACTGGTACTAGTTTGAATTTTTATTTTATTAAATTCTCGTTTTTAATGTAAATACTGACAAATCGATTTATAATATTTTAGCCAATTGAAATTTCTACAAATGATTATTCCAAAAAAATGATGGAAGAAACTTCTCATGGAGGATTCAATGAAATTGCTCTGTTGAGCCATTTTTACAAGTAAAATTTTATTGAAACAGTTTCAAATTCTTCGATCGATTTTAATTTCTTGTATGATGTTTTAGACGTGACTTTATAGTCATAGATTCCAAAGAAGGTCCCATTTTCAAATATTGCTACAGTTTTGGGTCTCCTGTGTATTTGTACTATGTACGGGAATACAGACATTTTGATACCCTCTTGCCAATTAAATATGTAGAAACAATGTCATTTTGTCAATGTGAGTATTATTTCACAATACCTGAATATTATGTCACAATAGCTGAATATTATTTTTCATATTAATTATTCTCTCTTATTTTTCAGCTATTGTTTATGAAGTTTTGTTGAAAAATGTCTTCATATTTAAGTATGACAAAATTGGAGATAGATTTTTTATTGAGGAGGTGAAAAATGATTATCAATCAAATAGAAAAGAGTTTAACTCTTCGATTAAGTATGGCCCATTATCAGTTAAAGACGATAATTGTTGCAATGTAAACAACAGATCTATTGCAAACTCTAAAATATATTCTCATAAACAATCTAATATTAAAAAAACAGGATTTGTAAAGAAATATCATTTGCCCAATAAAATTTTTAAAGGCCTTTGTCCGATTTTATATAAAAATGTTGAATATGATACGTGGGTCGAGTTAAAAAAAGGTCGATTGCTCAATTTTTACTGATTTATATATCTCTGTATGATAACTAATATTGATTTTGTTTTATGTAATATTTTTAGAAAAAGAAAATTCAATATATTTTCATGATGGAATTTCACTTCAAGTTGGTGTGAAATGTATGTTGAAAATAGATCCTAATCAAGAAAACCTTTATACTTGTCACATTCAGCTCATGAGAGATGATGGTCAATGTTTAGTTTATGTTGAAGAATTAGGAGAAAAGAAGACGGTTGATTCGAGTCAATTGATATCATTACCTGCAGATGAGGCAAAATCGTGGTATACCCGTAAAAGATCACATTTGAAATATCATATGTTGAATAAATCTGCAAATGAAATGATTATGCCAGGTAATTTTTTTCAAGTTTGTAAAAATGGTCAAATTAATTTCTATGTTTTAAATTTTATTTTCAGTTGACACAAAGGCTAGAAGGTTTAATTTGAAAAACAAGAAATCCAATAGAGTTCTTCAAGATGTTGAAAATATTGCAATGAACAGAAGCAAAACATTTTTCAAAACTGAAAATTTGGATTCAAAATTGAGAAAAGACGATAACAACAACAGTCTTATTTCTGAAACAGAAATTATGTCTTCATCATATTCAACAGTAGAGTGGGAAAATAGAAATGGGAAAGACAGTGCTCTGAATAACATTCAATGTTTGGAAAAATTCACACGTGTCAATCATATTACATTCAAACCACCTTATGTACATTATTCAATTCACATATTTAACTACAAATTGTCAAGTTGGAAAATACATATAATTTGTCATCAATATATTTATATTTCAGATGGAATATGTGACAATGCCAATGAATACTGACGCCAATGTGAATTTTCGTGAAAATACATTGAACAGACAAAATTCTCATTATTATCCAACAAATTCAGCTGCAGTAACATGCAATAGTCCCTGCGTTTCGTATACTCAATCAGTTCGTATAATTATTCTGCTACATTTTTACTTTTTTTTTCTTATTTGTCATTTTCACCATGAAAATTTTAGGCGAACAATAATAGCGAATCAAATGGTTTGACCAATGCTATATATACAAATGCTTCTACTCCAAACTCGACTTCTACAGTACCTCCAACAGGAAATGGTAGTGTAACTTTTATATACTTCATTTTATTATAATAGTCGTTCTCTACCAATATTTTTTCCAGGTGTAAGTTATAGCGGTAGCTATAGTCCCAGTTATCCGTCTTATCCTCTTTATTGCCCACCACCTGGAGGGTTTCCACCTGTGAGACCTTCGAGTGTTGCACCATGGCATTATCGTATTCCAAATTCTCCTATTGGAATCAATTTTAATGTTCAACGTTCAATTAATTTAAACGGATCTGATCTTCCGTACAATGGTATGCATTTGTTAAATACATTTTTTTTACAATATACAACTGGCAAAAAATCTTTATTTTACAGATATCCCAACTCTTAGATATTTTTTCAATCTGGGGTTGGAATGCTCACAAAACATGGGATTAGTTTTACCCCAATTTCTTCCACCGCCACCTTCTATGACTCCAATGGGTAGTTCAAACAATGCTTATTATCCTTCCACATCAGATCAACTGGCATTGGTAGAAAAATATAATATTAATATGATACCCTTTGTTATTATGTAAAATTGTAGGATTTGATGAGTTAATTATTGGTTGTAGGAAATGCAGAATAATTTGACAGTCGACGATTTACCAAATACTGGATCTTCTGCTCAAAATGTTAAAAAACATGTTTCGAAGCCTAACAAATTTAACGAATATAGAGGAGGCAGGGGAGGACATTCAAAATTCAGACGAAACGATGGAAATAATGAAAGAAATAATAAAAATGTCCCTAATTTTAACAGAGGCCATTATAATAATGGACCAAAAAAACATATGAGGAATGGAAACTATTCCAATAACAACAATTTGTCAGACAACAGTGAGAAAAAAGAACAGGAAAATGAATCAGCGTTAATTGAGCCACCTTCAATCACACCAAATTATCCTTTCATTCCGTATCCACCACCTTTTTATAGACATCCTTCCTACTCTATGGAATCTCCACAGTTTGTTCCTTCTGTTTATCAAAATTTTCTGTTTGCGGCTGAAGATGGTGCTGTACCGCCAGAAGAATCAGGATATTTGCCTCCGAGTGGTGCACTTCCACAACAATATATGACATACATAACACCACCACCTCCACCGTTTTTTTATACCTCTCCCAATGGTCCGAATTATTATGCAAATAATTTTAGTACGTCTCCGTCAATTGAAAACCAACCTCCGCCAAAAAATTAAGTTGATATGTTTTCAATGATATAAAGTTCGATTTCAATAACAGCATTAATATTTAAAAGAAGCTATATGTATCACTTATTTGACCATTATTATGCTTTTACAATACTTTATTTAAGAAATTCGCAAATCATTACAAGTTAATATTTGTGATTCATTTCTCACAAAAGCTTTACATACTCAGTCTATAGTGCGAAAAATATTTTCATTTTCTGTTATCAGTTCGTCTTTTATTACATACCTGTTTTGTATTTTTTTTTTAAATAGTTATATTTAATGTTATGCAAATTTCCCTTATTATATTATTAACCTTCAAAATGTAACCTTCACCTTATAAGTATCTATAATTTTATTCATAAAATAACAAACAGTGATTTGTCATTATCTTTTTCCAGTATTTAGTACAAATTATTTTGTAATTTTAGTTGAGTATTTTTACAGGATTACAAATCGGATTAAAGAATTGTCAGTTACATGTTGAAACGCTGATTTTCGATTTATAATTGACAAAACAGTTAAGACTATGTATGAACTGGATTTCATATTGTGTATTATTTAAATGTTTTGGAAAAACATTACTGTTATTTAAGTTGTCTTTCCGATTTTATTATCCTGACTTGAAACATTAGATATGGTTTTCGCATATTGAAATATGTTGTTTTATTTTCATTAAAACTTTAAAACATTTGTAACTTTTCTTAGATACTTTTTTGTGGTTTTTCTTTAATACTTCCAGGTTTTAAATTTCTATGATTAAACAGAGTAGTGAAACTTGAAAACTAAGAGGTTGACATTTAAATATTAAAGTAATTTTTCGTTGACTTTTAAGACAATATCACAAGTTTATCTTTATTATTATGCTACTTTTGTTGTTAAATAGAAATATAGATTGTATTGAAAATTTTTATTAAAATATAGAAAATATAATTTTTTTGTTCTGTTACAAATCATATAATATTTCTGGATATATACTATGCCATGAAACATACAAAATTTATTTTATAAAACACAAGCATCTCCAGCATAACCCTTCACACCTAAACCAGTGACCTTGAAGACTGCTCCGCAAGGAGGCTTTTGTTCGCTTCTAATGTTCATGCTGGCTGAAGTGACGTACAGTTCATCGAGATTTTTTCCACCGAAAGCCACTGACGTAACTTGAAGTGCTGGAATCGGAATAGTTTGGAGGACGTTTCCAGTATCTGGATCTACTTTGATGACTTGTGATCCGTCAAAACATGCAATCCACAAATTGCCGTCGGTGTCGATCGTCATGCCGTCTGGTAATCCATCGATATTATGCTTTTTCCAATCTATAACCGTTCGTTGGTTGCCTGAAAAAATTGGTTATCATTAAATTGAACTTTCAAACTCTGAGATAAATATATGTATAGTTCATTACTCATTTTTCCAGTTTTGAAATCGTAGTCGTATGCACGAACAGTATATTCCAAGCTATCGATGTAATACATGATACTTTTTTGTATATCCCAACATAATCCATTTGAAATACTAACGTTTTCAACTTTTTTTAATGCACCGGCATTATTAAACAAAAATAAAGATCCTTTGTTCATTTGGAACTTTCCAGGTGGGTCTTCCTTTCCCATTGTACCTACGTAAAAAAAAAAAATTATTCAAAGTGAAAATTGTATTTTAAAAAAGAATAATAGTACTGCACCTCCGTAAAGTCTTCCACTTGGATCAGCTTTCCCATCATTGAGCCGATTAGTATTGTAACCAGTTTCACTATCTACTTCGGCGATTTCAGAAAGAATTTCTGCTTTGCTATTATTTTCAGTGTTCCATTTAACTAATAAAACCTTTCGGCCAACTCCTACTGCAAATTGGTCCTTAGTGCCAGCTACAGGCACAATAAACCCTGTATTATCGGCTGTAAATGTTAAAAAATCAGATTTAATTTATATATAAAGTGAAACAATACACATTTATAAATAAAATATTTCAATTACCCAAAGTAGTTTTGGTCTCTTTGCCAGTAGACGGGTCGTATTTATGAATGGTGTGATCGAAAATACTGACGTAGAACAAAACTTGTTGTTCGGCATCCCAGTGGGGACCTTCTCCTAACAGCACTGGTTCAGATACTTGTTCAACTTTGATACCCATTTTTGGGAAAAAAAACAAACGAACGATGTCAAGAGATTTGTAACACTGAATGAAAAATGATTGGTCGCTTCTGATTATATATAGGCTCACTTGAGTGCCCACGCTTCAAAAGCATGAGGATTGTCTGAATTATTTGTCGGCAATTATCTGATAAGTGTCGATATCATTTATGATATAATCAAAAATATTCATTTGAGCTGTTGAGTTTGATGGTTGTTATTAAACATATCATCAGATCTATTTATTCATTGTATTGCTGATTGGAGTTTTGATAAAAATTAAGTGAACTATGGTAATAATGCAAAATTTATTTTATCTTACAGGGTATTTTCCGCGATATAATACGAATTTTATTTAGATATCGTATTCTTTAAATTTTAATATGAAATTTGTAGTGGTGGAGAAATTTATCAGAAAAGTGTACTAACGAGACGATCCTCAGAGTAAAAATACATTTATAACTCCATAAGATAACATTTGATAGTTGTAACAAAATGAAGTTCATATTTCACTAGTATTGAGTTTTTGTAATTAAAAAAATTTCTTATTCTTAGATGTTTTTGAAAAACATGAAAAATATACAAGAAAATATTACTAAATTAATCATTTTCTTTATGTGTTTTGTTCAACAAATGCAATATAATAATAACTGACTAATTTAATAATAGCTATAATAAAATTATTAACATGAAGAGCAAAAAATATTTCTTCATATAATAAAAACGCCATAAACCCTTCGGCATCGGGAGAAATTTCGTAAGTTATTGGGAAAAAGCGGGGGCCAAAATTTTCAATTTTTTAAAATAACTAAATATGCGTTATAAAATAACTAAATGTACTCACCAATAATGTCACTCCTTTTTTTTTGTCTCACATCAATTATGTTTTTAACACCATAAAATTATTTATATCACTATCAACTTACAGATTACTATGAAAAATATAAATTCATTATTATTATTATACTTAATTTTAAAAGTTATGTACATATTCGTAAATCCTTTTAATTAGGAAAACACTTAACATTTATGATATCCAACACAAGTTGGATGTAATCCTTTTTCACATTTCACACAAATGTATCCTGACCGTTTTACTGATCTTCTATCGTTTATATTACACACCACGCACTTGCGCAATTTGTTGTGCAGAAGTTTTTTCACCAATTGTCCTGGAGTGGCAGTTGTTCTACAAACGATGTTTGTTTTCGGAATCCACTCTTTTTCAATACATTCAATAATAGAAGAAGTAAATTGAAATCGTGTAAGCATTTTACTTCCGCTATAATCTTCTTTATATAAAATATAAGCATTCAGCATCATACGCCCAAAAAAATGAAACACAACTTTCTTCCAGTATTTCAAGGTACGGTTTTCGTTAAAATATGTATACAGCATTTGATCTGATGTGTCCACACCCTCCACAAGCTTATTATAGATTTCAGTTATATCAGGCTTTGAAATTTCATCAGTTTTTTTATTTAGCCGCGAAATAGATTTTGGTTTGGCGGGTGTAGATGCGAACAATTTATTGGCATAATCAACCAAAGGAGCAATTCTTGCACACGGGTCGTAATTGGGATTTCCCGGTGGAAGAATTTTTCTATTATCAGCCAAATTAAAATATCGTAAAATAGAAACAAATCTATCTCTTGGAAACATTTTGCTGAACCAGGGTATTGCTCGAGAATTTTTATTCCAATACGCCAAAATGAACGGTCTTCGGGTAATGCCCATTTCCAGTAAAACGGCTATAAATGCTTTAATTTCTAATGGCACTACAGGTTTCCATTTTTTCATTTTTTTGGAATTTTTTCTTTTCACTTGGTCGGCATATCTATTTGTTTCCGTGGATATCAAATTTAATAAAAACGAATTGAAAAATAAATTGAAGTAAGCAATCGGGGCGGATGTTTTCGGAGGACCCAATGTTTTGGGTTCCGATAATTCAATAAATTGAAAAGGTAAGGGCGAATGGTCATTATTGTCTTCTTCAATTTCACTGAAACCCGTTCCACGGCTCTTATCACTATCACTATTTGAGTCTGAATTTGTTTTTAACACTTTGCGTCTTTTTGGTTGAACAATGTCCCTGTCTGAACTCTCACTATCGGAACAAAGATCCATAAATAACGCCATTATGAGATTTTGATTGTTTTAATTTTAGGAACGTCTAAACTTCGCGACCGACGAAAGAAAACTAAAGTAAAAATGCACCCAAATTCAAAGATTTGTGACATATGTTCGACATAACCTATTTCACATATACAGAATTAATATTGAATGATATTTGTAGGAATGTCTGCCAAATATGCTGGGTAATGATACTAACCGAGCGTCGAAAAAGCGACGGCCCGCTTTTTTCACACCGATGCCAAATGGTTAATGCTAATCACATTAGTAGTGTAAGAAGGATGGTTCCAGCTAATAAGCATTCCTGGATATGTGGAGGTTCTAGATAATCCAGGAATGCATGTACGTTCTGTATCGTTTTAAATTTCTAAAGTGATCCAGAACGTACATGCATTCCTGGATTATCCAGAACGTACATGCATTCCTGGATTATTTAGAACCTCCACATATCCAGGAACGCTTATTAGTAATAAGTATCCTTCTTACACTACTCACATTATTTCACACTTATATCTTTTAATTTAAAATTATTATTTTCATCATAAAGAAATGTTTTATCTAATAAATAAAAAAAAAATCAAAAGAGAAAAATGAATAGGAAATTTTTATTCACCAAGTTCATTAGATAAGTTTTTTCATAAAAATAAATAAAAGACCCAGCAACAAAATAAAGAAAGAGAAATTTGATTCATTAATCATTGATCATTGATGATTGCCATAACGAGTTGTTTTATTCAACATTGACCACTTCATAATCGGAGCGATCTAAACAATCCTTTGAACAATCTCTGAGTATTAACAACACAGTACTTTTATTTCACAGTAAAAGAAATGATTAAAAACAGTAGATTTAAAAAATAAAACATGTATTTAAATAACATTCTAACAAAAGTTGATAACTTGATAAAATTGTGAAAAAAATTGTTTATGGAGTATAAATTTTAGAAAGGGTGATAAAAACGTAAGTTCAGCATCCTGTTTTGAATGTATTTCATAATGATAAAAGTAATTGATTGAAGGGTGTATGTGGGATGTATACTATCATATATCCTGTCGTTTAACAGTTGTACGTTATCAAATCAGTCATTATTTAGTAAAATATTGCACTTCAATAAGGGATATTTATTTGCATAATTTCAATGCCTTTTCCGTAAAGACAAACTGTCAATTTATTTCTGAAAATAAAAAAATAATAGTCGGTTTACAGAATAATTGAAAAAATTAAGAGTAATAAAAAATGGAAATAAATATAATTCAAATATCAAATGTTAATAAATCGTACCTGGTATCGTTAAGAATAGTCATTCCTTGTACATCCGAAATATTAGTGTGATATTGTCCAATATATTTGCAATCTAGGTTTTTTTCACAACTTTCGTCATAAATCATTTTCAATAATGTCACTCTTTGGTCAATAGATGCACTTATGATATAATTATTATTCAATATTTTTATTTCAGTAATTTGAGAGCTGTGATACTTATCACAATGCCATTTACACACTTCTTCAATACTCAAACTATCATGATCATTTTTCAATGATAACGATATTATATTTAATTGTACATCATTATCATCACCTCCTGTGGTAATTAAAATTTTATTAACATTTATATTTTTGACATCAAAGCTATTGATTCCAGCTTTGTGATATCGTTTCTGGTAAACGGGTTGAAAAAAATCGACATCACCAAGAGAATTGAAATCCCATATTGATATCACACCATCTGTTGACATTGTAAACACAATTGGATGTAACTTGAAAATTATAACATGTACTTTCAGAATACATTTTGAATTAAAATGGCAAGATTTTAAAAGTTCAAATTTATCTTTAAATAAATATACACGTAAATAGCCATCTGAACAACCAGAAAATAAAATTATATTATTATCGTTTGATTGAATATGTGGAAAATGTGAAGAATCCAGACATGCAAGGTCCATAAATCTTGTTTCAGCGTCAGAATTCATTTCGACTTGTCTCCATCCTTTTTCTCCTTTTTTTTCAATATCTGTACCTTTTATTAAATATTGTGAAAGTTCTTTACAATTAAAAAAATAGCTGTATGCAGGTTTATATAATTCCCATGCACAAATTTGTGCTCTTCCACCAGCAGAAAAAATAATATATTTTTCTTGCAACTCATACATACATAGACATCTCACGCTTGATAAATGCTTGCTAATCTTTAACTGGTTATTGAAAATAACATTTTCGTTGTCAATTCTACATTGGTTGAATAGTAAACAAGTATCTTCCCCAGCAGAAAGTATTGAAAACTTTTGATCATCATGTTTTATGACTTTTAAAGCATTAATTTCTTTCACATGAAAAGCATCGACAAAACATTTAGATATATCACTATTTTTGATTTCGAGTACATTGATAATAGAATTCTTAATAAATACAAATTCAAAAGTGTACTCATTCAATTCACTGTCACATTTTTCCCATTTTTTTACAATATCCCACGATCTATGTCCACCACCACATTTTATTTCAAATAAATGTTGATTTTCAAGTAAATCCCAAATGATAAAATCTGTTTCACGAAAACCGCACAATAAATGATCAGTTTTTCCAATAAATCGATCAATCCAATTAAAAGGTAATTTAACATAATATAAAAAGTGTAGATAAGGTTTGCCATTGTTTTTATCAGCTGAAGCAATGAAAAATTTAACGCAGCTATTTCTACCGACTGTAATAACCTTATAATTTTCTACTTTTATAAAATTTGTTCCAAGTCGTCCATGAACTTTTGACAAAGTTTGTACAGGATGTATAGAATTTTTTTCGTATAGATGAATATTACCACATCGATCTCCTACAATCAAAGCATTGTTTATATCAGGAATTACAGCAGCAATAGTAAGCCATCTTTCTTTGCATGAAGGCAAATAAAATTCATTTAATTTTTCACAATGACCACCATGTGAATTCCATATAGTAATCATTCCATTCTTATCACACACACATATGTTTCTATCAGAAAGCCAAATCAATGAAGATATCCTTCCATTAGATATTTTTTGGGTCAAGCAATGAATTAGCTTCGGTTCGAATTTACAAACTTCTGCAAATATTACGAGAAGTCCATTTAAATCTGTAAGAGCGATGTATTGTCTACATAGAGATAAAATCATAGAGCATGGCTTTATATTATCTGCTCTATACAAATGCCATTGGTTGGTTTCTTTATCAAAATACATGAGTTCACCTTGTTCAGTTAATGATATGATATTTTTACGAGCTGAAATAGCAACACATTTTGCAGTCAAAGCTGAATCAGAAAAGTATAATTCTTTGATTTGATCATTTGTATCATTCAGATCAGATATCAAGCGATGGATCATTACTCCAGAATTGCTACCTCCTGTTACTATAATATTATTCTGTTTATTGCAATCTAAGCTCCACAAACAACCATCTTGATATAGTTTTTGTTTGCGTATTAAATCACCACTCGTTTTCCAAATACACATAATTGCATCTTCTCCTATAGAAATAATGTAGTCTTCAGTGATCTTATTTCGCATAACTCGGGCTGTGTGTCCAAAAAGAGAACATTTCAACGATATTTTGACGTTTGACCAATACTTTTCATCATTATCAATATTTTTATCATCGATTGACCATAGTTTGACTGATCTATCATCAGAAGTTGATACAATCAATTTTTCAGATTCACTATAAGATATGGAAAATATAACTCCCTGTAATACAAAGAATAATCAAATTTTAAAATCTGCATGGTATTTTAATCTCGTTCATATGATTTTACCTTATGGCCGATTAATCTATTTAAAACTGTTTCACTAAACGTACTCCAAATAACTATTTGTGAAAAAACTGTACCAGCAAATACAATTACATTATTAAACATTTCTTTCAAAAGTCCACTATATAAAATGCATTTTTCTTCACATTTAAACTGAGCTTTCAGTGAATTTGTAGATAGCGACCAAATCTAAAACAAAAATAGACTGCTGACACTACTAAGGAATTTAATCATTTTTCATCACTTAAAATAAAATAAAAAAAATACTTGGACAACATTATGTGCTGTTAATAAAGCAAACTCCGTGTCATGTTTCATCCATATAAGCGTAAGGATCCAATCATTGCATTGTATGTGTTCATTGTTTACAGTCAAAATAGATTGTCCTGTATCAATGATGCATGTTCTTATTTGTTTCCCTCCATAAACAGCAACTATCTTTTTACTAGATGATTGTACCAATCCATGAATTTTTTGACCCACAAATATTTCAGAACTCGAAATAGGAATCTTATTAGACAATTTGTACAAACTTAAAATATTTCCAATACCTAAAATGACAGAAGATAGATGAAAAAAATAAAAAATTGAAAACACGACAATTTCACATATTTACTACACAATAAGCTTTGAATCATACAAACCGATAATTAGAAAATCATTTTCTATTAGTTTTAAAGCTGTAACATCTGTTTTTATCAAAAGAGATTTAAAAGAAGGCGTTTCTGATTCCATTTTAAAGATTTGAAATGAAGCTGTCAGTTTGACAATCGCACATGTGCGCTGTGGCCATAACATCCATCAATACACACTACGTATCAATTTAATAATTATTTATTTACAAAATTAATATAAAAATAAAGGATATTCTAACGTTTTTTCATAATCATCATCATCATCATTGTCGACCCGTTTTGTGCCCACTGCAGGATAAGGTCTCCCCATCAAATATTGGGGGTCTTGCTACATATCTTATCCGAGAGCCTACTCGTATCGTTTTCATAATCATAAAATATAAAATTTTATTTTTATTTTTAATTATTTTTATATAAATATGAATATATTGATTTATATTAAAATTTTGTTATGATTTTACTTGCTAATTATAACAGCAATCAAAATAATATTTAAAAGAAAACATACAATATCATTATCTAATAAATAAATGACCCATTTATTCAGCAAATGACAATTTATCAAACATACTCGTGTTGGTAATACAAATCTATTATAGCAAAAGAATCGTTGCTGTTAATTTAAATTCGTTTTCAACAGATATTTTTCGACTATTGTTATCAGTCGAGTCAGCACATTGTTGAATATTTATTGGTGTTTGTGGAAGAGCGGGGGTCAAACAGCGTGTTATTATCGTGCGTAGACGTATTCACGAAAACATGGCTTTCTTTCGACGATGTAATACGCTGTTTAAATATAAATTATCATCGCATGTCATAAAGGTAAGTTTGCTTTATTGATATATCAGCAATAATTTGTAAAAACTCTGACTACGGTGTGAAATGTTCTGTAAATTTTCATGTATGTTATGAAAAAATTTATGGCGTGGTCTTTTTTGCGTTTTATTTTTATCGAAATCTGATAAAGTTTTAGCTCGTGATAACAAAATATATATAAAATATATTCGCGTTGTTTATATATACGTTTTAACAATTTTTCGAATGTGTGTTTAACAATACAGGTGTTTGAATGCAGGTGTATCAGCATGAAATTGCTATTCAAATATGCTTAGAATAAATTTTGTTCTATTGATTTCTTTATAATTTTTTATAAAAAAATAAAATTTCGCAATTATATGACAGATGAAAGATTTGCTTTTGAAAATAAATTGGTCGGTAGTCAATATTTGAATTGCTTATCAGTTTTCGGCAAATATATTTTGGTTTTTTTCATACACAAATGACAAATTCAACTTTAATTCTTTATTATAAAATTTGAAATGTTAGCATTAAAGTTTTCTTAATATTAAAAATTTCTGGAATATTTAAGTGATTTGTAATCGATATTTATTTGATCGATGAAAAATGTTTTAAAAAATATGACCTTTTCATATTCAAAATATAAAATTCTCTAAAATTTTAGTCAATGTCCAATGCAGCTCATCCAGAACAGTTACGAAATGCAAAGAATATCATGGCAAAGTTCCCCGGTTGTTCAGCACCTTTTACTAACGAATTATTTTTCACAAATATGAATGAAAATGAAATTATACCAATATATAGAGTTATGTACAGCACAGGAAAAATAGTTGAAAACATCGAAGAGCCGAAATTATCTAAAGACGTAGTAATGAAGATGTACAAAGATATGGTGTTGCTGAATAATTTCGACAAAATCTTATACGAATCTCAAAGGTGAATATAGCCGCCATTTTAACCAAATTAAGTCGAGTCGTGTTATTAATTTCGATCGAATTATAGGCAAGGAAGAATATCGTTTTATATGACCAATTATGGAGAAGAAGGAATGCAAATAGGGAGTGCTGCAGCACTTTCACCCTCGGATTTAGTTTATGGACAGTACAGAGAATGCGGAGTACTGATTTGGAGAGGAATGTCAGTGGCTCAATTAATAAATCAATGTTTTGGCAACGTCGAAGATACCGGGAAAGGAAAGCAAATGCCGGTACATTATGGAAATAAAGCACTAAACATAGCCACAATATCAAGTCCTTTAGGTAAACGAACAATGCCCATCCACCTATCGAATTGTTTTAGAAAATTACTAATTTACCTTTTTCAGGTACTCAATTGCCACAAGCCGCAGGGTCAGCTTATGCTTTTAAAATGTCTGAAAACAATCAACGTTGCGTTATTTGCTACTTCGGCGAAGGTGCGGCTTCGGAAGGAGACGCTCATGCTGCATTAAATTTCGCATCTACTCTTGACTGTCCCGTGATTTTCTTCTGGCACGTCGAAACAATAGGCTTTCATAAAACTTTCATATATTTTCAATTTAATAAAGAGTTTACAATTTCAGCCGAAATAATGGATTCGCAATATCGACTCCTTCGGACGAGCAATATAGAGGAGACGGAATCGCTGGTAGAGGACCAGCTTATGGTATAAATACCATCAGAGTGGATGGAACTGATGTCTTCGCTGTGTATAATGCTACGAAGAAAGCAAGAGAGTATTCCATAGCGAACAATAGACCAGTGATCATAGAAGCCATGTCTTACAGAGTGGGACACCATTCGACTTCAGACGACAGCAGTGCTTACAGGGAAACTTCAGAAATAACCAGGTGGACTACCGAAGAGAGCCCTATACAAAAATTAAGGTTGTATATGGAGTCTAAGGCCTGGTGGAATGGAGAGATGGAAATGAATTGGATCGCTGAAACCAAGAAGACCATCATGGATACGATGAAAGACTCTGAAAAGAAGTTGAAACCTGACTGGAAAGAAATGTTCCATGATGTTTATTATGATATGCCTGATCATATTAGGTGAGTATTTTATTGTTTAAGTGATGGAAATTGGATCGCTATTTTCAAAATGATATAAATCTATGAATTCTCAATTCTAGAAGCTATTATATAATATTTAAGTTGTTCATAATGGCAAGTCGAATAAAAAAAAAAATACATATGAAATTTTATTGGAGTGTCAGAAATTCTTAGGCATTATGAATATGTTGTTATTTCAAAATTAATATTGTACCACTTTGAAAATAGCAGTCCAATTAAAGTGCGTTATGAATAATGAAAAGCGAAAGTGAGCTTCATGCATAAATGATTTTGTATTGCAGAATTCAAATGAAAGAAATGGATGATCATTTGAAAAAATATGGACAGTATTATCCTCTCTCGAATTTCAAAGGTAAATAAAATTGTTTTATCTGCATTTTTGTAAAATAATTTGAAAATAAACATAATTTATTAAAAGGAAACAGTAGTTCTATTTATTTAGTTAACCTTTAGTGATCACGATCAAAACTAAAGGATAGACTCTATCCTTTAGTTTTGATCTTGAAAACTTATATTATTTCACGCCATTACCGACAACAATGGTTAGCTGAAGCTTTTAAAATTTAGAATATAAATCAATGCATGCTGTCTAAAAAAAATCAATGAAAAATATTGTTGAAGTTTGAAATAAAACTATCGCGATACACAAAGCGTTCAAAAACTACAATTAGACTTGAACGAATTTTCCCGATACTGAAAAACGATTCAGTATTTATAAAGATTCGTTAATGAATTATTCTCGAAAGTTTCACCGTGAACTTCTTCGCGGTGGGGCACGTGGAATGCGAATGCCATAGTCGTTTGCGTGTTGCGTCGACGGAGAAGGTATCGCAGTCGTTCTCCATCGTCCGAAGACGCTGAAAATAAGCGATGCTTCTCGAAAAGCAAAAAAGGACACGCTATCGAAATGCAGAATAAGCGGTTGCGCAAAAAAATTGCAGGTAATCCTGCACTTTAGGTGCGTAAATTGTTTGTTGACAAATTTGCATTTTAATGTGAATAAAAATGTGTTGCGAGTAATCGAGATTCTTAATGTATTTCACGGGTTATAAGTGCGTAAATTATGTTTATTTTAACGGATTTCGTGCGTAGTATGGAGGTTGCATTTGCTAGTTTCTAACCATATCTCACTATCGAGTTTTTGGTTTAGATTTTGTACAGGAGCACATTTTGCCGTCCGAATTGTTATCATGTGCAAATTTATACAATCTAACAATAAGGGAAAATGATTTGTATGAATTGACTAACAGAATTTTGAGAATTTGGTCAAAATTTTTATCCCATTTATCAGAATTTATTTGACATTGGTCAGAATTTTAATCAAAAAGGTCAGAATGAATATTGAATAGACAGAATTTTAACTGGGTTTGTCAGAATTTATATTAAACTAGCGGTAGTATCTACCCGGCATTGCTAGGGACTCGATATTTTAAAAGAAACTATTTTTTATATGGCGATCGGTCGAACGATATATGGAGGGGGGGGGAAACATTTTTTTCACCCTATTTTAATATTTATTTTCATTTTTGTCACCCTATTTTAATGATGCTAAAAACTTTTTCCACAAAAAAATACATATACAAGCCAATTTTCATGGCGATCGGTCAAAGGGTGTTGGAGCGATACGGCAATAAACAAACGTTCATTTTTATATACATACATAGAAGATGGATGGTTAGAATAATACTAACAATAAGAACCCTAACCTAATCTGACTCGTTCGGACCGTTTCGTCATTGAATTTTGACCATTTTTTGTTCTGACAATTCATAATTTTATTCTGACCGTTTTCGATTAAAACTCTGACCAAAACATTATTAAAATTCTGACCGTTTAACTCTTTGCCATGACCGAACAGCAAAACGAGTAATGCGCGCGAAGCGTCGTCCTACGGCCGCTCGTTGTATTGTTGCTCGGGCGGCGAGGTTAGGTGTCGCGGGTGACGGAAGCCTCTCCGAGCCGACATATATGACACCGCCGAAGCGAGGCTGAAGGCGAAGACATGCCTTTCCGTCTGAAGCTGAAGAAGAGCCGGCAGTACAGCGTCGTCTCCAAGAGCCTGTTCGTGGTGTCGGTGGAGCTGCTCGACGGGCTCGTCGTCGAGTGCACCCTCGCCGCGGACAGCCTCGCCCAGGAATGCCTCGAACACGTCTGTCAGAGGTTGTGCATCGCGCAGCCCGAGCTCATGGGGCTCCGCGCCGTCGGCCCCCGCGGCCCCCGCTGGCTCGAGCTCGCCCGCCCGCTCCAGAGGCAGCTGCGCAAACTCCGCGCTCCGCCCCTCCAGCTGCGCGTCATGCACTACCCGCCGAAGGGGTCTCCGCCCCCCGCCGACGAGACCACCCGCTACCACTACTTCCTGCAGCTCAAGACCGATCTGGTGGACGGGAGGCTGGCGTGCGACTCGCGCCAGGCCGTGCTCCTGCTCGCGTACAGCCACCAGGCCGAATACGGAGACCACCACGAGCGGCACACCGTCGACTATTTCAAAAACCTCATCGCTTTCCCGAAAGTGATGAGAGACGGTAGCAGAATCGTCGACGGGAGTCAGCTGGCCGACCCTCAGCTCGAATTGTTGACGGCCGCGGTCGTTCATCACCACCAGACTCTGCGGGGACTGACTCAAGTGAGATATTTTTCTGTTGTTTATCTTAGAACAAATCCGAACTGGGTTTTCACGTTATCGTGCGTTTATGTTTCAGACGCAGGCCGAAGAAGGGTTCATCGGGGCGTGTCAGTCGCTGAGCGGCTACGGGCAGGAGTCTTTTGCGGCTCGCGAACAGTCCCGTCAGGTGGACGTCGAAATAGCCATATCGCTCACCGGGATCACGGTGACCACAGAAAACTCCGAGTTGTCCAAATTTTACAAGTATGCATTTTTAAAATGTCGATTCTAATATTTCACAATCGATAATAATCGAATTTTTTCATACAGGTGGACAGATATCAAGAACGTCATCAATCACAAGCGCAATTTTAGTATAGAATGTCAAAACGTCGCCGACAGTTCTTCATTTTCTTTCTCCTCGGCCGAAGACGGAAAATATGTTTGGCGTATGTGTGTTTTGCAACATACGTTTTTCATGAAACATCAACAAGCAGTGCTCGTTCCCGGAGAACAAAATCAATCCGTAAACAACTTACCTCAACCGAAATTTCAGGTAATTTTTTTAGATTGAACCTCGGTTTCATGTAATAAAAACAATTTTCAACATTTTTTCATTGAAATTTTCAGAACGACGGAATATCTGATAGTCGCGACGATTTAGATTGTGCCGTTTTAAACAAAGAGTGCAGTACGAGTACACCCGGATTGCTAGAAACACCCGGCCTGAAACCGACGGCTTACGGTGGATCACAACAAGGACTTCAATCCGAATCGTCTATGCCTTTGTCGAATGCGCAGCGAGCTTTGTCGACTTCATGTTTAGATTTAACTGTATCCAATAACCATTTGCAATCGCAAAACGATGTCGAAAAATTGAGGTAAACACATATGGGTTTTTTTTTTAATTTTAATTGAAGCATTTAGGTGTAAAAGTAATTAATATTTGTAGAGCTCTCTTACCGACTTATAGAGCGGCACCCGATTATGATACGGCGATGCAACAAAAATACAGTCAGCAACTCCAACCTCCGCGTTTCAGCAATCAATCCCATAATCAAATTCTACCTAATCCGATGATTTCAAATAAACCGTTCATTTATGGATCTCAACCGGATATGCATCGACCGATTCACTATCCCGACGTCACTCGACACACTGCTGCCGTAAATAGACCTCTGAGACATCACGACGACATATCATATAATTTGAACGCTATCAGGCACGATGGATACAGCGGATTCCCGATGGAAGGAGGATTGATGCAGCCGGGAATACATCAACAAATACACTATTTAAATGTTTACAAACCACCTCCACCGTATCCGTCGAACGGTCTTGCTTCCAACTCTACTCCGGATTTGGCAATCGCTAGTCAAAGTATAAGTCCTGTTGGATACCACCGAGGTTATATCAGTCCACACGTTTCTGGTTCGAGTCCTGATTTGGTTTCGTCGAGAACTTTCCTCAGTCGCCAGTATTTGAACCGTTTACATAATGGAAACGTTCACAATATCGGTTACCCTGGAATACAGACTATGTTGCCACCGGCTCATGGCACTTATGAAAATCTTGCATCCATTATGGACGTACCTAAACGACATATCATTATCGAACCGTCTCATCATTTGGCAAATCATATACAGAAAGTTTACGACGACAGAGGTAATATAATGTACTGCATGCCAGCGACACAAGTGCCATATAGAAGTCATATGGTTTTGCAGCGTCACCAGAAATTGAATACTGTTAGTGACTCGCAGGAGCCGATTTATGAAAACGTACCTTTGCCTTGGCAAAATGATCAATCACATTTAGTAACTAGAGATAGAGCTTACAGTTTGACGTCTGCACCAGAAATAAACAAAGCTACTGAGCGCAAAGTCAGTCAACCTATTTCAATTATGCTTAACAGTAATCAAAGCGCTCAAATAAATTCGCAAACTAATGCAGGTATTTCGAGTGGTATTGCGGCTGCCTTTAATAAAAATGTTCAGTTGAATAACGACAATCATTATGTAAATGCACATGTGCAATCAAACGATGTCAAAACCATGTTAAATGATAGAACTGCTTTAAACAGTGAAATACAAGATTTGACTAATTCTCTTCAATCGATAGCTGTTTCTAAAGAAATTTTCAATGAAGCTTTTAACGCTAATGAGAATGAAAGTAGTGTTTCATTGAAAGGATCTATCACTGGTTTAAATATTCCGCCAAAGAGTCCCTTGATTCAGAAATCTGATAATAATAATGTTACCACAATAACTATCAATTCATCGGAAGATGGAAATCAACCTTTAGTATTTAACAAACCTCAATCGAAAAAAGTAAGCATGACTGATAGTTCACATAACAACTCTCATTTAAGCGAAATATCTTCCCAACATAGTGGATTAGATTATACTATACCATCGTCTTCATTTTTTGATTCAACACAACAAAGTAGTGTATACGACTTTGACTCGAGTGTAAATTCTTCAAATGCCAGTAGCAGTGTTCAAAGTAAAGAAAAGAAAAAAAGACGATGGGCAGTATTCGGTGGTAGGAGTAACAAAGCAGAGATAAAAAGTGCAACTCTAGGTAGGGATAAAACT
The DNA here is from genome assembly GCA_028571205.2 of Hydropsyche betteni. Taxonomy (NCBI): domain Eukaryota; kingdom Metazoa; phylum Arthropoda; class Insecta; order Trichoptera; family Hydropsychidae; genus Hydropsyche; species Hydropsyche betteni. Next base: position 1,314,977 of record JAOXNN020000082.1, read on the forward strand.
AAAAAAAGTTCATTAGGTTACGATTCCACAGAAAAGCACCGATGGTCAACTGCATTACCAAAGCTACAGCCCTTACCACCTAGTATTTCTAAAGAAGCAATGGTATGTTTTTTTTTGCATCGTATTATTTAGATATATATTTTGTTTCAAATGATGACTATCATTTCAGTGTCAATTGCTCGAAAGGAAAATGGTAGATTCTCAACTTTCATTTGCATTTGAACGTATACCAAAAGGTCGAGAAATTAATACGGATATGACGACGGCATTGTTACCAGAAAATTCACATTTGAATGCCGGCAATATTGAGTTTCTGCCTTACGAAGATAACAGAGTACGACTCACTCCCACCAAAATTAATAGATCTGGATATATTAACGCATCTCATATTACGGTAATTTAACTCCTGTCGTACACGATTATCGAAAACGTGCGCATTTGAATATACATACATTTTTTTTAATACAGGCAACTGTCGGAAGCAATCAACGTTTTTATATAGCTTGCTCTGTTCCAAATTACGGAAATAGCGGATTATCTTTCAGCAGTGCTATATTTTGGCAGGCCGTTTGGGAAGCCGGAGCCAGAGTGCTTGCATATATATCTAGTAATTCAGCATCCGAACATTTACCCGAATTGTTAACAGGTCGGACTAAAGACTTTGGACAAGTTAGTATATTTAATTTCAGTCGATTAGTGTTTTTCCAAATAATTGAATTGGTACTCATAATGTTCAATTATGTTTTCAGTATCAGGTTTTTGTGGAATCCAGTCAGGCAACTGATTATGTTGTGATAACTCGACTTAGAGTGATGAACGGTAAAGGAAATTATAGCAATTCGGGAACTATAGGACAAATGCGAACCATTTGGCATTTACAGTATATTGAATGGCCCGATAATGTGTCCGTTCCGAAGTCTACAGAGCACTTTTTAGGTAAAAGTCTAAAGGGTTTTTATTATATGGTTATTTTTCGTAGCATTAAAATACTTTAATGTCTGTTTTTTAGAATTTTTGGAAGAATTATCTGCTGTACGACAACATTGTGCAAGTGAAATTATTCCAATGCATAATGCTAATCCTCCCGTATTTGTTGCTTGTTTACAAGGAGCAGGTCGGACTGGCGTGACAATTGCTGCTGATCTTCTTTTATACACCTTAGAACATAATCAAGTAATATATTTAGATGAAATCTGACAATAATAAAAACTCGTATATATTTCAATTGATTTTTTTTTTTTTTTTCAGGAACTTGATATACCCAGAGTGATTAGTTTATTGCATCAGCAAAGAGCTAATCTTCTTCAAAATGTTCATCAGTATCGCTTTATTCATGGACTTTTGGTACATTATCTTAAACAAACTAGACTTATTTGAATTTATTTTTTTTCATAACTGAAAAATTATAAAAAAAAATAAAATTGAACGATAAAAATGAACTTACTGGTTTTATAAAAAAAGTCAGTTGTTTGAAATTTTTATTTTGTGATCAATAATGATTATCACCATATTCGGATAATCCAAAATATTTATCACTGTTTCAAATGTTTTTGATGAATAGATTTTTTATCTGACTCTTTTTCAAATTAAATCTTCATTTTTATTGATATATTTTTCCTTCAAACTACTTATTGTTATATTTTATCGGCAACTTTTATAGTTAAATTTTTATAAGTTTATTTTTAAGTCATACGGTTATTTTCTTTTTTTTTTCATGAAAAAGATTTTATTGATTAATTCGCATCTATTTTTGCGATATTTAGCTTACTTTCTTTGCATTTAAACACTCAGTATTGAAATTATTTCCCATGTGATTGAATATAAAGATAATTATTATGATCAATTTGAATCATGTATTAAATTAAGAATCAAATGGTCGCTCAATACTCAATTTGTCCGTCGAAATAAGTAGATTTTTCGTACATTTTACAACCTAGTATTGCATGAGTATTCTTTTAAAATCTTGACTGAAATTTTTTAGAGTAACGTTTTACTAATATGAATTGTCATATACGAAATGACATGGTATTTTATTTTTTAAAGAAGAAATACCACGAGAGATTATTACAAGCGCTTTATAATACTACTACTTAGGAGACAATCAATTTATACAAATATATATATACACATTACAGTCTAGTTAAAAGAAATAATAATAAAAAAAAAATGTATGTGCATAATAGCCAAATGTATAACAAAATATTCGATTTTATTTTATTTATCACAATATTTCTCGATTAGATTATAGTGCAAAAAAATAATTGTGATTAATGATTTTAATAGAAAAATAATTTTGGCTGGTTCTAGTCATGTATTCAAGACTTCAATGTCTATTTTCATAATACGTGTATATTTTATGTAATTATATTTTACTTTGTCGATGACTTAATAATGGTTCTTTTTTGAAAGAATTGTACTTATTTACAATTATGGAATTATCAGATGTATATATTGAATCACTCATTTTTATATCTGAATATTTTACATGTGCCTTATTAATTTTTTATCTATATTTATATATCTTGTTTTTGAACTCAATATATTTGATTGTAATAAATATAGTGCCTTTATGTATTTTCAAT
>JAOXNN020000082.1:1317658-1332181 GCA_028571205.2 Hydropsyche betteni
TATTATACAAAATTATAAAATTGTATATCTATTCTTTTCGTTTTCATTTAATTTAATTTTTCAATTCCAAGGAAATCTGATAAATTTAAACAAATATAAATTGTACAATTTGGCCTTGAAGTCAGACTCTGTTTAGTTTCCAGAGTGAATTTGGAGGTTTGATAGAAAATAGCAATTTATTTATAAGGATTTTTATTTTATAAAAATAAATGGTCATTTTATTATAGTATAAAAACATACCTATAAACAATAGTATACTAATTCGATTTTAAATTATGATAGGACAGATCATAAAATAAGGAATCACTAAAAAAATAACTAGGAAAAACAACCTAAGTGACCACAAATACTTTAGGAACAATTTTTTTATCTAATTCTGTGGAATCACAAAATCTAGTGAAATGATTTGAACTTACAAAAAATATATGTAATAGCATATAAACAGAAGATATGTATAAAAGAAAGCCCAATTTGATTCTTTTTTAATCTGTAATTACTAAATATATTACAATATTTGTTAAAATATATCGAAAGAATTCTATTGTATTAAATTCGCAAACATTTTACGGAGGAGGTGGAAAATATGTTCTTGTTTGCAGGGGAGGAAAAAATGGATGAGGAATTGGTATATTAGGGGGAAAGTGTGTTGGTGGAGGTTCTGTGAAACTAAGAGGCCGTGGCAAGGATAATAATGGGGGTGGAGCTGAAGTTATGGTAGGAATTGGAGCTGGAAATGTTGTGGCGTAAGGTGGTGGAGGACCATAATTAGCTGGATATGGAAATCTTGAAGAATCGATAGTATGTAACGGCTTCATTTGTGGTAGAAGAATTTCAGGTTTAGGATCTAGTCTGTCAGGTCCATTTTTTAATGGAGTGGTTATAGTTTTGATTGTGGTAATAGGATTAATTGGTGATACAGATTGTGGTGGAGACACAGATTTTTTCTTTTCATTTTTTACCGGCTGCGGTGGTGGAGGTGGTAATGGCGGACTATCAGTTTGCTGAGATTCTGTAGGTTTTGTATATAAATCTAACACCTGAAAAGATTAAGTTATAAACGAAATGAACAAATAAAATACAGTATATTTTTTGGGTTTACCTGGTGGCAAATATTTTCTAGAAGTTCTACAGTAACATCTTCGAGAAACATATCCCACCATGCGTTGTGTTTTGGTAACCTTCCGCTCCAATCATCAACCCTAAATCTGCTAAGTTTTCCAGCGAGGAACATCAATGCAACCGCTATTATTTCAGGCTCCCATTGAAGTGCTAAAGTAGTGCTCAAACTATAACAATTATTAGTCAATTATCAACGATAACAATAAAAAAAATACAAATTAACATGATATACCTGTCGTTAACAAAAGTCCAAGCCATTTGCACCATTTTTTGAAGTTTGACTTTATCGCCTTTCAAGCATTTGGCATATTTGAGTAAATATTGATAAGGATGTTCGACCTGCAGATCGAACTTGATTGACTGCAACAGGATTCTTTCTAAAGTCATAACTTCTTCTTTCGGATCGTCGCCGAAAGTGGCAAACTTATCTTCAGACAACAGCGCTTTCGCATGTTTTATAATATCTTTGCATTTCTTCGGAGTTTCTTCGACTTTACCCGCGAGGAAAAGACAGCAGCAAGCAGTCACGTACCGAGGGAAGGTTCGGAAGGAATGAATCATGTAGAAGCGATGGAAATAGACGACGCCCGTTGCCGTTGTGCTGTAGCCGAGGTCCATCATCGTTCCGGTGTCTATGATGAAGCGAGCGCCTTCTTTTCGGTATCGGCTCTCCGTTTCTGGACTGATACCGTCCAGTATTGAAGGGCTGCGTGCCAGTTCTTGCTTGTCATAGTACCAGTTGGGCATTTCGATGTTCTGTAAGCAACTGCATCAAATAACTAATTCACCAAACAATGACAACACAACGATTCGTTCGGAACTGTCAACTTACCCGTCAACGTCCGTCAGTAAGTCGACTTGCTTTTTTTTGGCCTAAACTATGTATATGTCACAGTTTAAGTGTTCACTTTGTTTGTTTGTAACTTTACACCCATACTAGTTTGGGTGACTAGTATGGTAAACTATCGATTTTAGTTTGAATGTCAACTGTCAAATTTTACCTACATATAATTGCCTCTAAACTAAAAACAGATATCATAAGTATCATGATTGGGTTAGGTTGGGTTAACGTTTTAGCTTGAGTTGTGAAAACGTGTTCAAAACAAATTCTCGAAGGTAGATATTACGTGTATTTCTCGATCTTGGGTTGATATACCAATTTCCGCCTTATTGATATTTAGCGTTAGAGCGTTATCTGAGTGCAAATAACTAAATTTTCGTACCACATTAATTGGACTAGAGCTGTTACTAGGTATATAAACAGACTATTTTGTTCGTGCATAAACGAAGTGGACACTCGAACTGTAATATATACAAATATTACGACCATAACCTGTTATTATATAAAAAAAAATTATGCAAAGGTAAATATTTAGTGTTATTCAAATTGTAAAATAAAGTTATTTGGATCAAGTTTTTTTATTTAAAGTGAAATTTATAAAAAATTTCAAGAATTTTTATTTGTTCGAAGTTTTGTTAATGTTATCAGGGGTTCGAATCGTATTTTTTTTCGATTCAGTATTCGATTACGATTCAATAAAAAAAAAACTAAGCTTAATTTCGGTTTTTGGTTCAGCTGCGAGTTTTCAAAAAAAAAATTACACTTATAAAAATATTTGAATATTTTTATATTTGAATATTTTTTGCAGAACCGAAATAAACCGATATTTTTTCCAGTTCAGTTTCGGTTTTCGTTCCAGCAAAAATTTCGGTTTTTAGTGGTTTTCTGTTGTAACTATTCTGCTAGCACATTTATCAATATTTATGCATTTTTTCTATTCAGTGAGATAGCATAAATTTATTAGACAAAGGGTTTTGAATTGCAAATTTATTTTCGTTCTATAAATGTATATTGCATTTAATAATCTTTATTTTTATAATATATGTATAATATGTATAATGTATAATATGTATATACAAAATAATATTTTGATCCCTTAGAACACGATTAGATAAGTTTATCAATTTGGAAAAAACGCACAACTAATAACCAGTTTAAATTGATAACATTTTTATTAAGCTTAAGGCAAACCCAACAGAATTATGAGTTTTTGAAAAGCATTAAAGATACTATAACTTGTTGGTTAATTTGTTTTTATAAAATTGAAATATATAATTAAGCAAATATTTTTAATTATATTATATTATACATATTAAGTATATAAAGCATTGTGCTCTGTCAATATAGATTTGATTGGATCGAAATCCGTGAAGCTTTGGATGAAACTGAGTTCATTTTTTATTGCTAATTTTGTTTCTGATTCTATACAAATTTCTAAATATGATAATTCAAAAAGGAATTTGTTAAAAACTTTGACTGCTAGCAAAAAAAAAAATAATGCAAAATTATCATTAAGCAGGATGTTCACGCCCACTCAAAACCACAAAGGCCTCCTGAAATTTTACCTTGTTCAAGCGTTCAACCTATTTATATGTAGCATTCAAGTACCGTGTCAGAATCGACAGGATAATTTATATTTCAATAAAAAAGCCTTGATTTCATATATGTATGTATGTAATCAAAATCACAAATGTTTGAATTTAAGTTAATAATTCATATCTTTGTTTTTCACATAAACATAACTTCGTCATTTGATATGTTTGATCCATCAAAGCTTGTTGTTAAATGAAACATATTAATCCAATTAGGCTTATTTAAGAATTTAGATATAATAAACAGAATTAGTTGTAAATCTAATGGATATTTAATTTTCGATAAAGATTTATCTATAAAAAATACTAAGCTCTTCAAAATACACGGTATTAAAAAAAAGGCTTCCTGAAGTGTCCGACAATATAGATTTGGCAGCTTTTGAGAAAGGTAAATTAAAAAATTATTATTTAGGACAATATATAATATTTGCTTATTTTTATAAATTTGAAAAAAATATATATTAAAATTTGGTTACAGGCTTTTCAAAATGAAGCACTTAATATTTTTATTAGTGTTAGTTGTCCAAGTGTTTTCATACAAAAATCTACACTATTGGAATGATAGGTCTGTAATGGTCCATCTTTTCGAATGGAAATGGAATGATATTGCTGACGAATGTGAAAGATTTTTGGGTCCCAATGGATTTGCCGGAGTGCAGGCTAGAACTTTTAATAAGACAAACTATAGTACCAACTATTCATTGTCATACGATATTTATTTATTAAGATTATTTTGTTTAAAAGGTTTCTCCACCCTCTGAGAATATGGTGATTGGACGTAGACCATGGTGGGAAAGATATCAACCGGTGTCTTACAAACTCAGAACTCGATCAGGAGATGAATCAGCATTTGCAAACATGGTTAGTCGTTGTAACAAAGTTGGAGTGAGGTAAATGATATTCATAAGTTCGATTTTATGTAAACTTTTGAAATAATACAAATTAATATAAAAATTAATAGAATATATATTGATGCTGTAATAAATCATATGACGGGAGGGATTGGAAGTGTAGGAACAGGTGGAACTGTTTCTCAAGCAAATCAAAGACAATACCCTGGTGTTCCATATGGGCCGCCAGATTTTAATCAACCTTTTTGTGGTATCACCAATTATAATAATCCTATACAAGTTCGAAATTGTGAACTTGTTGGACTTCATGATTTGAATCAAGGAACTGAATATGTACGTGGAAAGATTGTCGAGTATTTCAATCATTTGATAGATCTTGGTGTAGCTGGTTTTAGGTAAACATAAACAGTATATATTTTCCAATACATTAGCTTTTTTCCTCCATTTGATTTTATATTTATAAAACTGGATTATTTTTATAGAGTTGATGCAGCTAAGCACATGTGGCCAGGAGATCTTAGAATTATTTATGATAGAGTGAAAAATTTAAATACTGCTCATGGATTCCCTTCTGGAGCTCGGCCTTACATTGTTCAGGAAGTAATCGATTTAGGTGGAGAGGCAATTTCCAAAAGTGAATATACTCCATTGGCAGCTGTTACTGAATTTAAAGTATTTTTAATTTCATATTTTCAACATTAACTAAATTTATATAATTATTTTATAATCAATCATTATTTTAGTTTAGTGCAGAAATTGGAAAAATTTTCCGAGGAAGAAATGCAATGAAATGGTTAGTAAATTGGGGTCCAGCTTGGGGAATGGTATCTCAAGGAGATGGCTTAGTTTTCGTTGACAATCACGATAATCAGAGAGGTCATGGTGCTGGTGGTGGTGACATTCTTACCTACAAGCAGTCCAAGCAATATAAAGTGAGAATATTCAAACAAATAAATATATGTGATCAAAAATAATATAATAAATAATTTTTGTGAATATTGCTACTTTTAGGGAGCTGTAGCCTTTACGTTAGCTCATCCATATGGTGAGCCGAGAATAATGAGCAGTTTTGCTTTCACAGACTCAGAAGCAGGTCCACCTCAAGATGGAAATGGAAATTTGGTTTCACCATCCATAAATCCAGTAAATAACATTTATTTTTTATAAGTTGAAATTTTAATTTATAAGATAAATATTTGAATGATTGTAATGAATAGGATGGTACTTGTGGCAATGGATGGGTATGTGAGCATAGATGGAGGCAAATATTCCAAATGGTCGGATTTAGAAATGCTGTCAAAGGAACAAACTTAAACGACTGGTGGGATAATGGAAGTAATCAAATTGCTTTCTGTAGAGGTGGCAAAGGTTTCATTGCTTTCAATAACGATGGATATGACCTTAATCAAAATCTTCAGGTAATTATTGCAAAAAATAAAATTCACTGAAAATTTTAGATGTTTTTATGTTTATTCTTTTTTTATAGACATGTTTGCCAGCTGGAAGGTACTGTGACATAATATCTGGAACAAAATCGGGTAGCGGATGCACTGGTAAAACTATCACAGTCGGATCGGATGGCAGAGCACAAATTCATATTTCTAATATGGATTACGACATGCACATTGCAATTCATGTTGGCTCTCAGGTACTAAAAACTTTAGTTTCAGTTTACATTTATTTTTTTATCATACTAATTCAATTATTTTTGTTTTGCAGTCCCGAGTCACGACAAAATCAAAATTGTAAAATGACATTTATTGACAATCCAATTTTTATTAAATTTGAGAAATTTATCAATGTGATACGTAAATAGTATACACATTTCAAATCCTTTATCACTTATAACTTGTATTTATAAAATAAAAAATATTTTTATATCTCATTTATTTTTGTCATTTTAAATACATATACATAGTGACTGAGTTTGTACATGTACAAAGTTTGGAATATTGATCAAAATTGTTTTTGATATTAAATATACATAGGTATTAATATTATTTAATAAGTGGATGAATCAAAATGTATTTATGGGAGCATTTCTTTTCAATAAATTACTATTTATATCATTTTCGTCATTGATGACAGGATTGCGATGGGATGCCATAGAATTTTTTTTGGTAAAAATATAGGGTTGGTTTATAGTGGGACATAATACAGTTTCATAAATATCTTTCCAGTTTGTTGATTTGTTTCCAACTGGTTCCATCATATTATTCCACAGAGCATTTGCAGCTTGAAAATAAGAAAATTTGATAATTTTTATTTATCTGTTTTTTGTTTGACAAAAATAAAAATATCTTACCTCTTGCATAACCTTTTTGACTAAAATGAAAACAATCGGTCGATAGATAAGAAAAATCTGTTTGGCCATTTTTCAAAATAGGAAAAGTGATATCTAAGTCAAAAGGTTGAACTACAACAGTAAAATCATCTTTGGAATCAAATTCAGACAAAAACTCAGCCTAGAAAATAATAATAGTCATCACAAATATTATTTATTTTTATATTGATACAAAGAATTATAGTTATTACTTCACTGTCAACTTGTTGCCATTGTTTTATTATTTCTCTCATCAATGGCCATTGATATCTATGAGTTTCTCCAAAGAAACATGGACATTGTAACAAATGTAATATATCACACATAGGTGGCTTATGTTTGAACGATTTAAGTATTTCTACATCTGAATTTGTGAAAATATGTTTTTTTAGGATATATCGCAACATCAGCATTTTTATTATTATTATATTAACTGATTGTGAGCTTACTGGGAGCTGGAACAACATTTACTAATGTTTTAGGTAAATTATCCCTAAGTGTTCTAAGTGCAATAAGAAGTTCTTTGCGATGTCTCTCAATAACCTTTATAGGACTTTTATGGAAGCAAACGTCAATACAAAAGTCATTTGGTCCAATCATTATAGTGATTAGCTAAATAAAGATATGCGAGAAATTCAAAGTATATAAAATATTAATTTAATAACATTATATTTTTATGATAGCATTACCTTCCAGTGATTTTGAATATCAACTCTCGGATCGTTTTTCATTCTCTTCACTAATTCACGAGCCATGTGCGGCAAGTCACGAGACATAGCTCCAATTTCAGCAGTGTTGAACTGAGTAATTCTTTGGTGACCCAGACCATCCCCAAGTGAATATCCAACCAGTTTAGGGTTAAATTCTTTCAGAATATTCGGTAATGTAAAATATTCACGCCAAGTCCCTTGACCTCCTGAATATAAATATTCAAATTGATCGCTGAAATTACTTTATGTTTCATGAAATGAATTACCTATTGACCACGACACTCCTCTGTTTTCTATGTAAACCTGTAACACATTAGAGGCTCCTGCTCCATTAGCAGCAGTTAACGAATCACCCATGGCACCGATAACATCAATGTCTCCAGGCCTCAACATATGTACAGAGATTGGTCTTGTTTTAGATCTAACTTCACTCCAAGGTAATAAATTTGACTTCCACCCATCTTTACTGTTAGATGAATGGCGACATGGGAATTCAGTTGTAGGTGGCATGCGTTTTTGGATTCTCTACAAAAATGTGATGTTACGATTGATTTGTAAACATATTTTGAACTTCATTTTTATTACTTACATGTTGATTTTCCGCTTGTTGTAATAATCTAGGTTCGTTTATACTTCTACCTATTGCATTGAATGTAATTTCCCGCAAATTCCTAAATATATCTCGGAAATTCGATTGAGCTTCCGCATCAAATATTACAAGCAATAACAAAAATGTCACTATTATTTTAATGTTTTGCACCTGAAAATTGGAACATAATAATTATTATGTTTAAATAAATATTTATTCTTTTTAAGCAGATACATATTCTTGTAACATAAAATAAAATAAAAGTCAAATTCTCGTTAAAATAAGAGTGCTAATTGGATGGACGTAAAATAAATATTTACAAGAAAAATCTTTGGTCAGTAAATTTTCTGAGGAACCTTTTTGAATGGTTTCGATATAACTGTTTATCATATTTTCATTTTGAAAATAATATTTGTACTTATACAATAAGTTATCCGTTAATTATGTCCACATAAAAGGGCATTCGGAATAATTTCATTGCACTACTAAATTTTTCATACATTTCAGATTCGAAAAAAATATGTAAGTATTTATAATAGATGACGCTTAAATGGATAGCCGAAAAAAGCATTTTTTCAAAAATAAATGACAAGTTTGTCAGCATTCCAACGAGATTATGTATTAAACACTAAACTTAAAAATAATAAATCATTGAATATTTAAACAACGAACGGATCTAGCATATTCACAATGAATTAAATAAATCTTAATTGACATTGCAACAAAGCTTTATCGCCCATGTCTTTCTTGACTTCTAAGGTCATAAACGATTTTATTTAACCGCCAATCGTTTGCACCAAGATAAGCTTTAAACGTACAATTTTCATATTACAAACATGTCACGGCTGTGTCCTTGTACAATTATAATAATAATTAAAAAAAATGCACGGCATTTGAACTGTGGGTCAAATTATCGTCAATCTTTACCTTTATCTGATGCTCACAGCAAATTAGATTCAGAATGCATATGTGCAATTGCAATTGAGTCGTGAAACGCCCGAGGTCGATGTATTTGTATTAACCGTCATCAATTATGATGTATAATACATTTTTGAAAAAATGGATTGATCGAGTTTCGGACGAGATCTCTTCGAATATTATCAGAAGTCGGAAATTTTTTGTTCATTACGTAAGTGATAGAGAGAATAACTTGAGTTTGAAATTTAAAAATTAGGTTTGTATTAATCTGTTGACCGCGTAACTTTCCGCTTAACTTCAGTGATCAATGGGAATCGGTGTATTCGACAAGGTTAATTATGGGTTTGTAATACAAATTGTATTATGTGCAATAGAAAATGTGTTTTATTTATTGAATCGCATTTGACGTGTTTAGGCCAATGTCTATGTATCCGTTTTTGTGTCCGGCGGAAAATATAAAATGTAATACATATAATATAATATTACGCAAGTTAAAAAATAGATTGGTCAAAATCAGTGCAAATGTCGGCTCGTGTTTGATATGTTAGTTTTTTATTCGATTTACATGTCACGTATTGAATCAAATTATTAGTAGATAAGAGAATAATCCTCGAAATGGTTTTTTGGTTTTATTATTTGTCGCAAAATGTATAACTATTAATAGACTGTGTATGAATCGCAAGAAACGAGTTTCTTTATGCTTCTTTATATGCAATGTATTAAGTGCGCAAATTTCTACAAATATGTCATATTTTTTTATAATTTAAAAATTGTTTTCGTTATTTATAAGTAAAATGCCGAAAAACGTATGTTAATAAAAAAAAGCGGAAAATCATCTTCCCGAATTTAAGAACTACCATTCGAGTATTTTACAGCTGCGAATTTATTATACTTTTCTTCTACTTTTTCATTAATTTATAATATAACAGAGACACATTTCGATTTGTTTTCGATGAAAAAATATACACATATGTTTACAAAACGGCAATATTATGTTCTTTAGGCCATTGACATCGTTTTGAAGCCCTTGGCAGGCCTTGAATGTCCTTACTGAACTGATGAACTTGTTTGCCTTATTTGCAAATCTTGGAACGAAACCGGTCAATTTATATCAGAATAATATTTTATATGTATCGAATGCCCGTTTAATAGGAAATCAAACGGAAAAAAAATCGCGAAGGATGTAAAAGACAATGAATAATTTTATGGAATCGTAAAACGATATACGTATTGTGTGTACATGCATATTATATATAATTTCATTGTGATAAATTTTGCAAAAATTATTTTGGACAAAGGTCGTTTCGTTTTTGCAAAGGACGACATTTTCGGGAAGTGTTCTGACATCAGATTCGCATATTTGGGGTGGGCGTCGTTCTTGTTTTATGCTAATTTCGATGAAGTATTGTTTGCCGCGATAACAATATATTTTAAAACAGATGTATGAGTGTGAATTTGGTTACCATAATTTCGTATGAAAAAAGTTTAAGAATGCCAACACTCACCTTCATGATTGCAATGTCGAAGCTGTAGCAAATGTTTGTAAAACGTTTCACAAAATACACCACAATAATATACTAAGTATAGATGCGCTTCGAAACAAATACCTGTGATAACTTAAACGAAGGTTCGATTTAGCAATTGACATAGTTCATTTTTATCTCGAGCACTTTCGGTTAATTAGAACAGGTGATATTTAACGAACACGAAAACTTCTGTTGGAAGATGAACCTATAATCAAAATTTAATTTGTTTTATACGTTTTAATACAAAATATGTAAAGAAATCATTGATAAATCGAGATTTTTCTCAAATAAAAAAAAAAAATAGTTTCAATTTCCTTCAATAGGTGCAAATAATATTTAAAAAAAACGATCAATTGAAAAACATATCAATTATTAATAAAAAAAAAATAAAATTATTTTTAATAAAAAAGTTAATATGGTTTATTTTTTGTATTTTAAATGAAAAAAAAATGGTTCTGTAAAAAAGATTAATGGATTTTCGATTCGAAAAGTTTCTATGTTAAGTGCATTGTCCTTGAACGATTTTGACCTAACAACTTAAGCACTGATGATACTCAATGTAGAGACGATCACCCTGCTGACAGGCTCCATCGGTGGCTGATGACTGCCTTCTGAGGTTCGGTCTCCGAACACAAGAAGTGCCCATCGGAAGACCAGCTCGCCATAGGGTGGTGGTGGGGTGGCCACTTTGCAGGCACTTTTTGTTTATGTAGATGAATTCCGAAATGGAATAGTTTTTTTTTATTATTATCTTCTTCTTGGCGTTGGTAGTGTTATTCGAAGACTTCGTACTGTCCGAATTTTAAATATGAAAATTTATTGATGAGTTATTCATACATTGACAATATGATCTCTCTGTATGATTTTCTAATTATCAGAGTATGGAAATAATAATTTTTCAAAATATATTTATGTATGTTTCAAAATGATTTAACTTTTTTTTAAATATCAAAAAACTCTTCAAAATGAGGTTATTGAAAATTTAATGAATGAAAATAAAATGGATATACAAACGCGTCTTCAAAATTTAAGATCATTTAGAATTTTTTTCGTAATTTTTCGAACGTGATTTATAAAAATTCTTTATGAATTGATAAACGGGAAAAGATTGACTACAAATAACGATAACTTCCTAATTTGAATATTTATGAAACCAAGTAATTGGATTTGAATTATTTTCGGTATTTCAACAGGTACATGATAACAAATCGTTTTGAGATAATTTTTCTAAGACGTATCAACAGAGCCCTACAATTTCCGGATATAAAAATCAAAATGTTGTCCAATTTTAATTAAACCTGTAATGTAAAAAAACCGGAAAAACGAACGCAAATCATCAAAACAATAATAAATATTTGATTTCGATTGCTTCGCACAAAAACTCGTTGAAAAAATTATTGAATACCTAAATTGATAATTTGGTAAATGTTTGTAACATCTAATATAACTACAAAGTGAATTGGCAACTATTTTTATCGATAGCGTATTGAAATTGTGAGAAAAAAATTGAATGAGTAGAAACAAATTAAAATTGTTTACAAAAATGATGATCAACCTTGATCTTGACTAATCATCGAATTTTCTATCAATATTCGAATTTCAGAACGAAAAAAATATAATGTTCATATACCGAGAAAACATAGGTTTACTTTTTTTATAGTAGTATAATGATGTTGTTTATTTCAGAAAAATACTTAATATGGTAAATTGTTTGAGCATTATTTAAATGTGATTTTTTTCAATCTACAACTTCAAATGGATACAATTGAAAAGTAATATTATAATAATACAATTCTTTTTATGTTGAAGCATTGAAAATATATTGTTCGAATTTTAATTGTCTATGATTTTTATCCATATGAAATAATGTTTAATTAGCATACTTTACTCCAGGTATGGATATTATTACCGACAAATTATTCTTATGAATATTATATATTAGCTAATAAAATTATACGCTATAACTGTTGAATATTACAACCTTTTTATATGAATACCTATGAAATATTAATTTTTATTCAATTAAAAAAAAAGTGTGATTGCTATTATGATAAATGTTTATTTGGACAATGTCCAAGATTATTAAACTTTTTGGCGATTTTCTACTTTTATAAGAGTAAAAAATATTGAAATCAGAAAATTTTGATCCTGAAATAAGTGTTCTTATGAAGATATCTGGATAATAAGATGCAATGTGCATTAAAGGCATATCTACTTGAAGTTTGAAAAAATTAAATCTTTTAAGCGGTCACCGCAGATCAGATACGAGGAAGCTACTTCTCCAGACAATTTCGAAGGTCTAAAAATCGATCGACCGTGACATTTGAATAACACACGTACGAATATGCGTGAGTACATTGTATTTTAGTAAAATTTTAGTTTTGTTGAAAATTGAATTATCACTGTCATATCAGCTTTCATACTATTTTTATTAGTGTTCTATCGAATGTCCATCACTGCATTTAATAGCATCAAAAAAATCCTAAAAATTCCGAACGAATGTTCGTGTTTATGGTGTGCTAATTGTGTTAATTGAATTACATACATTTGTGATAATGACGTCACTCTTTGTCATATTGAATTTATTATGTGTTTTTTTTTTAAATAAGACAATTCGGTATTGTATTTTATTATCTGATTGTATAATAATATGAAAGCTTAAGTATTAGTGTTTGATTTTAATCGATTGAATAGATGCATTAATGCAGTAAAAGTGTATGAAGTTATTTTTTCAGTTTGAATATCAAGGAGTTCATTTGATAATGCGTAACTAATGTAATTCTTAATATTTTAATCATCACTATTTCTTTCTCAAGTGGCTACCAATTAGCTTTAATATTTTTTTATTATAAACAATGCAAAATTGCGTTTAATTTCGACGATTTTTACTCGTTATGAATTGAATCCGCGTTCAAATAAATAACCAAGAACAATTACGATTGTCACGCAAGTTTATTAATGAGTATACGGGAAAATAATTAAATTGGACATTACCGTGAGAAATACTTGATAATAATTGATTTTGACATTCTTAAACACATATGGTTCAATGAACGGAATTGAGACAATATAAAAAACATTTAAATAATCAATTAAACTAATAAAACTACTAAACTTCAAGCACATAAAACTACTAAAACTACTAAACTACTAAATTTCAAGCACATAATTATCAAACGCCTTTTAAGGAAATTTTAACTTGTCCAAGCTTTTTTTATGTTTAATATGGCAGTTTGTATTCAGGTTGAATGTTTTAACAAGGAAAAAATATATTATAAGAAACTTTTGTTTCCTATTTTTATAAAATTTTACAATTTGGTTTTCCTGCATACAAGATGGATCGATGATAATAAATCTCTTGTGCAATTTTCTTGGTTAAATACATAATATTCTTTCATTTTATTTAATTTAACTATTAAAAATATGGAACAAATATATTTTTATGATATTTATATTACACGAAGTAAATTATTATAAATGAGTTTGTCGATATGTAATTATTTAGGTTATGTTGTATGTCACATTACCTTGTAATTGGTTGATTTGATCAAAAACCCTGAAGATTAATTGAATTATATTTAATTAAATGTATTTCAACGTTGCACAATTGTTAATCGCATTAATTAAAGTAATGTAGATAATTTCAAATATTTTATATACTTTGTTTCTACAGATGAGAGAATAGGTGTTTTTTTTTTAATCATGAGCTAATTAGTGGTGCGTTTTCTTCATCGTACATTACATTCTTGAATTTTAATGCAATATTGGGTGCAACAATGTTTTTGATTCAAGAATAAAATTAGCTACAAAGTGTAAAATTGTAGAAATAATAATAATTTCGCATAATTTAATATAAAAATATTTTTTTCGGTATTTGGTCACTAAATGAAATCATTTCCTGTACACACACACACACACACACACACACACACACACACACACACAAACAAACACAAACATTCACACACCGGAGGAACACAATGATGTGATTCGAATCGCATCCGCGCCAAAAGAGCACAATCACACTGTCAGTCACGAGCGCGGGCCGGATTCG